>CAMZMU010000102.1:32566031-33040989 GCA_947311845.1 Poa pratensis
AACCAACAACATAATGATACCAAGCCTCTTGATTAATGGCATATTTTCTAATCTTTCTAATCTTCAAGCGCATTGCATCCATCTTGATCTCGTGATCATCGACGACATCGGCAAAATTGAACTCCAATTTTATCCTCTCTTCTTCACTTCTTTTCAATTTTGCTTCCAAATCATTGTTTTCGTTTTCAAATAAATTTAGCATCTCGACAAGAGGGTCGGTTGGAATTTTCGGTTCAACTACCCCCTAGATAAAAATATCTATGTCAAGTTAGTCAGCATAATTGTCATAAACACGAAATGAAACAAATAGTTATAAAAGATAATATACCACATCCAAATCATAAATCGGACGAGGGCCGACGGGGACGGATATCAAAACCATGACACTATATACAAAAAAATCATACAAGTAAGAAAATTATTCAAGTAATAACTATGCATCTAAATCATACAAAGATTGTTTAAAAAAAAGATAAGAACAAGATGCTCACCTAAGGTGTGCCGACGACGGGACGGCGCGGGCGATCGACGGCGGTGAGGACGGAGACGGCACTAAAACACACAAATCATACTTTAATTTAAGCTCAAATTGCATATAAAACAAATAAATTCTCTAACTTAGTCATTTCATCAAACACCTAGCTAGCACTAGAAACATGAAATGAGCTAAACAAGCAATGAAATATGCTAAACTAGCAATTTTTCTTCAAAGGATGAAGTTGCTAACCCTTGGATAGATGGGGCGCCACCAATCTTGACAAACGGTGGAAAAAAATGGGGATCAACTCGAGCTCGGGAGAGGAAATGGAGGAGAAAATGGTGATGAACTCGAGCTCAAAAATGGAGATGGACTCGGGTGGAAGATGATATATGCAGGGAACACTTTAGTCCCGGTTCGTATCACGAACCGGGACTAAAGGTCCATCTTTAGTACCGCACTAGTGGAGACAGGGCCTATTGTCCCGGCCCGTGAGGGGCTTTAGTCTCGGTTGGCAAACCGGGACAGGCCAAGCGGGACTAAAGGCCAAACCTTTAGTCCCGACCCTGTTACTAGCCGGGACCAATGGCCCTCCACGTGGCCGCCGCGGAGCGTGCTGGGGGCGCCCCCTTTAGTCCCGGCTCATATAACGGGCTGCAACTAATGATGAATTCATTTTGTTTTCTTTTATTTATTTCTTTCTTCCATTTCAAAATAGTTTTCGTATATTCTACGCTACCACATACCGTACACGTTCGTGCATATATAAGATAACTTGTCTTACGATCGAGCATACAAATATATACAATTTTGATAGTTACATGGAGATCACAATTACCGGGACTAGAGCCTGTCTATTCGATTACACGCCGGGGATCATCAGTAGCGCCTATTCACACTAAATTCTCCGGCGTCGTCTACCATCTCTTTCAACAAAAATCCTGCCAGTTCCTCTGCAATTCCTAGTACGTGTTGCTCTGGTAGGAGCCGATCCCGCATTCTCTCGAACTATATAAGAAAAGGAGATCAATATGAACATCAATCATGATAACAAAAAGTGACGGTAATAAAATAATGTTGTGAATGTATTGCTTACATCGACTCTATAATCATTGTGCTCAGTGGTGAATGTACGAATGAACTCGCAAACGTAGTATCCACATAGATTCGTCCCCGGTGGCTGCCTCGCGCACTTTACGAGAATAGAATTCAGTCAAAATAATAATCTAGCATCATAATTGTATTGAAATTAGAAGTAAAGAGATGCGCGGACATATCTCGTACTACTTACCGAGACCGGAGTAAATGTCAGCTTCTCACTAAAGGAACCCTTCACCACACTCTTAAACATATTCCAAACCCTGCCCGGCAAAGAAAATAAATTAATGAATGAGTTATTCATTACCTAATATCTCATGAAATCAACGAAAGAGACCGATATAGCACGAAAATTACCTCTGGAGCATGTCCTGCATGTTGCGGAACTCTTCCAGGTGTCTCTTTAATGGGTCCATGACTTCAACTATTCTCTTATCAACTTGAATGTCTAGCAGAATCCAGTGGAACCTGCAGACGTTTATATATACGTCGTAACTCATCAATTACACTTAACATCGAGTAAGCAAAAGTGAATGTGTACAACAGAGTAAGACCCTCACTGGAAGTTGTAAGGAAACAGTATGTGGTCACAGAAATTTTGCTCCGTTAGAAACCTTAGAAGGTTTTCCGCCGTCTCGTCGGGTTTCGTCGTTAGCGTATCTATATGTACTTTATCTGGGTCAATGAACCCAACACTATAGATCCTTCTTTTACATTCCTGATCTTCATTCTGCATAATAGAGTACAAAAGGATATAATGAGGATAATTACATGCAATGAACTGAACAACTGAAAAACTGAACAACTTATATGTAGACAATGAATTCAACAACTTACAGACAATAGCAACTCATGAGAGATTTGTCGAGGGCGTCGAAATTGTATAACTGGAAGAGTTCTGAAAATCAACATGGACCTTGTCGGCTCGGAAGAAGTACTCATGTGGGACTTTCGCCACGATCATTGTTCTGCCCTCCTACCACTCAAGTACCATTCATGCAAATTCCGCATTTGTGTTGGCAGTTGTTTCAGCTTCTCTTTGCTGACCAAAGGCTTCCCTGGGACATATGTAGGGACTACATCAGCCTTGGGTAACTTGTCGTCTTGGGAACCTAGCAATTCAGCAACACTCACACCCATAACGGCCGCCAACTTCGCAGCTTCTTCCATATCCTGCTGCAGCACCTGGGGAACGTCTTCGGATAACACCTTGAGGGTGGGATCGATTGTTTGGCCTGTTCTCCGAGCTGGGAAACGTCCCTTCTTTTCCCGCTTGCACTTTTACTTGATTTGCTCCCGCTTGCACTTTTACTTGATTTGCTCTTCTCCACTTCCTTCTGAAGTGTGCGTAGATAGTCATTTGGCTTATGGTGCAACTCATATTGCAATTTTGTGTTCAGAAAATCACGTGCATACACTTTTTTGCTTCTCGGTGTATACCGGGGCGGGCTTGGGTTTCTTCTTTGCAAAATACGCATCTTTTTCGGCCTTTGCGATCGCTGCGATTTGCTCGTCAGTACGATCGTAAGTTCTGATGGGAAGATTCTTATGAGGTACTCTTGGGAGGGGCGACATTTGTCGTTTTGGGCTGCTGCGTCGGTCAGTACTCATCGACGGAGCACGCTTCCGCTTATTGTCCTTAGCGGCAAAGGCGGCGGTGAAGACGGCCAACCCAAGTCCGGCAAAGCGGCGGTGAAGACGGCCAACCCAAGTCATGGGGTGGGCTTCTTGGAGGTGATGGAGGTGTAGGTGACCTGCGACGACTCGGAGGCGGTGTTGTCCTTGGCGCCGAGCCTGGAAACTTGATGTAGTTCTTGTCCCATATAATGATATCACCCACAACTTCTCCGAGTGTCCTCTCATCTTCAGGTCCAGGGATGTCAAGCTCCATATCATGAAACCCCAATACGATTTCATCCACCCGACTTTAGCATAGCCAGCTGGAATCTCACGGCCTTGCTAGCGTGCGTCAGGTGGACAAGGTAAAGCATATCCGACCGCCACCTTCATGGATATGTTCTTCAATTTCTGATGGAGCTCACAAGATATTGAATCCTTGATTCCATCCACGGGGTAGCCGGGACCGCCATCTATCATCCGCCGTGCATCGTCAGCCGGGACCTCTGAGTCACCCACGCTGCTTTTCCGATGAGATGGGCCAGCGGTAATATCGAGTACAGGATCTTGCAGGCGCACTACTCCTCTAAGTTCGTCAATTTGCTGCTGCTGGTGGTTAATTCTGGCAAGCAACTGGTTGAACTTATCTCCCTCCTCCTCCTGCTGTCGCTGCTTTGCTCTCGCTCGGCTTCTGTAAGTTTCTATGTCTTTGGCAAACCCAAGCCACCACGGATACTTAGGGCCAAGGCCTCGTGTTCGTCCTCCTTTTTCGTCATTCCCGAGGACCAGTGTCAGCAAGTCTTTCTCTCTATCGGGATGGAACTTTAACTTCCCCTCTTTAATTTCTTTCAGCACTTTAAGCCAATTTTCCCTGGGTATCCTAATCCCGTCACTGCAAACAAGGTCCCCTGTTGTTTCGTCGTATGAACCCCCATGCGCAAGGAACCAATTTCTTGCCCTCAATTCCCATTCTTCGCGCATCCATTCTGGTTCGATCCCTTTAGCAAGCAGCTCTTGCTCTTTTTTATCCCACTTTGGCATGGCAGTCTCGTAGCCCCCTGGCCCCAATTTATGGTGATATTTCTTCTTCTCAGCATTTTTCTTGTTCTTTACTGACATCTCCTTGGCATCTTGTGACTCCTTGTACTCCTTAAATGCGTTCCAGTGATTCGCATGCTTCGCTAGATAGCCTTCTAATACTGGAGCAGTCTTTTTCTTCAGATATTCTTGCCATAATCTTTTCTTTCACACCCGGAATAGTTCGGCCATCTTCTTAAGAGTCCACTGCTTGACTTTCTCCCTCAATTTTGCAGTGTCGGCAGGATCCTCAAATTCTAGCAGGGTGAAATGTGTCATGAGGTCATTCCAAAGACCCTCTTTGTACCTTTCGGTGACATACTCACTATCGTTCGCCCCTTTGCGCTTATGCCAGTCTCGAACGGTGATCGGGACGTGATCCCTAACCATAACTCCGCATTGTTTTTTAAATACATCGGCAGCCTTCTTGGGTTCCTTCGGTTCGCCCATAGGGGATATGACCTCAAATGTATAATGCGTAGATGGGGCCAACTTTTTGGTCGGGCCTCGTTTGGAAGATTTGCTCGATGTGGAGGCCTAAGAGAAGAAACATTCGTCAATTTATATATATACAACTCAAGTAATGCATCTACTGATCGCCGAACTACATATATACCTCGCCGGACTTCGTTAAGGGTCCACCGGCTTCTCCATCATTGGAGCTATCGCCTTCTCCATCATCGGAGCCGTCGGCTTCATCCTCACTTCGGTCGACCTCCATTCCATCCCCGGAGGGGTTCAGATACGACGATGGAGATTCGGCTGGATCAGCACCTGGGCGTCGTGGATTATATTCTCGAGAATTTCTTCCTGTGTTAGGTCTCTGCGGATTGGACTAGGTGGATCCATAGTTTCTGCAAAATGCACACAATATTATTTCAAAATGCATCAAATAAAATGAGTATCAATTGTTATAAATAATTACTAAAGCAATGAATACAAGTCACTTATCTAAAGTGTATCAATTGTTATCATCAATACTTTGTAATTAAAAAATTACTGCAAATCTATTAAGTCACAATATATCCACTACAAATCAATTACTAAAAATTACTACAAATCAATTACTAAAAATTACTTAGTCCTAGAATTTATTTAAATGAATTATCATACTTTAAAACATAAAATGGTTTTCATAACTTATTCCATTTTGAAAGTGAGTTCAAGATATTTTATATTACAAAATATTACTCTTAATATTCCTAGAATTTAATTGAGATAAAAATATACATTATAAAGCCTATTTTGGAGGACAATGTTGTTAAATATATCTTAATGTTGCTAGAATTATAAAGCCCTACTTTGGGTGTTCAAAATCTAACCAAAAAAAATATATACATTACTCTTAATTTTGCTAGAATTATAAAGCCCTACTTTGGGTGTTCAAAATCTAACCAAAAAAATCTCCATCATAAAAATTTAAAAATTCGAACTTTGAGCCATTTTGGACACTAGCGATACGTGAAATGCATGTTTATGTGCTGAGAATTAACACTAAAAATTACTTAGTCCTAGAAATATTTGGTAGAAATATGTCAAAAAATTGACGAATGGTGGGGACAAAAAAAAAAGGTCCCGAGGCCCAGCATCAGCCCAGCCCACCGCTCGCCCCTCCTCCCTCTCTCACCGACAGGTGGGGACCACCTGTCGGGGTTGTCTCCCCCATCGAGCGGAGCCTCCGAGAGCGGACCGGTGCGCCTCTGCTGGCGGCGGCGCCGCGGTGTACTTGGTCTCCCCTCCGACGACGAGCTGCGGCGGAAGATCGTGGGCCTGCGCGTGCCACCGTCGACTCGACTCACTGCTCGCGGAAACTAGGGAGGCGCAGCGTCGGCCGGACGGCGGTCGGACGGCGGGGGAGGTCCAGGTGGGGAGGGGAGGTCCAGGCGGGGATAGGAGGAAGAAGCTCACCAGCGCAGCGTCGGCTGGATGGCGGGGGAGGTCGGACGGCGACGAATCGGCCGGCGGTGAATTTTGGCAGCCTGACGGCGTCCTCTGCGCTCTGCCGGCCATCGTCTTCGATGAAAAAGTTGCTAAGGACCCAACCGTGCCTTATCTAGTGGATGGACCTTTAGTCGCGGCCCGTGGCTCAAACCGCGACTAAAGGGGGGTCTTTAGTCCCGGCTTGAGCCACGCACCGCGACTAAAGGGGTGGGAGGGCTTTTCGCGTTCCCGCGCGCTACCCACGCCTTTAGTCGCGGCCCGTGGTTCAAGCCGGGACTAAAGGCCCAAAATTGCGCGTGGAAATGTTTTTTTAACAGAACTAGGACCTTTTTTAAACATTTAAACATTTGAATTAAGCAGTTTTTGCATATTTTTGAATCTGAGAAAACTTTCAACATGAAAAGTGTTTGAATTTGAATAACTAATTCAAAACCATTTTCTGTTTTATAAAATAATTATTCTAACTATTCAAACTATTAACCATTTTGCCATTTTGAATTAAAAATGCATTAACTTTTATCTTTTGCATATTTTTGAATCTCACTAAACTTTCAACATGAAAAGTGTTTGAATTTGAATATCTAATTCAAAACCATTTTCTGTTTTATAAAATAATTATTCTAACTATTCAAACTATTAACCATTTTGTCATGTTGCCATTTTTAACTTGCAATACTACCTCTTCGTAAGTATGATACACACGAGAATAATTTTAACTTGCCACAGTGAATTGCAATACTACCTCTCCCTTATGAATCAAAAACTGCCAATTGATAGTCAGTTCATATCCAGATTACTTATTCAGATGCTAAAGATCATTAGTTGGAAATGCAGAGATAAAGAATACATTTTACACGATCATCGTCGTAGCTAGACCAGCAGTAGGGAATGACAACAATCTTGGGTACATAGATGAACCATTTGTCCTAACCAATGATGTGGCTCAGGTTAGTCATACTCCTGCCTAGGCCTATAATACTCGTCCTCGTAGTCGTCGTAGTCGCCGCCGTCGTCGTCGCTGTCGTCAGACGACGCTCGCCTGGACTGGACATTTTTAAAAACATCCTTAGCAACATCCCACACAGTTACATAAAATGATACATTATTACACATCACTAACAGTTACATTACTACGTAAACGGACTTGCTGGATCGGAGGCCGTAGGATTAGGGGGAACGGTGGGAGGAGCCAGCCCCGTTCGCGGCCACCCGGTTCTCGCGCGCACGTTTGCGGCGTAGGGCAAGATCCATGGAGGATGAGTCTTTCAGCGCCCAATCTAGCCCGGAAGCCTCCTTCGCCTTGAGCTGGTAGGCAGTCTTGGCTCGCTGGACACGGTCGTCGCGGACGGACTGCAAGGAGGCTTCAATGGCATCCTGCATCTGCGGCCCGCCGCCCTCTTCTCCATGGTCGCTCCAGTCGAAGTCGTCGTCGTCCTCCTCCTCGTCGGGAGGTGTGCGCTCGTACGTCCTCCGCACCTCCTCTGGCACCGGAGCAGGAGGCCAGTAGCAGGGCATTCCTCTCCACGCTGGGCTCGTGGGCATATGGCGAGATAGGCTCCCGTGGTAGCTCCCAAGCGCGCTCTGCTGAGCACGCTCGACCTCGTCCAGAAAGCGCTGCGGCGGGCGTGGCGGATCCATCTCGTGGAGACGATGCGTTCGTGGTTAGGAATGGTGGATTAGGGTTTACCCAGTCGGCGACAATATATAAAGACCTCCAGGCAGCGCTGGGGGAGGACTCGTGCCCAGGGCAGCGCTAGGGGAGGACACGTGGCTAGGGTAGCGCTGGGGGAGGACACGTGACTGACACGAGTCGTGACCGCAAAGCCCGTCTTTAGTCCCGGTTGGTGTTACCAACCGGGACTAAAGAAGCACACGGATCGTGTGTTTCTTTCAAGCGCTTGTGAGACGTTGGATCAGGGGTGTGTTACTTTTGAGGGCTTCTGAGCTGTTGGATCAGCACTATCACGACCACTTCGTGAGCCACATGACCCTATATATAGCCCCCCTCCCGGACATGTTCGGCACTCATTCTAGCTTGTGCTCAAACACAAAACATTCGGGTTCCCTAGCTACGTCCTACAGTGAATGCAACGGCATTCGACCGTGAATCACTGTAGGGTTGTAGCTAGGGGAAACCGTGTGTTTTGTTTCAGCTATATTTAGGTATTCAACACAACTTGTTTTCAGTTTAATTCGTGTCGTCCAACACAAATCATCCGGATTCCCCGAGCTCAGTCCCACACTGCATGTGATATCGCCGCCAGTGTGGGACTGTAGCTCGGGGAAACCGTGTGTTTTGTTCTCTTCAGTGTTTAGAGTTTTTGGAATACAGTTACATAAAATTTTAATACATTATTACACATCACCAACAACATCCCTATCTAGTCTTCACTTTTTCTTCGTGTGTGTCCCTTTATTCTAATTGCGCCGTAACCATGGACAAGTTTCATCATTTAACTTGATGCTTGGGTCAGTGTTCACTTTGAAGGGCTGAATTTCATGAGACTTATTGTAATCTTCTGACATGTCTGTCTTGTCCTCCACTCCCACGATGTTTCTTTTCCCTGAAAGAACTATGTGGCGCTTTGGCTCATCAGATGTATTCGCTTGCTTATCTTTTCTTTTTTCGGTTTGGTAGACATGTCCTTCACATAGAAAACCTGAGCCACATCATTGGCTAGACGAATGGTTCGGTGTGTACCAAGATTCTTGAGATCCACTGTTGTCATTCCGTACTGGGGTCTACCTTTACCCCGCCGCTTTCAGGTTGACCATTTGCACCGAAAAAAGGACCTTAAAAGTAGGTCCATAGTCAAGTTCCCATATCTCCTCTATGTACCCATAATATGTGTCCTTCTGCCCATTGTCGTCTGTTGCATCAAAGCGGACACCACTGTTTTGGTTGGTGCTCTTTTTATCTTGGGCGATCGTGTAAAATGTATTCCCATTTATCTCGTACCCTTGGAAAGTACATATAGTCGAAGATGGTGACCTGGCCAACAAGTACAGCTGATCTCCAACAATGGTGTTATTCATGAGATGTGTCTGCAACCAACTGCCGAAAGTCTTCTCGTGTTCCCCTTTAATCCAGGAGTCAGCCTTCCCCGGGTTTTCGGAGCGTAGAATATTCTTGTGTCTCTCGATATACGGAGCCACCACGGTGGAATTGTGTAGAACTGTGTAGTGTGCTTGAGTGAAAGAATGCCCGTCCCTACATACCGTTGCTTTCCTTCCTAGTGTGCCTTTTCCAGTCAGCCTCCCCTCATACCGAGATTCAGGAACACCAATCGGCTTAAGGTCAGGAAGAAAGTCAACACAAAACTCAATGACCTCCTCTGTTCCATAGCCCTTGGAGATGCTTCCTTCTGGCCTAGCACGGTTACGAACATATTTCTTTAAGACTCCCATGAACCTCTCGAAGGGGAACATATTGTGTAGAAACACAGGACCGAGAATTCTAATCTCTTCGACTAGGTGAACTAGGAGGTGCGTCATAATATTGAAGAAGGATGGCGGGAACAACAACTCGAAGCTGACCAGACATTGGACCACATCAATCTGTAACCCTGATAGACTTTCTCGATCGATTACCTTCTGAGAAATTGCATTGAGGAATGCACATACCTTCACAATGGCCAGTCGAACATTTTCCGCTAGAATTCCCCTCAATGCAACCGGAAGCAATTGCGTCATAAGCACGTGGCAGTCATGAGACTTTAGGTTTTGGAATTTTTTCTCTTTCATATTTACTATTCCCTTTATATTCGACGAGAAGCCAGACGGGACCTTGATACTGAAAAGGACTTCAAAAAAGATTTCCTTCTCTTCCTTGGTAAGAGCGTAGCTGGCAGGCCCTTGAAACTGCCCTGGATGCATGCCGTCTCGTCCTTTATGACGTTCCTGGTCCTCCCGTGCTTCCGGTGTATCTTTTGACTTCCCATACAAGCCCAGGAAGCCTAGAATATTCACGCAAAGATTCTTCGTCAGGTGCATCACGTCGATTGCGGAGCGGACCTCATGGACTTCCCAATAGGGTAGCTCCCAAAATATAGATTTCTTCTTCCACATGGGTGCGCGCTTATCAGCGCCGTTCGGAACAGGTTGGCTGCCAGGACCCTTTCCAAAGATTACTTTTAAATCCTTGACCATACCAAATACTTCAGCACCAGTACGGGTGACAGGCTTCGTCCGGGTTTCTGCCTTGCCATTGAAATGCTTGCCTTTTTCCTTAAGGGATGCTTGGGCGGAAGAAAACGACGATTGTACGGGTACACATTCTTCCTACATTTGTCCAGATATATACTTTCTGTCTGATCCAAACAGTGCGTGCATGCATTGTATCCCTTGTTCGTCTGTCCTGAAATGTTACTAAGAGCAGGCCAATCATTGATGGTTACGAAAAGCAACGCTCGTAGGTCAAATGTCTCCTGTTTGTGCTCATCCCACACACTTACACCTGGTTTGGCCCACAACTGCAAAAGTTCATCGACTAATGGCCTTAGGTACACATCAATGTCGTTGCCGGGTTGCTTCGGGCCTTGGATGAGCACTGGCATCATAATGAACTTCCGCTTCATGCACAACCAAGGAGGAAGGTTGTAGATACATAGAGTCACGGGCCAGGTGCTGTGACTGCAGCTCTGCTCCCCAAAAGGATTCATGCCATCTGTACTTAGACCAAACCATAAGTTCCTTGCGTCACCTGCAAAGTCCCCGAACTCTCTCTCGATTTTTCTCCACTGCCGACCATCAGCGGGGTGCCTCAACTTGTCGTCTTTCTTACGGTCTTCCATGTGCCATCGCAACAACTTGGCATGCTCTTTGTTTCTGAACAGACGTTTCAACCGTGGTATTATAGGAGCATACCACATCACCTTGGCAGGAACCCTCTTCCTGGGTGGCTCGCCCTCAATATCACCAGGGTCATCTTTTCTGATCTTATACCGCAATGCAGTGCATACCGGGCATTTATCCATATTCTCGTACTTCTCACCGCGGTAGAGGATGCAGTCATTAGGGCATGCATGTATCTTCTGCACGTCTAATCCTAGAGGGCAGACAAGCTTCTTTGCTTCGTACGTGCTGGCGGGCAATTCGTTCTTTCTTGGAAGCATCTTCTTCATTAGTACCAGCAACTTTTCAAATGACGAGTCAGTCACACCGGTCTCTGCCTTCCACTTCAGCAATTCCAGTGTGCTACCCAGCTTCTTCTGGCCATCTTCACAAGTTGGGTACAACAATTTGTTGTGGTCCTGTAACATCTGCTCGAACTGCAACCTCTCCTTTTCTGTGTCGCAGCCTCGCCTTGCATCAGAAATGACCCGACCAAGATCATCAGCGGGCTCATCTGGTGCCCGTTCTTCACCCTCTTCTTCTTCATTGTCTTCCATTTCGGTATCAGCGTATTCAGGGAACATAGATCGGTAGTTGTCATCATCGTTCTCTTCTTCATCGCCGTCTTCCATCATAACCCCTCTTTCTCCGTGCTTGGTCCAAACATTATAGCCGGACATGAAACCGGACCGAAGCAGGTGGCTCTGAATGACTCTTGAGGAAGTGTGATCCTTCCATTCCGACATTCAACACATGGACAAATCATAAAGCCATCCGCCGCATGTTCGCCTCGGCCGCAAGGCGAAAAGAACGCACACCTTCTCTGTAAGCGGCAGAGCGTCGGTCACCGTACATCCATGGATGGCTCATCTGCATCATAGAACTATATATCAAACGCAATCACGATGCTAAAATTAGTACCGCGCGGTCTAAACGAGAAAATAGTTGCTAACCTTTTAGGACACTTGGAAACAAAGAGGAGGAAGCTTAAGTGTGGCTCGGACACCTCATATCATGTTTGTCTTGTGTGAACTCAAGTGGCATTGCTCTAACAGGCATTTCACCGAACACCTCTAGTGCATATGAAGAAAAAAAACTAGCACAAACCTACACCACCTCCCACCAGGAAAAAAACAAGAGAGAGGGAGAGGGGCTGCCATATATATAGGGCCAGACCATTAGTCCCGGTTTGAGATACAAACCGGGACTAAAGGGGGGCACCAGGCCGCAGCGGGCCGCCGACCCCTTTAGTCCCGGTTTGTATCTCAAACCGGGACCATTGGGCCCTAACGAGCCGGGACTAAAGGCTTCGGCGTTTTCGGGGCGACGTGGCCGGACCTTTAGTCTTGGCCCAGGCCACGGCCGGGACTAAAGGGCCGGACGAAAGGGCTGTTTTCTACTAGTGCCGGTTCATGATACAAACCGGGACTAAAGTGTCTCGCACTGGCCCCACCTCTGCGGCCGCCTGTCGTGACTCTTTAGTCCCAGTTCGTATCACGAACCGGCACTAAAGGTCCCTCACGAACCAGGACTGGGCATGTGCGGCTTCCTAAATGTTTGAACCGGGACTAATGTGAGTATTAGTCAGGGTTCGTAATGTGGCCGGGACTAAAGGGCAAAACCAAAGCCCATGTTTCTACTAGTGTGGTTCTTAGGGGCACGTGCACGAAGATTTTCCGGCTGTCATCAACAAAGCTCCGAGCGGCAACAGCGGAGCGTCTGCGACTCACCCTGGCGGCGTTAGTGGTCGCTAGGTTGTATAAGAAACTAGATGCAAAATATTATCATGTTTGGAGTGTTTTGTACTTCCGGGGAACTTTTATAATATATTCGGACCATCCTCACATTTTTTTACTATCATGCAAATATGATAGTACAAGACTACAATACTACCGAGAGGTCAAAGATATACAAGTTGGTTTTACATGTCAAAAGTCACACACGGTATTGATAATTATTATCCAAAATTTAAAATGAATCCCATCATCAATTAATGCCTACAAACAAAATGCAAACAGAACAAGAAACAACCACAAGCATGCTCACGAGACTCGGTTCTATCTGTGGAGTGCACGCAACAAGATGTGGGTATTATACTCGATCCCTATTACATAGAAAAATCCAATTGCTTGGTCGCTTTTTTAGTTGGCTAAGCTCGTTTCTTTGTTTCTGTGTGCTAGTTCTGCGTACGTACTACGTAGTTAATGGCCCTGTGGCGGAGCTATATAAACAGTCACTAGCTGAATGCCCGTGCGTTGCTACGGATGTAAAAAAAAAAAAAGATTTGACCTACGGCTTGGTTTAATTCTCACGAAACAAACATGTGCAATTTTCTACCTTGGCGACAAACACAAGTCTCTCCCACAACAAACATCTGTCTACCACTATGTCTTTAGTAGTATGAGTATGCATTTAGTCCAACTCATATGTGTTCATTCCCACCTCTCTCTCCCTCTCTTAAAATGTGCACTATTATGTCTATAGTTGAATACCCGTGCGTTGCCACACACCTTGATGTTATTTTTTTGGTACATGTAAAGATGATAAACATGAAAATTCAAATGCACAGAGCAATATAGCCACATATATTTAAAAACAACAAGTTTTTATTTTTCTTAAAATATAATCCAATAAGAAGTTACAATTCAACATCATATGTACTGAAAGCAATAACCAACAATTATCTGTTGTGGGTCAACCAAATAAAGTATTCATCCTTTTTTAAAAACTTCTATTTGTTCCGCAAATGAGCATGACGATCACACTAATTCTCAGATGTTTCCCCACTTTTCAGTGACTATCAAAATCATTATTGCTTGTTATGTAGCTTCATCTCTATATCCTCACCATCCCACACGAAGGGACACATCTTCCTCATTTCTTCCCTCCAATCCTTTCAAACGGCTTCATATGAAAGTATGATCACTCCTGACTGCGTTGACCTCAAAATCCAATCATCCCTCTGTAATGCCATGCCACAAGAATAAGTTGAGCAAATAATCAGTTGCAAAATATCAAGATGTTTATCTGGGACCACGTCAACCTAATTAGTTCACGGATGACCTGCATGCTTAGTGAATTAGATGGAGACATTATACGCACAAAATTTGGTTTATACAGACATTATAGACAACTTCAACAAAGATTAGTAGGTAGTGCAGTAACATGCACATGAGCAAACCGAGCTGTAGAACGGTAGAACCAAGATGCTAATAAATTGAGTGGTAACTTTATAGAAATAGACTCAAAATATCAGTAGTAAAACTCTCCTTGAGACAATTTTGTAGCATCCACTTGACCAGGTCTGGAAACAGACTATAATAGCTCACCTTTGGTCAACCAAGTTGGGAAAAAAATACCAGGTGGCCAGGGATCCGATATGAGATCCCACGTCATTAGATGACTTTGGAATAGCTTACCACTGAAACAAGCAGTACTTCTCTTACTTATGGAAAAGAACACGATTTTGTTAGTTTTGCAAGACCAGACGAGTAACCTGCACTGCAGCAGATCAATTCCAGACCACTATTTTTATTCATGCTCTTTGGTTTTGTGCATGCGTGTTATGCTCACTTCACCAATGATGTGCTATGTTCGTCCTACACTAAAAGGGGATCAATCGATTAATAAGTCGTGTGCTCACAGAAAAAAATTCGGAAAGTTAAATCGTGAAAATATATTAATATCCACTCACTCACCTGATCTCATACGGCTCTTGCTTATCCTCATCACCTCGCACCGCCATAGGAGGACCCAGATACCAGCGGCGGTTGGCAAAGTGCGGCTTCTGTCCTCCACTCTTCCTTGGTCGTCTGTGCCAGCATTCCATGGCAGCCAATTCAAACGGGGAACCAGGGACGCAGGAGTTATTCACAGATGGTATATGCCCACGAGCTTTATTCATAACAGGATTGAGCTCATATATTAAATAAAGTGAGAGAAAAAAAGCCTCAATAAAAGATTTTCAGATTATTGAGTCACTCTATCATCCGTTAAGCCCACATAAGCACACAAAACATTAAAAGTTGTTCTAATTAAATTCCTCCAAGACATCCGTGCAGTTAGGCCATATGAAACCAGGTGAGCGACAATAGCTTTCTTATTATACACAACGTTATACAGATCTAGAGAAGGAAGCCGATGGAAATAGAAAGCATCGTATACCTTTGGTAACCTTAGCCATAACCATTTCTCCGGCTGAAATGTATTTGTTTCTCAACAGTTGTGTTTTATAGTCGGTGCCTCTCCTGCAAGGGTTCTTATTAAATTGGCAGAAAATTACCTATTATTCAAAAATATAACTATAAGGACTGAAAAACAATGAGAAAGACTTAATTTGGTGCTAATCATATATGGCCTCTTGGTGAATGTGTTCTGTATACAAACATATCGTAAACCTGGTAAATTAATGGTACAAACATTTGATGTTCGGGACAAAACAAAAGTAGTAGAATTTTGAAAAGAATAAGACGCTGAAACTAAAGGTCTGAAACGTACATATATATATCCAAATAGCTGGAAAATTACTGCACGGCTATTACAAGTATTACTACAGTTGCATACCATAGCAGCACTTTCCCCTCCTCCCGTCACTGTAGAGAGAGAGGCGAAAGGCGACTTTTTTTGGGCGACTCCGTCGACTCACCGCGTCCGCGCCGGCGGCGCCGCGGGATTCCTCCTCTCCGTCTGCTGCTTCGGCGGCGGGAGGGTGGAGGATCCCCGGCCCCGGCCTGTACATATGGGAGAGTAGGGTGGGGATCCCGCCGGCGGTGCTCTGGAGAAGATGGCGCGGCTGGGGGTTGGTTTGGTGTCGAGAAGATCTTCTCCGGCGGTGAGTTTCTTCGGAGCTTGGCGTCGTCTTCTTCGACTTGCAGGTGCTGGGGGCCCGGCGTGGCTCTCGTGTACCTTTGTTCTCCGCCAGATCTGTGGTGGCGGTGGATCTGGCGGTTGGAACCCAGATCCGGGCGAGGACGGCGGCTTCGTCCTGCTTCGTCTTCGAGGGTGGCTGCGGCAAGGCGGTGTGGCCGGAGAGGGAGGGCGTTGGCCGTGCCCGTTCATCGGCAAAGGATCCGTCGCGGGGCGGCGGACAAGCTCTGCGGCCTCTTTCTTCAAGGAAGGCGCTCTCAGGCTGCGGTAAGAAGGTGGTTGGCGACCTCCGTCGTCGTTGCCGGAGAAGAAGTTGTCTTCGTTTCTGGTTCTGGATCCCCCGCGTATTGTACTCTGATCTTTGTTCTTGTACTATGTACGTTGTATGTGGTATGTTGGTGAATATACGTGGGCTTTCAAAAAAAGTATTACTACAGTTGCAAGGATTTCATAAAATTAACCAGTAAGTTCATGAGACTGGTTTAATAATTACCGCTAGAGATATTGGCAAATGTGAAGTAGGATCCTCCATATAGCAAAGCGTATGTGAACATGAAGACCAAAAAATATAACTCATTCCTGGCATACGAAAAATATAAGTTGGAGAGGCCGGTAAGTTACGAAATGTCAAATAAGCTAAACCGTACGGGAGATTACCTCATGTCCTCATGTGAAGTGCTCAGAACTGTCTCGCTCAAGGCTGGCTGCCACCATTATAGTTTCTGATTGAATCGTCTCGATACAGTGCATGACCGGTTGCCGCCTCGACCAGATCCCATATGGGCAGCTCCAGGACATTTGCCTTCACCTCCTAGTTGATCCCATTCCCGTGCCCCAATTAAGCAAATCGGTTGGAGAGAAAAGATGAGAAGAGGCTCCATCCTTTGCAATGGTACTTCATGACGTTTCTCAACAATTCCATGGAGGAAGACGTCGTGGTCCTAAACAAGAGGAGCGGTCTTGGAAGGGGGGACGCAAATGGCGTCCTAGAAGCGAGAGGTCGTGGTCCTGGAGGGCAGACGACCCGATTCTTGCAGGCGACGCAACTGACGACGGAGGCGACCATGAAATTGGCGCGGCGCCGCCGTGCAGATGGACGACGAAGTACGAAGAGGAGGGATCGATGGAGGCGGCGGCGGCAGGTGGAAGAATCAGTCTAGATCCGATCTAGGGTCACTTCGTGATTCGTATGGAGGCGGCAGCCTGATGCGACCATGGCGATGGGGCAGAAACAGTGTCGCGGAGTTTTGTTGTCATCACGGCGAGGGTAGGTCGTGTGACGTTCCAGGGGCAGCAGGTGCGATAGGTTTTTTGTTGGGCCGGATAGATAGATGGGCTGAGCGCGAGGAGGGGAACAAGCGATCGAGCGGGCGAGGCAGAAAAGCAGACGACGTACCATTTAATAGTAAAGATTAGGTGATCACTGGTAGCATCTCTGCGTCTGCCTCCTGCTTCCAAACAAGTTTCTTCTACCCTGGCCTTGTGTCAACAGGTTCGTGTGTCGTCCGTGCTCGATCAATCGCTTGTAGATGGGTGATGTACTGTACAACAAACATTTCATGCATCTTCTGTTATTTCTTCCCGGCCTGCAAATCGCATTCTTCTGACGTTCCTTCAGCTTGTCTACCTTGTTCATGTACATATAGCCTCTTCGCCAGCGGCTCTATCTCTTGCCTCCTATGGTCAGGTCTTACTAAGAACCGTTTTCAAAATATCCTTATTTTTCCGTTTTCCCCCACTATACATAGGGAACAAAGTGAGAGGTTAATACTGTACTGTCTTAATTATGAGTTGAGTTGGTGTTGATGAACAGATTCCTTGGCGGTAGAGAACAACCGGCACCAGGTGCAAGAATCAAGATGCTTTCGTCGAGATCGTTGCAGATTGCGAACAACGAGACGCAGTACTGGAGATGGATTTCTCTCCCAGATTACAGGTTTGCTCACAGAAAATGTGAGCCACGAAACTTTCTTCAGCGACGTACTCAAATGAACATATTTCAGTACTTACTCAATACTTGCATATATCTTAAACTTATATGTTTATTGATGTCGTGTGTTTGGGTGTAAATTTCTTCATACGTGTACATGTTGAAACAGAAATATAAGGTGCGTGTGCTAATATGTACGTATGAACAAAAATCGGGAGATGAAAGATAGGAACAACTTGCAATCTTATATCTTTCGTTTTGTGTTCTGCTTTAACAGCGGTACTCCCTCCGTTCCTTGATGTAAGGTGTATAATTTTTTTGAAGAAAAATCCATAATATAAGGTGTATTTGCTATTTATGGACAACTTGACCCATCAAAAAATGAGACTTAGTCTCAAAAGAGGGATTTAACGGATTGCATTCATTTTGTGCCTATTAGAACTCATCTCTCGTGATTTTTTTCAGAAAAAAATGAGGCCACTATGTGCAAAATACACATGTCTTTATATTCGTGCAGGAAACTATACACCATACATTCAGGAACGGAGGGAGTATCATTTATACTCTTGTTAATTTGTACAAGTAAAATTTCCATACTACACTGTACTAGCCATACACAATCGTCATCATCATCTTACCACTAAGAGGTAAAGTAATATTAGCCGTTGACGAACAAAAAATAAGTTGTCCATAGCAGTTCGAGAATGTCTTAAAGAGATGATTATTTAGCTCGATCAATGAGAAAAAATTATGACCTTGTTTGTTTTCTATCATAATAAGGTTTCCCGAGTGTGCGGCGCTTGTGAGTGTGTACTTCCTGGCTGTTACTGGTGAGGTCCCACCAATGGAGTTGTCTGCCGGCAAAAGTTATGAGGTTTACCTCGTGTACAAGCTAGCGAAAAGAACCTCTGGCCTGAAAGGTATTGTGCAGACATCGTCACTAAGGCTCTACGGGGAGGTGATTCTTAACACCAACAAGGTTAGCCTTGACCCAGAGGCACGAGGATCCGCAAGTGATGTTACCTACCCTGTCGCAAGAGGCGATGGCTGGTTGGAGCTCAAGCTGGCAGAGTTCACAAACGACGACGAGATGATCACCGAGAAGGGGGTGATCGTGGATCTACGTGATGAGAATGTCAACATGGAGAAGAGGGGCCTCATCGTGGAAGGCATGGAGTTCAGGAGCATCTAGCAGTGTGCTCCAGTTATTTGTGGCCACAATTTTTATAATTGATGTAATAAACCTTGCTCGGCAAACATTTGTTAAGAGGACGAGCCCATAAGTCGCAATCTGCATGAACCGTAATGCTGTTGCATTTTCAGATAATCTTCTAATTTTCTTTATAATACATCTGCATTTTGAAAGATTGTTTGGGTTCCCTGATTATTTTTGCTTTAAATTTGTGTTGAGACCACATCAAATTCATATCATTGAAATAAATATTATATAGACATAATTTACGTGCAATTCAAAAAAATACTACTGCTGTAGTGTATTTATTATCTAATATGAAAATGATGATAGTTGATCTCTACCAACATAGAAAAGAACCATATGTTCCATGGATTCTCCGAAAATCTCGACCACAATACAACTATTTACGTGTGGCGGCGGCGGGGCTTGGCGACTCCGCCCGGGTGTGTCGGTTTTTGGCTATGGTATATCGGATCTAGGCCCGCTCCACAGTGGTCGGAACGTGCGTTAACGGCTGTCGGGGTTTGTTTTTTTGAAACGAGGCAAAAACTTTGCCTTTTATATTGATATAGGAGAAGCAAACATGATATGTCCGAAGTCAAAAGAGAAAGAACCATACAAATCAGGGCCTACTAAACGAGAGAAAAGTATCCCCGCGAGGATCCAAAACATCCTACTCCGTCCAGTCACTCGGTGTGTGGTTAAGCTCCGGATAACAGGGGTTTTGATCGCCGCATCAAGGAGCCTAGGCGAGGCAGCGTGTGCATTGTTGGACCCGACTGCCCAACTCTAGTGGTTTCAGCTTCACGGTCGTGAATCAAGACATGGTGGGCTCCCCGTCATTCTATGGCTTGACGTGGCTCCCAGATGTCAGGGCCGCGTTGTCTGATGGCCATTTCTGAAGTCATGGTAAGCTAGGAGGTCACTCAGCTCTAGGCAGACGACATATGCCCGGCGCCTAGTTGTGTTAGTTGTCGTAGACCATCGGGCTTGTGGGGTTGGCACACTAGTGGAAAAACGGCCTCTAGTCCCGGTTGGTAAGGTTTTCTAGTCCCCGTTGGCCAACCGGGACTGCCAAATCGGGACTAAAGGCCTCTTCCTTTAGTCCCGGATGGCCACGACCTGGGACTAAAGGGGCTACACGTGGCCACAGCAGAGTGCCCGGGGCGGGACACCCTTTAGTCCCGGTTGGTAATACCAACCGGGACTAAAGATTTGTGTTTTTTGTGTTTCATATTCAATTATTTTTCAGGGTTTAGAGGGGTTTAGGGGTTTGGATTTTGTGTTTTCCATTCAATTCTTTTCGTATGGAGATCACGTTGATGCGCCAAAAACAAGTTTTCGTATACATAAAGTTCATACTACATGGAGATCACGTTGAGGCATATACATACACATACAATTTGGTATTTATCTAAAGATATAAACGGTGAGACCCATTGGAGGCTCTCCAGCGATTTGGGCTTTCTGGCCGTCCGATCCTCCCCGCTCCGTGCCTCAGCACCGTCCGATCACCGCCGGCTCCTGGAGTCGGCATGAACAGGGATTCGCAAAGTCGCTAACCGTACCAACCTTCGTGCACCCACTCTCGCTGACATCCTACGTGGATCACTCCTGTAGCTCGAGGGCCCACCCGTCGGCCTCACGTTGCGCGTTTAATCGATGTGGCGAACATGCCAGAGGGGTGCAAATTCACAGCGCGTTCGTCCCATTGGTCGATTTTGTTCATTTACTGTAGTAGGTTTTAGCCAATGCATTGCATGCCCCTCTAGGATTGCTTTCTTTGTACGTGGTTCCTTCCCCTCTCTCTCGTTGACGATGAGCCCCTTCCTTTCCTAGGCCCACAGGTCGGTTGCTCGGGACGTTGCGTCGCTGATGTTTCCCTTCCATGCGTCGCCGCTGCGTATTTTCTACAGTATGTCGGGGCACGCTGGGTATTTCGCACGATTGTCGGGTACGTTGCACTGTTCGTGATGTCAGGGAGAATTCGGGCCCGATTTCTCCGTCCGAGCTGGCCTCTCTCCATTCGTCGGCGGGTACGTTGCACTGTGCTGGTAGTTAGAAGGCCCGATTTTGCGTGTCTCTGGCGTCTCGCCATTGGTTCATTAAGACGGAACCGACCTACACGTATTGAATAGTTGCCGCGACGCTACAGTATTGAACTGGGGGTATATATTCGCCTTTTGGATCTGAGGATTACCGCAGCCTCCATTTCCCCCCGTTTATTCTTCCTCTTTGTTCTTGCTCCGTCTTACTGTTGCTGCGTTCGATCTGTTCATTTTGTTGTTTGTTGCTGTGATTGTGCTATTGTGTGATTTCTGGGTGTTTAATTAGTTTTGTTGTCCACGGCCCTTTTCTCGTGTAGTATTTTCGTGTTTTCTTTTGTATTTACGATCCGTTGCTTTGCACTATTTTCCAGCTGTGTTTCTGACATGTTTTCTTTTCTTCTTCCCTATGTTGATGCAGGCCGACTTCTTGCTGTAGATTGATCGTGCCTGTGTGCCGGCTGTATCCTGGGCTGTAAAATCAGGTATTTTTCTTTTTTGTTTCGGATCGTGTTCATCCTGTTGTGAATCATTGTGTTCCATCGATGTGTTCGCTGCCTGTGGACGTTTTGCTCCGGTGTTTCGCGTGTTTCCTTTTGTTTACGGATCATTGCTTTGTACAGTCTTTTTGCCCTGTTGCTAACCATTTTTTCCCCGTTTTGATGCAGGCTGGTTTCTTGCTGCAGATTTACGTTCTTCGTGTTTGCTTTTGTTTTTTCGTGTTTATTGTATTTCTCGATTTTCTTTCGGCCGTATCGTTTTGGGCGGTGAGGTGTTGGTTGCCTTCGATCGGTGCTTTGTACCGTGTTCCTATCGTGTTGCTAGAGATTTTTCTTTTGTTTTCACTACCTTGATGTAGGGCGGTTTCTTGCAGCAAATTTTACGTTCGTCGTGTTTCCGCTTCCTTTTTTTCTGTTTATTCTATTTCTAGATTTTTTCTGTAGTCGTGTCGTTTCACCTGTGCCGGCTTCATCCCGGTTGTAAATCCTTTTTTCTTTCGTTTCTGTTCTGGTTCATCCTGCTGGGAATCCTTTCGTCGGTGAACGCGTGTGTTATTTGTGGACGTGTTTGGTTATTTTCTTGGTATCTTGCTGCGGGTCCTTTTCGGTATAGGTACGTGCGTTTCTATGCAATCTTTTTATGTGCGTTCCTCTGTCGGCTCTCTATTTCCTGTGTCTATATTCCGGTCGATTGTTTTTTACCTTTCATTGGTTATTTTCTCATGTGATGATTCTCTGTATCAGAGTCACTGAGCCGGCGAGCCAAAATCGGCGGGACTGGCCTTCTCTGTTTTACTGTGCATCGACCCCGCCGACTCCCTGCACTCGGCTGGACTGGCCTTCTCTGTTTTACTGTGCACCGACCCTGCCGACTCCCAGGAGTCGACGGGACTGGCCTTCTCCTTTTTGTTGTGCATCGACCCTACCGACTCCCTGGACTCGACGGTACTGGCCTTCTCCTGTTTATTGTGCGTCGACCCGGCCGACTCCCTGGAGTCGGCGTGACATTCGTTTCTCCGGCAACTCAATGGAAAATAAAACTGATATGATAGTACGTGTCATTGAAAATGAACAAATTAGTGGATTCACGGATTAACCGTTACACGAACAAAATAGTTGAAGAAAAATTAGAGAATCTTGGTTATCTTGTCTCAAAGGCCGGTGATCTTGCTTATGATGTTCAAATTTTAAAAATAAGAACCTTATCTCTTGATGTTGAGAATACCGGATATTTGATGGCTATACGGATTAGACTACATAACAATATAAAGATGTTAGTTTATTTGCATACTAGATGGCCTAGAGAGGAGGAAGAAGATCAAATTGATGAAATGACAAATTTGGTAGTGATCTTCTTCCCTACAAACTACCGTGTTGCCGGTTCCTTCGCTACGGGCTGAGGGTCGGCAGGGTCGGATTGTGCATTAAGATGGATCCTGGAGTCGGCGGGGTCGGGTTGTGCATTAAGACGGAAACCTGGAGCCGGCGGGGTCGGGTTGTGCATTAAGACGGGAACCTGGAGTCGGCGGGGTCGGGTTGTGCATTAAGATGGGAACCTGGAGTCGGCGGGGTCGGGTTGTGCATTAAGACGGGAACCTGAAGCCGGCGGGGTCGGGTTGTGCATTAAGACGGCAACCTGGAGTCGGCGGGGTCGGGTTGTGCATTAAGACGGGAACCTGGAGCCGGCGGGCTCGGGTTGTGCATTAAGACGGGAACCTGGAGCCGGCGGGGTCGGGTTGTGCATTAAGACGGGAAACTGGAGACGGCGGGGTCAGGTTGTGCATTAAGACGGGAATGTTTCGGTACCATTATATGCACCGTGCGGTCGTGTCGACTCTCTGTAGTAGGCGGCCCAGCCTCGCCGACTCCAGCCAGACTGCGAGAGTGGCCGTGAATAAGATATGACGCTTGATTGGTAGTTTAACCAGCTAGAAAAGATATGACATGGGTAACCAAAGGGACAAAGCTCCAAGTCATTGTGTCTTCGACGAATAAAATGTTTCCCATCGTCTTATTTCGTCTTCTTTTGTGTACGTTCTTTTGGTAGAGATTGGTTTGTTACCGTGTTTAGTCCGTCCCTGTGTGTGGAAAGGTGGGCTTTCGCAGAAAAGGCATTTCTTTCCTTCCGTTCCGTCTGGTCATGTCGGATCCTGGAGCCGGCTCCCTTAGATTCGGTAGGCAGATTTCATCGTGCAACACGCTTTCCAAATGGTTTGCGTTAAACCGACTCGGATATTTCCGACCTAATGAAATTATCTTTCTACTGCGTGATCGGACGGTGCATTAAGACGGAGATCAACAATATGAGTACAAATCGGACGACAGGAAAAGGAGCTGCTCCCGTGGAAAAGAGAAGGGAAGGTACGATGGTGTATATCAACACGACTACAGTGTACGCGGCACCCCATGGCGAAAGGCCGATCATGCCCCGAACTTACTATACGAATTAACCAAAATCATGGATCAATTCTTAAGCCGGCCAGTGGGAGGGTTGCGTCGGGATTTGGCCACCGAACCTGTTCTTTTGCAGCTCGTCATGGCCGACTCCAGGGAGTCGGCCGGGTAGATGCACAATAAATAGGAGAAGGCCAGTATCGTCGAGTCCAGGGAGTCGGCGGGGTCGATGCACAATAAAAAGGAGAAGTCCAGTCCAGCCTATCGCAATCTCCTTCTCTCCGCACCATCCAATCTCGCCAGCTCCCTGGAGTCCTTTCAAAAGCGTGTGGTTCCAGGTTATGTGTTTGTCCCTCCTGTCATGTCTTTTGGCCCTCAAAACATTGGACCGGCTCCCGTAGATTGGCGGTTTTCGATGTGCTTGTCGTGCACTAAAGTCGTCATGTTGGTTAGAAGAGAGGCAAGAGGAAAGCTCAAAGCGGCTACTGTTGGCAAACTTACACGGGGATTAAACTAGAAATACTTCGGCGTTCCTTCTAATCGTGCTGGTCGCCTGGCTGTAGGTCGTCGCGAGCCGGCTCTCCCGCGCTGACCACGATTATGTTTTCACTTGATCGGTCTGTGGCTGCGGTGAGCTTAACTTTGGAACAGACAGCTCTTTCTTATGTTATTTCGGCTGATGTAACTGATGCTCATAGGCGGTCCCGTGGTTCCTGTCTTCCACGGAGAGGGACGCTGTTCGCACCGACTCTAGGGAGTCGGCCTGATCGGATGGTGAATTAAGACGGAGAAGCCCATATGAGTCAACCAGAAAACAATCACGCGACACGTGACTTTTCTATACGGTATGCGGGCATAACTACATGACTCATACGAGGAATGAATTTGTTAATATATGATACTCCCAGCATTGGCATGTCGACTCCAGGGAGCCGGCATGATCAGACAATGCATTAAGACGGAAATGGTTCCGAATGGTCCACTCGGCTGACGTAACTGATGCTCATAGGTGGTCCCGTGGTTCCTGTCTTCCACGGAGAGGAACGATGTTCGCGCCGACTCCAGGGAGTCGGCCTGATCGGATGGTGAATTAAGATGGAGAAGCCCATATGAGCAAACCAGAAAGTAATCACGCGACACGTAACGTTTTCTGTACAGTATGCGGGTATATCTACACGACTCATAAGACGAATGAATTTGTTAATATATGATACTCTCAGCTTTGGCATGTCGACTCCAAGGAGCCGGCATGATCAGACAATGCATTAAGACGGAGATGGTTCCGAATGATTCATTCGGGAGTGTCGGACACAAACCACTCCGCCCTTCACCTCAGTTCGTGTATGCTGGTTGGAACATTGGATCCGGCAGGCTGCCAGTGTGTACGGAATGCGCGATGCAGAAGCTGAAACCATCCCAACTCCATGGATATTTTACTTCTTCACCGATATGAATTTACGCACGTCTGTCCAGGGAGCCCGGCGGATAGGCGGGAGGAAGCGGTGGCACTGACTAGGTGTCTAGAGGGAGGAGTAGGTGCGGTATTAATGTTCGTCCTCTTCGGTCTTATCATGCTGGCTTCCCGAGTCGGCGTCAGGTCCCACCGTGGCAGCTTCTTTAATGTACTATCCCATTCGTGTGCCGCCTAGATGCGATCGTTTAATTGTTGGGATCATACGTAGCTCCTCGCCGGACGCGTAGTAAGGTGGACCCGGATCTAGACTCATCGGTGTATCTTTTCGTCCTTCCATTGTTGGTTTGGGAAAGTAGTTCCTCCAACTCCAGGGAGCCGGCGAGACCGGATGATGAGGAGGGTGGAGTGGTCAGTAAATTCGGCAAGCTGGATAGAAGACAAGTTTTGTCTGAAGGAATTATCAAGTGTCAAGAGGTAGGATGATGAAAGAAGATCAAGAAGGGATAAAAACTCAAACTCGGGGAGGCTCGTCATGGACCTCCTCTGGAATATTCAAGAAGTCTCAAGCGTCTAAGATTGGGGATCAGGTCGATCCCGCCGACTCCAGGCCGTCGAATCCAGGGAGTCGGCAGGACTGACCTTCTCCGTCTCACTGTTCGTCGATCCGGCCGACTCCGTGGAGTCGGCGTGACCTGTGTTCTTCCGGCAACTCAGTGGAAAAGCCAACCGAGATGATAGTCCGTGTCATTGAACATGAACAAAGTAACGGATCCACAGGTTAACGTTACCAAAGAACAACGAAAAAGCATAACCAAATAGATAAAAAACAACGGAGAAGGTCAGTTCACCGCAGAGGAAGTAGGTTACGGTTTTCCCCAAAGAAGATAAGGGGGGCACGTAATCCTCTATTAGATGGTAAAACACCAACTAAAAGACATTTAAGGGATCGATCACCGTTCAATGTCTTTTAGTGTCAGGATGCCTGCAGACTTTAGTCTGTTCACCTTTACTTTATGCTTTAACTTAGCCGGTGTTATGGAATATGTATTGATTTTCAAAAATTAAATATAGCCACTAAGAAAGATCATTATCCTTTGGCTTTTATTGATCAAATGTTAGAAATGTTAGCTAAGAGCACCCAATTTTGTTTGCTTGATGGTTATTCTGTTTTTTCTCAGATTGCTGTTAGACACCAAGATATTTAATTACGTTCCATTTGCTGTCGTGTTTACACCTTTGTGTTATATTTTTCGGTTTATCGGCCCCTTCTTTATTTCTTTCGGTGACGTCTTTATATCCTTCTTTATATCTTTCGGTGTCCCTATGGAACTTATGCTTATAGACGCATGCCTTTCGGTTGATGTAATGCTCCCGTTTCGGGGATCTTCTTGGAGATTTTTTGCCTCGGAGGTACCCGCCAGTTCGCATGGTATGGCTGTTCAATCTGTTCGACGCGGTGGCCTGCTATTAAGCCGGCAACCTGATATTAAGCCGGACACTGTGCCTACGCGGTGTCGTGCTCTTTAAGCCGTCCACTGTCCCTCGCCCTCTATTAAGCCGGCCACCGTGCCTAGGGTTTTCGGGTCCGTTCAGTTTGCAGAGGAGGCGAGGAAACCAAGAACTATGGATGCATAGATCTCACAGGATGGGTACATACATGTAGTTGTTAATCCAGTGCTTACCTTGGTATTACTGACATGTTTAACACGCAAGGTAAAACTAAACCGAACAGTGCTCGTATAGTACATAGCCACATAGGTGGGGTTTTTAGGTACAATTGTTCGTGTAGTAGCACCTATATGCATTATAGAAGATAAACATATGCTCTACCAGGTCAATTTCTTCACATCTTTCTTTACAGATTCCTTAAAAATCGCCACAGGCTGCATGTTTTGCTCTGACGTGCGGCTGGCGTTTATGGTGACCTCGACCGACGCCAACGGCATGGTTCTCCATGCTGTGGAAGTCGTCCGCAATTCGCCTTCCACATAATGGACACCGATACCTGCCTAGAGCACGTAGGTACCTAATCTCTCCATTATGTAGTTTGTTCAGGACTTGCTGGCGTTTTGCTTCAAACGATTCATTGTCACTCCCAACGTCATCAGAATCTTCTTCCTATATATCGGAAGAACATAACAAGTAACTGCAATAGTTGGTGAAATAATATACAATAATAAATACAAAATGGTTCGTCAACACGGTTTCGGCAAGTCGGAGGGACCATCCATATGGTGGAACCTGAGCCGGCGATGGATAAATTGAGTTTGAGTTTGTTTTATTGTGAATCCTACCTAGCCTTCTTGATGTAATCGACTGCTAGCAAATACTGAGATGAATCGGTTTGGATTTATACTATTGCGAGATTAACGTCATGGTTCAGGATGACAACAACATTACGGCAAGATTTGTAAAAAATTGTTGCGTAATGTATTGTGGCAAGGATAGAGTATGTACATAAATATGATCAGCAGGTCAAAACTATATAACCTCAAAACTAAGTAGTATGTACTTGGTCAATCGTATATTTAGATGCAACTAAAACAGTTCTGAATCTGGAGGAGATTGCGTTAGGTAAGTATGCAAAGTTGTACGTGAATTGTTCGTTCATTCGTTTAGAACGTACCTCCTCTTCCTCGTTGTTGTCAGGTTCCTCGAACGCCGGCATATCTACGGGAGCCGGTCCGTTATTCTGAGGGCCTATCTCATCCGGCTGCTGCAGGTGGTCGACGACGGCTGCGACGGGATGGTTCTCCTCCAGATATGCCACGGGCACGACCACGTCCTCCTCCGGCTGTCCCTCGTTGGGATTGACCACCGCGGTGACGATGGCCGGAGTAGCACTCACGTGGCCATTAGTGGCCGCACCCGCAGCAACGACATCCTTGTCCTGCGACTGATCTGCCATGGCTTCGCCGGTTTCTCTTAGCTGTTCTATCGTCGGCGGTGGGTGTGTGACTGTGTGTGTGGTAGAGAGAGGTGTTGGAGGCGGGTGTGTGACTGTGTGATCGAACGGGGAGCGGTACTTATTAGACGTGGACGTGGGTAGGCGATGCATCCGACGGTTCGAGTGGTATGCGCCGTCTTAACGCGTCGTGTGGGTTTTGTTGATGGTTCTTTACCGAGGCGTGCGCCGTGCGCGGCGATGCTATGTGTGTGATCCCATCAGTCAGACGAGTTGGATTCACTGGTACACGATTAATAAATGATGTGTTTGACCAACGATGCGTCGTGTCGGTACTGTTCATACGCGTTCGCACGCCCGCCGGCTTACAAGCGGCTTGTACGTTCTGGAGAAGCATCCTTGCTGTCGTGTCGTTTCGTCCTTCCGTTGTTGGTCTTGAAGAGAAAAGTTCATCGTGGTATGATCAACTGCTTAGGGTTTTGGCCACAGTTGGGCCTTCCTAACATATGTATTCCGGGGTGTTATCATGGTAAACAAAATGTTACCGATGTGTGGGAGAGAAGGATTAAGCAAGATAGAACGACGGTGAAGCGAGTGATGGAGGTTAGTAGGATTCTAGGAACTAACTTCCTCACTACGTATTTCTCACGTTGTGGCTGTAGCGGACGTGAGGAATAAATCTCCGTTCTCAAGTCTGTTTATGCTTTTGTTTATTATTTGTCTAATTTGGCTCTCGAGTTTACATATGGATATAATTATTTCTACCCGTTGATTATTAGCATTGTGTATGACGTGTCGTCAAAACAGGGCTCGGGGGTCGTGCGCCAAGGCGCACCCCTAAATCTAGTATATATTTGGAGGCTCGGTGGCAAAGTTTTTGTAGTTTTTTGGAGGCTCGGTGGGATTTTCGCCATTGGTTTCTGTAGTTAATTCTTCATGATGTAGCCAAGTTTCTATAGTTTTTTGGAGGCTCGGTGGGATTGTCACCATTGGTTGCCGTGTATGTAGACGTGTTCATGTACATCGACTCCTGCTGCTGGGGCTTTCCATCTCTTCTTGAGGTAGTGGATGGACTAGGATAACTATGTCGTAATTGACTATCTTTAGTTGCTATCGGCTTACATCATCTTCTTTCCTACAAACTGCCTTGACGACTCTTTCATTACCGGTTATGAGAATTTCTATGGCAATTGTTGCAATTGTAATAAAAGTGTGCCCTCTGAAATTCAAAGTGTACTTAAAGATTTATCGCTACACGAACAAAATAGTTGAAGAAAAATTAGAGAAACTTGGTTATCTTGTCTCAAAGGTCGGTGATCTTGCTTATGATGTTCAAATTTTAAAAATAAGAACCTTATCTCTTGATGTTGAGAATACCGGATCTTTGATGGCTATACGGATTAGACTACATAACAATATAAAGATGTTAGTTTATTTGCATACTAGATGGCCCAGAGAGGAGGAAGAAGATCAAATTGATGAAATGACTAATTTGGTAGTGATCTTCTTCCCTACAAACTACCGTGTTGCCAGTTCCTTCGCTACGGGCTGAGGGTCGACAGGGTCGGGTTGTGCATTAAGACGGAACCTGGAGTCGGCGGGGTCGGGTTGTGCATTAAGACGGAAACCTGGAGTCGGCGGGGTCGGGTTGTGCATTAAGACGGGAACCAGGAGTCGGCGGGGTCGGGTTGTGCATTAAGATGGGAACCTGGAGTCAGCGGGGTCGGGTTGTGCATTAAGATAGGAACCTAGAGCCGGCGGGTCGGGTCGTGCATTAAGACGGAAACCTGGATCCGGCGAGGTCGGGTTGTGGATTAAGACGGGAACCTCGAGCCGGCGGGGTCGGGTTGTGCATTAAGACGGGAACCTGGAGTCAGCGGGGTCGGATTGTGCATTAAGACAGGAACCTGGAGTCGGCGGGGTCGGGTTGTGCATTAAGACGGGAATGTTTCGGTACCATTACATGCACCGTGCGGTCGTGTCGACTCTCTGTAGTAGGCGGCCCAGCCTCACCGGCTCCAGTGAGACGGCGAGAGTGGCCATGAATAAGATACGACGCTTGATTGGTAGTTTAACCAGCTAGAAAAGATATGACATGGGTAACCAAAGGGACAAAGCTCCAAGTCATTGTGTCTTCGACGAATAAAAGGTTTCCCATCGTCTTATTTCGTCTTTTTTTGTATACGTTCTTTTGGTAGAGATTGGTTTGTTACTGTGTTTAGTCCGTCCGTGTGTGTGGAAAGGTGGGCTTTCGCAGAAAAGGCAATTCTTTCCTTCCGTTCCGTCTGGTCACGTCGGATCCTGGAGTTGGCTCCCTTAGATTCGGCAGGCAGATTTCATCGTGCGACACGCTTTCCAAATGGTTCGCGTTAAACCGACTCGGATATTTCCAACCTAATGAAATTATCTTTCTACTGCGTGATCGGACGGTGCATTAAGACGGAGATCAACAATATGAGTACAAATCGGACGACAGGAAAATGAGCTGCTCCCGTGGAAAAGAGAAGGGAAGGTACGATGGTGTATATCAACACGACTACAGTGTACGCGGCACCCCATGGCGAAAGGCCGGTCGTGCGCCGAACTTACTGTAAGAATTAACCAAAATCATGGATCAATTCTTAAGCCGGCCAGTGGGAGGGTGGCGTCAGGATTTGGCCACCGAACCTGTTCTTTTGCAGCTCGTCATGGCCGACTCCAGGGAGTCGGCCGGGTAGATGCACAATAAATAGGAGAAGGCCAGTACCGTCGAGTCCAGGGAGTCGGCGGGGTCGAGGCACAATAAAAAGGACAAGTCCAGTCCAGCCTATCGCAATCTCCTTCTCTCCGCACCATCCGATCTCGCCGGCTCCCTGGAGTCGTTTCAAAAGCGTGTGGTTCCAGGTTATGTGTTTGCCCCTCCTGTCATGTTTTTGGCCCTCAGAACATTGGACCGGGTCCCGTAGATTGGCGGTTTTCGATGAACTTGTCGTTCATTAAAGTCGTCATGTTGGTTAGAAGAGAGGCAAGAGGAAAGCTCAAAGCGGCTACTGTTGGCAAACTTACACGGGGATTAAACTAGAAATACTTTGGCGTTCCTTCTAATCGTGCTGGTCGCCTGGCTGTAGGTCGTCGCGAGCCGGCTCTCCCGCGCTGACCACGATTCTGCTTTCACTTGATCGGTCTATGGCTGCGGTGAGCTTAACTTTGGAACAGACAGCTCTTTCTTATGTTTTTTCGACTGATGTAACTGATGCTCATAGGCGGTCCCGTGGTTCCTGTCTTCCACGGAGAGGAACACTGTTCGCACCGACTCCAGGGAGTCGGCCTGATCGGATCGTGAATTAAGACGGAGAAACCCATATGAGTCAACCAGAAAACAATCACGCGACACGTGACTTTTCTGTACAGTATGCGGGCATAACTACATGACTCATACGGGGAATGAATTTGTTAATATATGATACTCCCAGCTTTGGCTTGTCTACTCCAGGGAGCCGGCATGATCAGACAATGCGTTAAGACGGAAATGGTTCTGAATGGTCCACTCGGCTGACGTAACTAATGCTCATAGGTGGTCCCATGATTCCTGTCTTCCATGGAGAGGAACGATATTCGCGCCGACTCTAGGGAGTCGGCCTGATCGGATGGTGAATTAAGACGGAGAAGCCCATATGAGCAAACCATAAAGTAATCACGCGACACGTAACATTTTCTGTACAGTATGCGGGCATATCTACACGACTCATAAGACGAATGAATTTGTTAATATATGATACTCTCAGCTTTGGCATGTCGACTGCAAGGAGCCGACATGATCAGACAATGCATTAAGACGGAGATGGTTCCGAATGATTCATTCGGGAGTGTCGGACACAAACCACTCCGCCCTTCACCTCTGTTCGTGTATGATGGTTGGGACATTGGATCCGGCAGGATGCCAGTGTGTACGGAATACACGATGCAGAAGCTGAAACCATCCCAACTCCATGGATATTTACTTCTTCACCGATATGAATTTACGCACGTCTGTCCAGGGAGCCCGGCGGATAGGCAGGAGTAAGCGGTGGTACTGACTGGGTGTGTAGAGGGAGGAGTAGGTGCGGTATTCATGTTCGTCCTCATCGGTCTTATCATGCCGGCTTCCCGAGTCGTCGTCAGGTCCCACCGTGGCAGTTTCTTTAATGTACAATCCCATTCGTGTGCCACCTAGATGCGATTGTTTAATTGTTGGGATCATACGTAGCTCCTCGTCGGACGCGTAGTAAGGTGGACCCGGATCTAGACTCATCGGTGTATCTTTTCGTCCTTCCATTGTTGGTTTGGGAAAGTAGTTCCTCCAACTCCAGGGAGCCGGCGAGACCGGATGATGAGGAGGGTGGAGTGGTCAGTTCATGAAGTTAGGACCTCAAGGGTGCCTGATCTTCACGGATTTGGGTGGATTTGGCGAAGAACACGAAGAACACGAAAGGGGAAAAGGATCCAAACTAGATAACTAGCAAAACATAACCCAGCAAAAGTCAATCGGTAGCAATTCCCCAAGGGTAGCCCCTGATTCTCCTTCTCCTAGCATACCTTACTCTTAAAATTGTTTCTCTCACCAGTCAGTCCAACCGGTCCAATCAAGTCACCACAAGAGGAATGATTGGCAAGTAATCGCAACTACAAGGAGGAGGTCTTGAATCCACTAGAGGGATCTTCTCCACAAGGGGAGGTCTTGGTTCATATCCACAAGGGGACGCTTTGGTTCATCTCCACAAGGGGAGGCCTTGAATCCACATGGGGATCTTCTCCACAAGGAGGCAACACCACAAGAGGTGGATAAGGAGCCTATGCTCAACTCTCTCTCATTATCAACTCTATCCTCTAGTGGTGGAGGGGTACTCCTATATATAGTCTAGGCCCAAAGGGGGTAGGTGGGGAAAGGGTACATGGGTCAAAGCCCAGGTCTGCACGCAGACAGTCGGGAGGCCGGCCTATCCGAGCAGGGGCCGGACTAGAGGCCGGCCGCTTCTGGTGCCTGGCCCCTCGGCGTCGAGGAGGCCGGCGGCTTCGGGTGACTGGCCGGCCTAGGCCGGGCTGACTGGCTCCGCCTTCGTCTTGTCGATTTCTCCTCCTCTTCCATGCATACGCCTTGGATGGTCTTGAGTCTTGGTCTTCCTTGGCATCGTCCCGGATGTCCCTACTCATCATGTGATAACTAGCATAGCAAAGGGGTAGATGCTCAAGTAGTATACCATCCAAAGGAGCACGAAATGGGTTCTTATAGAGGAAGGAGTTCACCTTTGAGTTCGATGACGTCATGTCATGCGTTGGAGTGCTAGAAAGGTGGTGGCCGTGGGCTAGGGCTACATCATCTCCCCCTCTTTAAAAAGAGTCATCCTCGACTCTTGCTCTTCATCACCATGCAAAGGAGGTAGATGTGTTGTCGAAGAATTGGAATTCACCATGTCTACAAACACCAAAGACCAAGCAAACCATGTGTGTGCAAGAAACATGAGCATATCAACAATGACATGTCCATTCTTCGTCATAGCACCGTTAGCACAACATAAGAATATGAAAAGGTAATGCAGGTGCAAGGTCAATGTGCAAGCAATCAAATGGAACATCTTCAAAATGTGGGAACACAAAAACTCCATGAAAATATGAGGATGCAATCTAGGTATCTCATTTTGAACCATATGATCATTATTGCTCACAAGGCATCGGAAAGGGAAATTTGTCAACATCCTTGATGCAATAAGAGGAGAACGTGGTAAAAACACACAATGAAGAATGTCCAAAATATCATCATGGGTGCAAACAAAGCACATGAAAGAGCAAGTTTTCAACATATTTGTTGCAACACCAAATTGGTAGAAACCAATACACTCATGGCAAGACATGCTCAAAATGTCATTATGGTTGCAAAGAAGCTATCTCAAAGAACAATTGTTCATCATTTTCTTGCAACACACAAATCATTCATGTGAAAGATCAAGTAAGCATGCTTGATAAAGGGGAGACCAAAAGCACCAACATGATTGCAAACAAACCATAAGCAAGAGAAATTGTTCAACTTGTTTGATGCAAAACATGAGAAAGATTTGAGAGTTGGATTCGATCCACTACTCACATGTATGCTCTCAAGAGCTCTTCTTGTCAACTCATGCTCAATTGAGGTTGACATTATCATGCGGTGACCGGCACACAAAAGACACCATATGAAGAAGAAGTTATGTGCACTGTATATGAACACATCATCCATCATGACGCGTCTCTTCATTTGCACATCACCAACCACATCAAAATCAATTGGAAAATATGACATATGTAGATGTTCACTATGCAAAGTGAAGGATGGAACAAGGTCCATAAGAGAAAACGAAACATCTCCAAAAAGTGAGAAAGCTATGGGGGCAATCTCATTATCAAGCATTTCAACATTATTGCAATCAACACATGTGAAAGAGAAATTGTGCAACATGTTGCATGCCACAATGGGAGAAAAATGGAAACATTCATAACAAGGCATGCTCATGGCAAAATCATCACAAATAGGTAATTCCATATGATCAACATTGGTTTCAAACAAAGTATTACATGGAAATATAAGAACGAATCATATGTGACATCAATAGAATCATCCATAGCATGCAAGCAATCATAGTTCATCATGTCCACTAGTGGGATCATGGTCACATCAACACCCATACCTTGGTAGTACCACTCATGTGAAGTAGGTGTTGAAGTAGTAGGGGTTTCCATGTAGCCGACTTGTCCATCTTGAAGTAGACATGGGGTGGCATCATCATCCTCCATGTACATCTTCTCTATTGGAGGCACCATCATGTCGAGGAGTGGCGTCTCATCATCCATAGAACCTAGCACACAATGAGAAAACACACTAGAGGAAAGTGGTAAGTTGTTAGAATGCAAAATGGCCTCACTTGACCTATCAACTACCTCTCTCAACTCAAGTGGTGTATCACTCATTCCCTCAAATTGGAAGCACTCAATCTCACATTTGGTGGAGGCACTCAACTCACTCTCACTCTCACTCAAGTGGGCTAAGTGGCTCTCATTATCACATGGGATTTGTACCATATCATAACTCAAACACATGAGGGTAGGCTCAATGTTCGCAACTCCAAATGCCTCCATTGTTGAAGGGAAACTCCCATGCTCAACCTCCTCAACAATCTCGCCTCCAAAGGTCAATGCCATAGTGTAGGCATCATCACTCGACTCCTTTGCCGAAGGGAACATCCCATGCTCGGCATCATCACTTGACTCATGGTCAAAGGTGATAGCATCATCCATGTTCGCCTCCTTGGTCGAAGGGAAAATCCCATGCTCGACCGTCTTCTCACCATCTTGGTCACCAACTTTGCACTCCCACATCATGTGACCTCTTCCATTGCATATTGGACACAAGAGATTCGGACATTCCCGTGGGTCATGGTCTTTGCCTTGGCAATTGTTGTATATGAGGTCTTCATCTTGCCATATTGGGGCCATTGTGGTGGTGGCATTTGGTGTAGAGACCATTTCATGAGAAGTGCTTGAGAAGGGTGCCAATGTTGTGGTGTCACTTGAACTAGGCACCATAGAATGTGCGCCTGTCGCCGTCTTCGATGTCGAGGTTCTTGACTTTTCTTCATGTCAACGTTGACGCTCTTGAGTGGAGGGGTGTTGTCGAAAGTCATTTGGATGCCTTGGCGACCTTGGCTTGGAGCTTTGACTAGAGCTTGGTGATATGTCCCGAAGCATGGCACGCGTGTCGATTTCGGCTTCAAGCTTGTCCATGTCATGAGCCACCTTGGCATGGCTCTTGTGGCGCCTTCTTGATCGTGATGAAGAGTGTTGACGCTTGGCAAACATGTCAATGGCGTCCATGAGATTTTGGAACGCACGTTTTGTGTCGCCGAACGTGTCCAAGGGTGCATCAACCATGTTCACTTAGTCATCCCTTAATTTGGCATCTTTCTTGTGGCGCCTTGATGAGCTAGATGGGCCTTGGATTGGGTTGGCCTTGTCGATGCACTTCTTGGGCGCCGTCTTGTTGTTGATGTAGAATGTCGATACTTGGCGCTCTTGGCGATGTCCTTGTCATGGCACCTTCGTGAGGTTGATGGAGCTCCATAGGATGAATGCATGGTGGCCTTGTCGGTGCTCCGTCTTGCGCTTGAACCATAGTAGGTTGTGCCATGACGCTTGGTGGTGCCGCTCTTGAACACGGTGGTGATGGGGTTCTTCTCCTCTTGCATGTTGTCGATGGTGTAGTCGATGTCGTCGCACATACTACAAGAGTAGTAGTCGTAGACGTTCTCCACCACGTCATCGGAGTTGTAGTCGTAGTAGTGGCGCTCCACCATGTCGTTGTAGTCGAAGTCGGTGCCATATGTTGAGGCATATGAGGACATTTGCACCTCATTGTCGTTGGAGCTTGTGTGGTCGTAGTCGTGGTACCGCTCCATGTCTTTGATGCTTGAGTAGTCGGAGTCGATACCATATGATGAAGGTTTGTCGAAGTCGTGGTACCGCTCCATGTCATTGGTGCTTGAATAGTCAGAGTCGTGGTAGCGGAAGTCTTGGTGATGATCCATCATGTCATGGGGGACATTGTCGGTGTAGTAGTTCCCCACGTCCTCAAAGTGTGAGGCATCATAGTCGATGTGGGTCATCGTGTACTCAACAGCATCTTCGCCTCCATAGTTGGATTCGCTCTCCCTAGACATGATGTCAAGAACAAGTGAAATGTGTGGAAATGGAGAACCAAGAGAAACTATATCCAAAGAATAGAGTTACTTGATGAAGAGAATCTGGTTCTAACACCCAACACACACACTTAGGAGGATAGGAAGATATGGTAGGTGGAAAGCGAATTGAACCAACTGGAAACCAAGATATTGTAAAGGCAAGTAGAGAACCACGATGATTACAAAGCAAAAACAAGTCAATCTCCAAAGATAGGAATGTAGATCAAGGAAACACACACAAGGATAGATAAATGGGACTCATGCAACCAAGAAGTGAGCTAAAGAACCAAATGATCCAAGCGAAGACTATAAGCTCGTGTTGCACAAGTACAAGGAGAGCCACTAGCTCGATTGCAATTTATTGGTGGGCTACAAGATTTGCACAAAAGTACCACCTACAAGATTTTCATCGAGCTTGCGTGCTTCCTACTAGAGATATGGCAAGTGGTGTTTCTTTCTCTTCTTTCTTTTGATTTGGCTCTTTTTGCTTCTTTACTCTTTACTCTTGTGATTCTTTTCTCTTTGCACACCCACTTATTTGATGCCAACAAGATATATATATCAACTAGCGCATAATTCTTGCTCGGTAACTACACGGTGCCAATGTGCAAAGCCCAAGCAATCATCAAGAGCTAGCCTCAATAGGACATGGTAATCGCAAAGATATAGTGTGGAGGGGTACTCCTATATATAGTCTAGGCCTAAAGGGGTAGGTGGGGAAAGGGTACATGGGTCAAAGCCCAGATCTGCACGCAGGCAGTCGGGAGGCTGGCCTGGCCGGGCTAGGGGCCGGGCTGGAGGTCGGCCGCTTCTGGTGCCTGGCCGGCCTAGGCCGGGCTGGGCCCAGCCTCGGCGTCGAGGAGGCCGGTGGCTTCGGGTGACTGGCCGGCCTAGGCCGGGCTGGGCTGGCCTCAGGCCGGGCAGACTGGCTCCGCCTTCATCTTGTCGCTTTCTCCTCCTCTTCCATGCGTACGCCTTGGATGGTCTTGAGTCTTGGACTTCCTCGGCATCTTCCCGGATGTCCGTACTCATCATGTGATAACTAGCATAGCAACGGGGTAGATGCTCAAGTAGTATACCATCCAAAGGAGCACGAAATGGGTTCTTGTTGAGGAAGGAGTTAACCTTTGAGTCCGATGATGTCATGTCATGCGTTGGAGTGCTAGAAAGGTGGTGGCTGTGGGCTAGGGCTACATCATCAGTAAAGTCGGCAAGCTGGATAGAAGACAAGTTTTGTGTGAAGGAAGTTATCAAGTGTCAAGAGGTAGGATGATGAAAGAAGATCAAGAAGGGATAAAAACTCAAGCTCGGGGAGGCTCGTCATGGACCTCCTCTGGAATATTCAAGAAGTCTCAAGCATATAAGATTGGGGATCATGTCAATCCCGCCGACTCCAGGCCATCGAATCCAGGGAGTCGGCAGGACTAACCTTCTCCGTCTCACTGTTCGTCGATCCGGCCCACTCCGTGGAGTCGGCGTGACCTGTGTTCTTCCGGCAACTCAGTGGAAAAGACAACCGAGATGATAGTATGTGTCACTGAACATGAACAAATTAACAGATCCACAGGTTAACGGTTACCAAAGAACAACGAAAGACCATAACCAAATAGATAAAAAACAACCGAGAAGGTCAGTTCACCGCAGAGGAAGTAGGTTACGGTTTTCCCCAAAGAAGATTAGGGGGGCACGTAATCATCTATTAGACGGTAAAACACCAACTAAAAGACATTTAACGGATTGATCACCGTTCAATGTCTTTTAGTGTCAGGATGCCTGCAGACTTTAGTCTGTTCACCTTTACTTTATGCTTTAGCTTAGCCGGTGTTATGGAATGTGTATTAATTTTCGAAAATTAAATATAGCCACTGATGGCCCTTCACGTAGTTACCCCACAATGGCGCCAGAAAACAGTTGCTAGCCCCTTCGGGTTGTACCTGCGTGAAAAATAAATGGGTTAGGTTGAGACTCCAAGTGTAGAGTGTGTAGTAAGTGGAAGACGTGTTTTCCCCACGAGGGTGACTCGAGGGTTTAATATCGAACTCTCGGGGAATCAGTAGTGTAGATTTATCTTCCTATCCTTCTTTTGGTTACCTACAAAACAAGGTAAATGTTTTGGTCCTCAACCTCACCTAGTGGTTGTCAAGCACAAGGTGTTAGAATGATATCAAGATAATATGCAATGCAAACAAGAAATAAATATGCAATGGTGGTAAATAAATATGCAGGGATGGTGGTAGCAATGATAAATGATATTTTTGGGTTTTTTATGATGAATGCAAGATGTAAAAGTGTTTTTGTATTTTCGGATTTAATAATGGCAGAAAATGGAAAAGTGGTAAAAGTGGTTGGAAAGGTGTTTCTTATGATTAAAAATGGACCGGGGTTCATGGTTTCACAAATGCACTCGCTCTTTAATAAAGTGGTAGACAATGGAACACTAGAGTTGACATATGTGATTGCAACACAACAGTTTAATGACAAGTTATAATTATATGGGCATCACGTCCTAACATAGAGACCTTTTGGTTATTAGTCTCTCTTATACTCCACCAAGATGCGAACTAAATCACCTCGATAGTTAAGATAACTCAGAGTATAGCAATAAGTATCATGACATGAAGTTAAAATAAGAACATGCTAGATCTAGTCATAGAGTAGTGGCAATGGTCACTACCACATCTCCGGTAGCATGGTATTTCTTTTTATCCCTAGTGAGGTAACAAAGTAAGGTAAAACACCCAAGTGGATCGTGGAACTTTCTCTCACGTTCACTGCACTAACCACCCCCGTTACTCCAACTAATGCACACGTTCCCCCTCACACGCTCTCATAAACATGCTTGATCATAACAAGTAAATAAGAACGGGGTACATAATATGCATCTACTTTCATAACTGAAACAAAACCATTGCAATCTCAAACGTATATTAACTCATAAAAGATCCACCACAAAGCTATTACATAGATGACCGTAATCATGTTCAGTAGCTCAAACGGTACTAATTAGTGAAGCTCGAGAGAGAGAGATACATAAGTTACTTCCACAAACCCATAGTCCAGAGGTGGACTACTCCCTCTTCATCATGGAGACGGTGGAGAAGTCGTTGGAGAAGATGGAGACCACGCCGGCAGCGCCCCGCCGGAGTTTTCCCCCTCCAATCTACAGCTCCAGGTCTCTGTTGCGGTGTTTCTGTGTTTCTGCGGTGCTCCTTCCAGAGAACGTCGGGGGATAATTTTTATAGCCGTTTTTAGGTCAAAACAGAGTCGGTGGAGGAAAGATCGACGGCAGCGGAGCTCCGAGGCCCAAGATGGGGGGTCCCACGCGGCCAGGTACATGGGCCGTGTGGGCCCACTCCTTTTGGCCCTCGTGGCTCCATTTGTTCGCTTCCTTCGCCCACAAGTCTTCTTCCTTCCAAATATTGACGCCCGTAAATTTGCAGGTGATTTGGACGTCGTTTGGGTCCCTGAAACATAAAAGGAAAGAAATAGGGTTTTCTGCCTGCGCAGGTTTAATTCCATAAAAATAGGAAACATGTCAAATATTCCCAAAAATCATTATAAAACAGTGATATAACCCTTATATGATGCAAATATGACTGGAATATAAGTAGAAATAATGCAAAGTTCATGTAAGCATTTTACATGCATCAGCCACTAAGAAATATCATTATCCTTTGGCTTTTATTGATCAATTGTTAGAAATGTTAGCTAAGAGCACCCAATTTTTTTTGCTTGATGGTTATTTTGTTTTTTCTCAGATTGCTGTTAGACACCAAGATATTTAATTACGTTCCGTTTGTTGTCGTGTTTACACCTTTGTGTTATATTTTTCGTTTTATCGGCCCCTTCTTTATTTCTTTCGGTGACGTCTTTATATCCTTCGCTACCGGCTTAATATGCTTAGCCCCTCTTAGTTCCCCTTGTCCCTATGGAACTTATGCTTATAGACATATGCCTTTCGGTTGATGTAATGCTCCCGTTTCGGGGATCTGCTTGGAGATTTTTTGCCTCGGAGGTACCCGCCAGTTCGCATGGTATGGCTGTTTAATCTGTTCGACGCGGTGGCCTGCTATTAAGCCGGCAACCTGATATTAAGCCGGACACTATGCCTACGCGGTGTCGTGCTCTTTAAGTCGTCCACTGTCCCTCGCCCTCTATTAAGCCGGCCACTGTGCCTAGGGTTTTCGGAGAATTCAGTTTGCAGAGGAGGCGAGGAAACCAAGAACTATGGATGCATAGATCTCATAGGATGGGTACATACATGTAGCTGTTAATCCAGTGCTTACCTTGGTATTAGTGACATGTTTAACACGCAAGGTAAAACTAAACCGAACAGTGCTCGTATAGCACATAGCCACATAGGTGGGGTTTTTAGGTACAATTGTTCATGTAGTAGCACCTATATGCATTATAGAACATAAACAGATGCTCTACCAGGACAATTTCTTCACATCTTTCTTTACAGATTCCTTAAGAAATCACCATAGGCTGCATGTTTTGCTCTGACGTGCGGCTGGCGTTTATGGTGGCCTCGACCGACGCCAACGGCATGGTTCGCCATGCTGTGGAAGTCGTCCGCAATTCGCCTTCCACAGAATGCACACCGATACCTGCCTGGAGCACGTAGATACCTAATCTCTCCATTCTGTAGTTTGTTCAGGACTTGCTGGCGTTTTGCTTCAAACGATTCATTGTCACTCCCAACGTCATCAGAATCTTCTTCCTATATATCGGAAGAACATAACAATTAACTGAAATAGTTGGTGAAATAATATACAATAATAAATACAAAATGGTTCGTCAACACGGTTTCGGCAATTCGGAGGGACCATCCATATGGTGGAACCTGAGCCGGCGGTGGATAAATTGAGTTTGAGTTTGTTTTATTGTGAATCCTACCTAGCCTTCTTGATGTAATCGACTGCTAGCAAATACTGATATGAATCAGTTTGGATTTATACTATTGCGAGATTAACGTCATGGTTCAGGATGACAACATCATTACGGCAAGATTTGTAAAAAATTGTTGCGTAATGTATTGTGGCAAGGATAGAGTATGTACATAAATATGATCAGCAGGTCAAAACTAGTTAACCTCAAAACTAAGTAGTATGTACTTGGTCAATCGTATATTTAGATGCATCTAAAACAGTTCTGAATCTGGAGAAGATTGCGTTAGGTAAGTATGCAAAGGTGTACGTGAATTGTTCCTTCATTCGTTTAGAACGTACCTCCTCTTTCTCGCTGTTGTCAGGTTCCTCGAACGCCGGCATATCTACGGGAGCCGGTCCGTTATTCTGGGGGGCTATCTCGTCCGGCTGCTGCAGGTGGTTGACGACGGCAGCGACGGGATGGTTCTCCTCCAGATATGCCACGGGCACGACCATGTCCTCCTCCGGCTGTCCCTCGATGGGATTGACCACCGCGGTGATGATGGCCGGAGTAGCACTCACGTGACCATTAGTGGCCACACCCGCAGCGACGGCATCCTTCTCCTGCGACTGATCTGCCATGGCTTCGCCGGTTTCTCTTAGCTGTTCTATCGTCGGCTGTGGGTGTGTGACTGTGTGTGTGGTAGAGAGAGGTGTTGGAGGCGGGTGTGTGACTGTGTGAGCGGACGAGGAGCGGTACTTATTAGACGCGGGCGTGGGTAGGCGATGCGTCCGACGGTTCGAGTGGTATGTGCCGTCTTAACGCGTCGTGTGGGTTTTGTTGATGGTTCTTTACCGAGGCGTGCGCGGTGATGATGTGTATGATACCCATCAGTTAGATGAGTTGGATTCACTGGTACACGATTAATAAATGCTGTGTTTGACCAACGATGCGTCGTGTCGGTACTGTTCGTACGCGTTCGCACGCCCGCCGGCTTACAAGCGGCTTGTACGTTCTGGAGAAGCATCCTTGCTGTCGTGTCATTTCGTCCTTCCATTGTTGGTCTTGCAGAGAAAAGTTCACCGTGATATGGTGAACTACTTAGGGTTTTGACCAGAGTGGGGCCTTCCTAACATATGTATTCCGGGGCGTTATCATGGTAAACAAAATGTTACCGATGTGTGGGAGAGAAGGATTAAGCAAGATAGAACGACGGTGAAGCGAGTGACGAAGGTTAGTAGGATTCTAGGAACAAACTTCCTCACTACGTATTTCTCACGTTGTGGCTGTAGCGGACGTGAGGAATAAATCTCCGTTCTCAAGTTTGTTTATGCTTTTTGTTTATTATTTGTCTAATTTGGCTCTCGAGTTTACATATGGATATAATTATTTCTACCAGTTGATTATTAGCATTGTGTATGACGTGTCGTCAAAACAGGGCTCGGGGGTCATGCGCCAAGGCGCACCCCTAAATCTAGTATCTATTTAATTACATGGAGATCATCAAATTACATGGAGGCATTAGTGGCATTGCAATTCTCCGGCTGGAGATATGACCTCCCTAAGCAAAAATCCCGCCAATTCCTTTTGAATTGCTTTTAGGCGGTTTGTTGGTATGAGCTTGTCCCGCATATCTTCCATCTAGATCAATATGAATATGTGAGTTATGTGTATATATATCAAATCATCATAAAATAAATTATGAATGGAACTCAACACAATTGATGGTAATAAAATAAATTGTGAATAGTGTTTACGTACTTCAATTTGTCTTATATTTCTGCGCCGCTCACTGATCGTTAGGCGAATGAACTCGCTAACGTTGTATGCACATAAATTAGTCCCCTGTTCCTGCCTCAGGCAATACTTTACAAAGAATAGAATTCAATCAAATAATAATCAAGCATGATAATGGTATTGAAACTAGAATTAAAGAGTTGCGCGGACCTAGATAGTACTACTTACCTTGGTAAAATGAAAACGTAGCTCCGGTTTCAATTAACCTCTAACCTCCTTGATGAATTGTTTCCAAACCCTGCCCGGCAAAGAAAATGAATAAACGAGTTATTAATTACTTGATATCAGGAAATGAACGAAAGAGGTCGATATAGAGCGATAATGATTGAAATTACTTATGGAGTATTAGTTGCACACTGGTGTACTCGTTAGGATCTTTCCTTAACGAGTCCATGACTTCAACGATTCCTTCGTCAACTCTAATGATTAGCAGAATCCACTGGAATCTGCGCAACGCGCACCCTTTATATACGCAGGCATGCATAACTCATCGATTACACTAAACATCGAGTAAGCAAAATAGAATGTGTAGAAGACAGTAACACTCACTTGAAGTTGTAAGGAAAAAGTATTTCTCCCCTGTGATTTAGTTTCACTAAAAACATTAGCAAGTTATCCTCTGTGTCCTCGGCATGGTTTTGTATGTTAATTTCATGATTGGTATATGGATCAATGAACCCAATGTCATAGATTCTGCCTCTTTTGCATTCGAGAATCTTCATTCTGCATAATAGCGTACAAAAGAATATAGTGAGGACAATTACAGGAAATGAACGAGCTGAGCTAGAGACTTAAATTACAGAAATAAATCACTTACAGACAATAGCAACTGACGAGGGCTTTGTCGAGAGCCTTTTGATTGAATAACTGGAAAAGTTCATCAAACTCAATAAATATCTCGTTGTCCTTGAAGTAATGCTCTTTCTTATGTGCCACCCAGAGGCTGGTTCGCCCTTCTTCATTTGCGACTTTCATGTACCACTCATGCAATCTTCGCATTTGTGGTGGTAGATGCCCTACCTCCTCAGGTCTGACAAGAGACTACCCGTGGATATATTTCCATGCTACCTCAGCAATGGGGAGACCAGTGTCGCCTATGCAACCAGTGTCGTGGTGTACGTCCTTATCAGGAAACACCTTGAGCGGGGGGGTCGATTGTATTGCCTGTTCTCCGAGTTGGGCCACTTTTTTCCCGTTTTTTGCACCACTACTTCTCGTCTGCTGCATCTGTTCCTTATATGTCTTCTCAATACAGCGCTCATAGTCTGATGGCCTATTAGCCACATGTGACGGTGGTCTCGATAGATTTCTCACAAATTTCTTAATGGTTTCCTCAGGTAGTATCTCCTTTGGCTCGGGCCATTTCGGTGCTAAGAGTCTTTTCACATCGGCAATCACGTGCTCTTTGAGTTCCTCATCAGTCATGTCGTAAGATAACTTGGCAGGTGCGTTGTCGTCCTTGGTTTTCTTATTTGCACCTTTCTTCTGAGTAGTACTAGTCGACGGAAAAAGTCCAGCTTCCGCTTTAGCAACTTAGTGGGCGCAGTCGGCTGACGCGGCGGCGATCGAGATGGACTCGCGTTGGGATCCCGGTCGAGGAGGGATGGACTTTGAGGTGGATTGCTACTCGGAGGAGTCGGTGGCCTTGGCGCCGAGTCTGGAGACATGATGTATTTCTTGTTCCATAGAATGAAACCATGCGTGACTTCTCCCAGGGTCTTCTCCCCGTCACCTCCAGGAATGTCAAGCTCCTGTGTCTCATATCCTTTCATAATTTCATCCACCCCGACACTAGCATAGCCAGTTAGAATCTGACCTCCATGGTAGCGTGCTCCAGATTGATTTGGTAAAGCATAGCCGACCGCCACCTTGAAGGATATGTTCTTCATTGACTGATGTAGCTCACAATTTTTGGTCTCCGTGATATCATCCACGGGGTAGTGAGCCACCGGTTCATCATGATCAGACTGGACCGCCGTGGAACCCACGCTGCTTTTCCGTAGAGATGCAGGATCTTCTTGCTCTTGCTGGCTAATTGAGTCCAGTTGCTCCTGCTGCCGCTGCAACTTGCGTTCCAATTCCGATTGGTTTCTTTCTAGCTTCTGAAACCGGTCTAACTCCTTCTTCTTTTTTCTCTGACGGCTTTTATAAGTGTCATTCCACTCCGGAAACCCAGCCTTCCACGTAACATCGGTGCCTTTGCCTCGTGTTCGTCCTTCGTGTTCAGGATTCCCGAGGGCGATTGTCAGCTCGTCATTCTCTCTCTCGGGCTGGAACTCTCCCTTTTGAACTTTTTCTATTGCTTTAACAAGCTCTTTGGAGACTGTTTGAATTTTTTCCTTATTTTTTCCTTTGCAACAATCTTCCCTGTCTGTGGGTCCAACAATGACCCATGCCTGTACAACTAGTGCTTGAACCTCTCGGGCCAGTCCGCTGTAACTGGAGTGATCCCTTTAGCAAGCAGGTCGGCTTCATATTTTTCCCACTTAGGCACGGCAGTTTTTTAGCCACCTGTCCCCATAGTATGGTGATATTCCTTTTTCGAGGCATTTGCCTTATTTTTGGCCGACCTTGCCACAGCTTCATACGATTCCTTATATGCCACAAATGCGTCCCAGTGATCTTTTATCTTCTCTAGTGCTCCAGTGAATGTTGGAGTTCTTTTTTTTCTTGATATAGTCACTATATTTTTTTTCTTGAAAGTCTGGAATTGTGTGGCCATCTTCTTAAGAGTCCACTCCTTGACTTTCAACTTCATGTCATCTGTGAGACCTGGCGGTAGGTTGAAATGTGACAAGATCGTCTCCCAAAGCAAATCTTTCGATCTTTGCTCGACATAACTCACTCCATCGTCTACCTTCGGCTTATTCCATTCTCGAATGGTGAGCGGGATGATGTCCCTAACAATAACTCCGCATTGATTTACAAATTTACGTGCGTTCTCTTTGGGAGCCTTCGGTTCGCCATCTTTAGCAACTTCGTCGATCGATAACCTTGCACCATCGCCCAACTTTTTGGTCGGGCCTCGTTGCCTTCTAGCAGATTGGCTCGATCCGGAGGGCTAAAAGAAAAATGATTCGTTAATAAGTGCAATACAAATCAATTAATGCATCTAGTGACCAACAGAGGCTTAATATACCTCGCCGGAATTTGTTAAGGGTTCTTCGTCTCTTTGTTCTAGCTCAACTCCCTCACCGGAGTCGTTCAAAAATTGTGAGCTGTAATTTTCTCCACCTTCTCCACCGTCATCTTCTCCACCTTCTCCACCGGCATATATCATCTTCAACATTTCCTCTTCACCGTCGTCTCTGCCACGGGCATCCATAGCTTAACTACAAACAATTTAGAATATGAAAATGTCTAAGTCAGAAAGTGCAAATTTCTTCTAACAAATTAGTTCTTACAAATTTGTTCTAACAAATTACTTCTTACAAATTTGAATGCAAAAATTTAGACTAACCAAGTTGACGTGAATGCAAAAATGAGGTGACACCATTTTAAATTTGTCCAATATAGATTATTTCTTCTTACAAATTATTTCTAACAAATTACTTCTTACAAATTATTTCTAACAAATTACTTCTAACAACAATGTAAATGGCAAAACATGAGCACTTGAATTCTATAAAAACATGATCACTTGAATTCTATAACAACAATTTAAACAACAATTTTTATACACAATTTTCATACTCATTTCATAGATAAAAATATTTACAGAAAATATTTACACTATTTTCATACTCATTTCTTCTGCTTAAGGAAACAATCAAAAATATGCATACAAATCAAAAATATGCATACACAATTACAGGTCTTTTTCTGATTTTTTTTGTTAGGCTGAGTAGCCTCATTCTCATGCACACTGAAATCTTTTCCTTTCTTTGAACTTGAGCAATTGAGACATTGATACAATGGACTGCACTTTTACAGAAGTTGGACAATAATTTGACACCAATTCGACAACAATTTAACACCAATTTGACAAACAATTGGGCAGCACTAGGGAGCACGCAGTCCATTGGAGAGTTGCAGCGGTGCTCTGGCCGGTCTTGGAGGGACGGGTGTGTGGTTCGTGACTTATTGCTGGTCGAAAGCCTTGTCCTAGACGCTGGTAAGGACATATATCGATGACGCCATTGGGTGCCACGCTTGAAGGCGTTGACGTAGTTTTGCCTTTTCTCCTCCATTCCGGATTCTCTTCAGGAAACCCTACATCCATGTGGAATCAAGCGAGGGCGGTGTTTTTGTCCCTTCCTTCTTGGAGCCTCGTCTTTGATGTATCGCCGGTTAGAGGGAATTGGTGGTCGGCGGGAGTTGCCTGACAACCTTGGTTACGTCAGACCCGACTTTGGAATTAGAGAGCTCCGGTTGAAATTCTGCACCGATTTCGGTCGATGCCGACGATGGCTATGCTATCGAACTGCGCTTCCATGCTTGGAGGCATCGTTAAGGATCCCTTTTACCACACATGTCGGTGTTTCAAATGTTCAAGTGGTTGGCACACTGGCGCCAACGTGGATGTCGGAGAAGCGGGTCTGTTATCGCGTCCTCCATGTTGGGTTGAGGTGTTTGGGTAACGGTTTGTTCATTCGGTTTATTTGTTCGTCGACTTGTGTGGGACGTGACCTTGAGGCCAGAGTGTTGTGATGTAGTTTTCCTTACAAGTTGGCCAACTCTATTCTACTATATCAACAAAAAGGCTAATCTTTTGCCTCATTTCAAACAAACCATTACACGCCTTCAGCTTAAAGAAAGTACAAAATAAATCCATCACCCACATGGTCCTCAGCCAGAAGAGTCACCATTCACCAACCTTCGTAGTCATCGTCAAAATTCAAAAGGAGGTTTACACACTAATGGGGAATATCCTTGGAGTTACAGTTTCTCCAAGGTAACAAAATATAGCACAGTTTACAAATACCCACGTAATCAGAAAGCAAATTTCTATTACACGCACAGTTTACACACTATCACGGTTCACCAATAGCCTTGTACCTATTACAGTTTCAGAATAACACGCTGTCCAAACGAATGACAGAACACGAATGTGACAGTAGCCCAAAATGCCAAGACAAATGAAACGACACTCACCACGTAGAGGATTGGGTCAGAATCATCAGGTACTGTATCATTTCGTGCCACGGGACATGAACCTGGAGTGCATGATCTAAGGTAATTGTTCCCTTTGTAACTGTCCATATCAAATGCGCCAAACTGACCAGAATCTGGTAGACATCCTGATAAGTTGTTGTATGCCACAGAGAATACTTCTAATGATGATAGCCTGGTTAACTGCCATGGTATTGATCCATTCAGCCTGTTTTCTGATAGGTCTAAGCTTTCGATATCGCTCAAGTTTGCGAAGGTTGTAGGAATTGACCCGGTAAAGCAATTGTTTGACAAGTTCAGAGACTTGACATGGCTCAAATTTCCAATCTCCTGTGGAATATCACCCGACAGCATGTTTGAAGAGAAGTCTATGCCAGACATCGACATGAAGAAATTGTGCCCATATGTGTATGCATTGCCTTTTGTTGTGAAGGTGAAGCCTTGGAGGTCATAGTGATCGTCATAAACATCCATATCCCCCGTATCCCCCACTCCAAAGACAGTATGACCAGCACTGGGCCAATAATTTAGGAAAGCGTCTTTAAATGGAATGCTGCCAATACATGGTGGTATGGAACCCGAAAATCTGTTGTGTGAAATGTCAATTATAGTCAAATACTGGAGACGACAGAGATTTGAAGAGATCTTCCCTTCAAACTTATTCCAGCCTAATAAAAGTATACTGATTTGAGCAAGATATTGTATCCACTCAAGGTCGCATATGAAATGATTATGGCTGAGATCCAAAGCTTTGATGTAGGAGATGTTGAAAAAGGAATCCGGGAAACCTGACACTGAATTCCCAGATATACTCAGATAATCAAGTAGTAATGTACTGCTGCAATTTGGTATACGCCCTATAAAGTAATTGTCTGACAGATCTAACAGACGAAGACTTTTTAAATTACAAATTTCCGGACGAATGTCACCAGTTAAACTATTAGCACCAAGGCTCAAAGCTTCCAGTGAAGGAAGATACCATAATGAAGTGTTCAGTTCTCCGGACATCTTGTTATTATGTAAATCCATGATTTCGACAGAAACGCCAATCAGATTTTTAGGGAGAGACCCTTCAAATTTGTTATTGTCTAGGTATATTGCATATAGGCCAGGCAAGCTACTAGCCCCATCAAGAATCTTACCCCCGAGACTATTGTTTGAGAGCTTCAACATATTCAGTGCCTGACAATCAGTGAACAAGCAAGATGGTACTTCTCCTGTAAACCCGTTATTTGATAGGTCCAAAAGTTGCATGATGCTAATGTTGCACAATGATGATGGCACAACACCAGATATAGTATTATGAGAAACATCAAGAATTCTCAGTTTGGGGAACATAGAACTGATATTGGCCGGTAGCTGTCCTTCAATATGGTTCAGAGATATGTTCAGAAATTCGAGCTTAGTTTTGTGTTGCAAACCCGGACCTAATGATCCCACGAGCGAGTTATTTGATAGATCCAGGTACACAAGTGCCGCTTGATTTGTGAACAGCCAATTGGGCATGCTTCCTGGCAAATTATTGTTGGACAAATCAAGAAACTGTAGATGATGTTGTGTGCCCAGGAAATATGGCTCTGTAATAATGCTCTTATCAAGGTTACACCAAGAGATAATTAGTGTTTTCAAGTCAAAATTAGGTACCCAACCATGAAGTTTCACTTGAACAACCAAATCAGTATTCCTGGACAGATCTATCTCTTTGAGCTTGGTACAGTTTCGCAGCCATAAGAAATCAAATTTACCGCTTAGCTTGTTTTCCGGTAACCTGATTGTGTGGAGCAATGAGGAACACTTCCAAGATGAGTTTATAGGTATATGTCCTTGAAAGAGGTTTTCAGAAAGATCCAGGTACTTAAGGCGTGGAAGTGCAAATATGGATGCTGGGAGACTACCACTCAATTGATTGGATGCCAAATATAATTCTCGCAGGTTCCTGGATGTGTTTACAGGTATCTGTCCTTGAAAGAGGTTTCCAGAAAGATCCAGGTACTCAAGGCATGGAACTGCAAATATGGATGCTGGGAGGCTACCGCTCAACTGATTGAAACTCAAATCCAATTTCCGCAGGCTGCAAGATGAGTTTATAGGTCCATGTCCTTCAAAGTGGTTGTTTGAAAGATCCAAGTACTCAAGACAAGGAAGTGCAAATACAGATGCTGGGAGGCTACCACTCAATCCATTGTAACCCAAATCTAATTCCCGCAGGTTACGGAGATTTATGAAATCTGTCAGGTATATAAATATATATGTTATAGGAAGCAAACAAATTCCACCAACTAGCAATTAATTGAAAGAGAATGTTAAATTTATTCGTTTCACTACCTTTATTATGAACGTCCCCGCGCATGTCGTTTCCATGGAGATTTATGACTTCCAGAGAAATTAATTTGCTGACTGATCCTTGGATACCCCCTTCCAAACTGTTATAGCTGAGGTCGAGATACTTGAGCTTACTCAATCCTTGGAGACCTGAGGAATTGTTTGCTTCAGAATAAGATGATTTGCAATCAAAATTATTATAAGAATAAAAGAACAGTTGCATGCATACAACAGGAGTTAGATACCGTCGAAATTTCGTAGACAAGCCTGATGTCCAGAGAAATTCAGTAGCTGAAGCTCGCGGAGCGGAGAAAAGATCGTCAAGTTAATAAGGTTATAGCATTCACCTTCCAATTCTTGTAGGTTTGACTGGTCGGTATGGAAAAGTTCAAGACGTGATATTCGGCGTGTTCTATTGTCGCATGTAATCCTTTCCCACGAGCAGCAGTCATCACCGTGTCCCCAAGAACTGGGAACCTCGGACCCCGCACTCACAAGCAAAGAGCTAATATGCATGAGGGCCGCTCTCTCCTCCATGAAGCAGCCCGAAGAACTCACAAACATGGAGTACACTACGCAGAGGACTAGGAATAAACATCTCCATGACAAGTAGGAGCCCATTTGGAACAAGGTATTCATGTTATTCTCTGAATTCTACGATGGAGGTTTGTGTCCAGAATGTACGCGTATTTTTTGTCTGCTCTTTGCCTGTTGGTGTTTATAATTAGCCATCCCTAGACGATAAACTAGCTTAGTAAACACGGTTTAGCCCATGGTCAAAGAGGTATGCTTGATCAGCAAAGCAACTTCATTAGTGGCATTGTTGACTTGTTAACAAACATTTTGTTCAAGTTGCCTTTGTAGTGGCCACAGACATGCACTAACGACCAAGCATGGACAATGACTACACCATTGAGCACTAATCTGGGGACACATAATATATTTTGTACGGAGTGCAAACACTTTGTGGACTTGGCTACAGAAGCTCTTGCACTTGATATGGAGGCCACGAGGGGCAGAAATATGCATGTTGGAGTTGTCCACAAAAATTGCCATCGTTACCATTTCTTCTTCAGTTAGTACTTTCTAAGCCGCTTGTATTTCTAAGGGTCTACTCGTTCATGAAAAACTTTTTGATGTTATGTCTATTTAGGATCTGATTCTTTGATTTTTTTTCATAAATAATGCTCTCAGCTCTGGATGGCCTAATCCAGTTGTTTCATTTGATTGGGTGTTTTTTTCATTGCTGTAGACAAATGTTTGCAGGGAGTGCTTCCTCAATATGAATAGCAGCCCATTTCAAAGAAAATTGTTTTATATTATCCTGTGCATACTAGGAGATGTAAGTTTGAGCAGGATGCTTTGTTAAGAAGTTAGTCCATGACTCCATGGTCTAGAAAGGTATGCTTGGACAAGAACTTTAGTTAATGGCTGTTCAAATCTCCCCGAAAAGACAACGCAGTACCTGACTTGGAGCATGACCGCACCATGTATTAAGCATTAATCTTGGGCATATATAAAATTATTCTCAAGACACTTTGTGGACTTGACTACCAAATCCCTTGCACTAGATGTGTAGGACAAGTGGGGCAGAAATATGCACGATTTTGGAGTTAACCCACAGCACTTGTCCTTAGTTCTGAGTACAGAACCAGTAGCCAATGCTACAGGCTTTCGGGTTTTGTTTCAGTGTAGAGACAAGCTTTCTAGACAATCCTATAGTTTGCTACAGGTTTCCAGTTGCCTTCCAGAATTCCGGGTAACTTATTCGCATACTAAACTGATGGGTCTGCTATGTCTAAACCTGATCCTTCTAGCATGTATTTATGTACTAGCTTACATCAAAATCAATAATGTAAATAATACTAGTCTCATGTCATTCGGAAGATGCTGGATGTGGCAGTGCCAAATAGCCAATGACCATTGGAGCCTCAGTTAGAAATACTACTTGAAGAAGAGTTAAACTGCACGTGTTTTCTGAAAGAACTGTGTAAATTCAGACTTAACCTAAAGCAACGTTGTGCGTGATTAGTTAGTCCATAAAGTAACGTTAATGCAAACCTCAAAAAAAGAAAAATGACCGTTGGAAGAGCTCGCTCCCGCGACGCCCACGGCGACGGGGCCGTGGCTGCGGCCGCAGCCCTCCGTCGCGCCTCCGCCGCCCCCTCGAGCTCGGCACGGCTACCACCTCCACCCGCGACCCTCCCGGTGGGCTTCACGCCGCCGTTTCTCGGTAAATCGACCGCGCCCTGCTCCGCATCTGCGGGATCCAGATCTGGCGGCGCCCTCCGACGACTTCCGTCCTCCCCGCCGGCACGTGGGGAGCCGTCTGCGCCACGCTTGCGGAGCAACATCCGCGGAAACTGCGACCTCGACACGCCCTCGCCTACCATCTGCGGCGCCATCAATGAGGCCATGTCGGCATGGCGCCGCGCGGGCTGGCCCTCGCCTACCGCAGTTATGGCGCCATGGCCTGGCATCCTGCGCACCTCCAGCGCCTTCAAGGCCACTGTGCCAGCCCGCCCGCGCCACTCCGTGCGGTTCTGCATCCCTACCCGCGCCTTCAAGCCACACCCACCTCCTCTGCGCCAAGCTTTGATGGCAAGTCCCATCGCCCGTCACCTCCCGCTCCGGCGCCGCCCACTGTCGATGAGGGGGGCTGGACTAGGGTGCTACCTCGCCATGCCCTACGCGCGGCGCGGGGTACGGCCTCCCCTACTCCTTCAATGCAACGACGCCTCCCGACCTTTTCCCCTCCATCAAAGCACTCCAACGCGCGTGTCCCTGCACACAGAGCCCCCATCCTCCTCTCCAGGTCCAGACGCTGCCACCGCTGTCAAGCTCGGGATCACCTGCGAGTCGACTACCGCGACCCACTCCGGTGCGCCATCTGCTGGCGTTGGGGACACGGTGCGCGGGACTACCGGCCTCCTCCGCCCGTGCCGCCCACCCCGCGTTCGTCCTCGCCCGCGCCCGTGCCTGCTCCGCGCGCCGACATGGCGGAGTTCCTTGGTGATGCCACCTCCCGCACGCCTGAAGACTGCTGCGTCATCGCCACCTCCTACGACCTCGACAGCGCTCGCCTCGAGTGGGAGCACACCGCCATCGTCGCCTGGGTGCTCACCCCGCCGCTCGGAACGGATCGCTCCGACGTCGACGATGCCTTTCGCAGCAAATTCAACCTCCGATCCTCCGATTTGCTCGTGAGCTCCCATTTCCCCGAGCCCAACCTCGTCAAGTTCACCTCCGCCGAGCTGCATGACCGCGTCATGCGCACCAAGAGGTACATGCTCAAGCTCTTCGGCATGGAGATTCATTTCCGGCCTTGGCGCGCCGTCGCCCATGCATTCAACGCGTGCCTCCGCTACCGCGTGCCTCTGCACGTCGACGGGTTGCCGCCGTTCGCGTGGCGCCCGGACATCGTCAACCAGGTCCTGGGCCGCAGCTGCACGGTGCAGCGCCTCGACAGCGGCTTCACCACCATGGAATGCACCTCCTCCTTCGGGTTGTGGGCGTGGAACGACGAGCCGCAGCGCATCCCGAAGCTCCTCTGGTGCACCTTCGCCAACAAGGGCCCCGGCGGCCTCTCCTCCCTCGTGCGGGTCTCCGAGGACCGGCCGGACTAGTGGAAACGCGGCGCCACCTTCCGGGTCTTCTTGCACGTTGAGATCATTGAAGATTACACCGACGCTCCGGAGCTCGACGGCGGCGTGCCCATCTCCAACTTCCGGCCGTCATCACGCACCTTGCCGCCTTGGCGCCTAGGCGGAGCTGATGGCACGGCGGCGACCTACGTCTCGGCGATCTCCATCCCGCCTATCGCCGAGCCACGCCTTGTAGAGGGTGCGGGCTCCAGCCGCTTCGGGCCAGCCGTGAGCGCGGCGGTGACCCCGACTTCACACCCATCATCGGGCGCGCCCATCGCCGCGACCGCTCCGGCGACAGGGACAGGGCGGAACGCCACCGGAGCCGCTCTCGCCACGGCGAGCAATGCGACGACCGCGAACCTGCTCGCCATCGCCGCGACGACCACGAGGATGATGAAGACCGGCAAAATGGCCGCGGCAATCGGGACCGCCGCGAGGCATCAAGGGCTCCCATCTCAAGGAGCAGCAGCCGCTACGATGGCTCCTGCGGCAACGGAGACCATGATCGCTCCACTCGCCACGGCAGCAGGCAGGAGGAGCAGCGGCACGCCATGCGCTCCATCATCGTGGCCCCTGCGTGCTCTCCACCTCCGGTGATCATCCCCACTCCGGAGCCTACCCTTACGGACGCCGAGGTCACGGCAAAGCTGCAGGACATGTTCCGCGTGGGCGCCGCAAACATGCGCGCCGCTCTCCCGATCCTCCTTGGCATTGAACCGGCTCCGCCCACCTTTGGCTCGGTGTGCCAGGACTGGATGTCTTCGATCCGTGCGCCTCCCGCCGAGCTCACCGTCGGCTCGTCGAGGCTCGCCTCGCCTCCGCCCGTGTCTTTCCGGCTCCCGGCTTCGGTGGAGGAGAACACGGCCTGGGACATGGACAAAACTGCAGCGGGCGATCGTCTCGTGGATGCGCGGGTTGCAAATGATGACCGCACGGTGCCGGAATGCTGGGAAATGGAGGACACGACGGGGACTGAGGCCTGGTCCGAGGTTAGCAAGGCCGCTGCTGTGGAGGACGACGCTCTGGTCACGCGGAGCACGGCGGATGGAGCAGAAGGGGGCGAGGGTGACTTGACACCTCATTCGAGCAAGGAGCCGCAGGACAAGTCCGACGCGACCGTGGCGCTGTCACACCTTGACGCCGCGGAGGACGATGCAGAAGGGGGCGAGGATGGCTTGTTCCCTCGCTCGAGCGATGAGCTGCAGGCCGCGCCCGTCGCGGCCGTGGTGCTGCCACGCCGTGGTTCACCGGCGCTGGAGGCAAACGACGACATGGGGCTTCTTCAGGACATTGATGAGCTGGGCGCCGCTATGAGCATGGCTGGCCTAGCTTATCTGATCGACGGCGACGACGCCGCGGACCGCACCGCGCCGGGTGGGCTGGTGCACCGCCTATTCAGGAGCCCGGACGTGCCTTTGCTGCCACTTCCTCCACCATCGGCAATCATTGTGCCTTCTGCTCCTACGGCGACAGGGGAAGCTTCTCTGGTGCGGTGCAGCTCGCGGCTTGGGGCGAAGCCGCAAATGCCAACAATGGACAGGGCCATCAGAAGGCTCAATCAGAAGATGGGCATTGACACAGGGGATGAGATGCCACTCGTGACAGCAAGAAAGCTCTTTGAAGCTAGCTACAAGAGCACCATGACCGACACTGCGGCTAAGGGATTAAACATCCTTTTCAAGCTGAACTTGGCATGCATGGACACCGCAACGGACGCACTGCTGGCCATGGCCAGACCTGGTGGCACGGAGTTTGCCCCATCTGCTGATCAAGAGATCACCGTCTGATGCCGTCTGCAGTCTACACTTCATACTGCGCTTTCTTCATTTCCTGCATTCAGCTACTTACTTTAAGCTTCCAGTTATTGGGTGGGCTTGTCACCTATAAGACTCTTCTGCAACTGTACCCGCGACTACTTCCGCATCTGTCGACACAAGCACCGCCACGCCACTATGTTTGAACCACATCTCGACATCGCCGACTGGAACACCCGCGGTTTAAACGACCAGGCTCGTAAAGATACTGTGCACGCCATGTTCGCCAACACTCCCTGCCACATCGCTTGCCTCCAGGAAACAAAGCTAGACTTCATCGACCATGCAACCGCGTCGTACATTGGGGGATATAAACTGCCCTCCTTCGCGCACAGACCTGCCATCGGTACTGGAACGAGGACTTCGTGACATTGACGAATATCCACATTGGGACTCACCTGATCTCTGCTGATGTCTGCATCCGTGCCTGCGGCACCACCTTCAACCTCACAAAGGTATATGGGCCAAGCACGGACGTTGATAAAAGGGCTTTCCTTGATGAGGCGATTGCGCAAGCCCCTACAAATGATGAAAATTGGCTGATTATCGGAGATTTCAATCTCATCTACCAGGCCACGGACAAGAGCAATTCTAACTTGAATTTCTGGCTCATGGGTCAATTTCAGCAAGCTTTGAACACTTGTCATCTTAAGGAGGTCAAGCTGCAGAACAGGAAATATACTTGGAGCAACGAGAGGAACGATCCTACCTTGGTCAGGCTGGACAGGGCTTTCTGCAATCCGACCTGGGAACTGGTCTTTGGGAATCACGTCCTCACGGCTCTCTCCTCGTCTTTGTCTGATCACTGCCCCCTGATGCTGTCAAGTCTGAGCGGCCCCAAGCGTCCTCCCTCCTTTCGCTTTGAGAACTTCTGGACAAAAATGCCGGGTTTCCAGGAGGTCGTCCATACGGCGTGGAATGAGCCTACCACGCACACGCAACCTATCCACGTCTTCAACCACAACCTCAAGAAGATGGCTGGAAAACTTCGTGCTTGGAGCAAAAGCCTTTTCTCAGACCACAAGCTACAACTCTTCATGGCTCTCGATGTCATCCTCCAACTGGATATTGCTCAAGAATCTAGGACACTCTCGGTCATTGAGAAGAACCTCCGCTCGGGCCTGAAGAAACGGGTTATGGGTCTCGCGGTTCTGGAACGCACCCGCAAAAGGCAATCTTCAAGAATCATGAACCTGAGGGTGGGTGATACCAACACCAAATATTTCCGTCTAAGGGCTAATTCTCGTCGACGAAAGAACCACATTCAGAGGCTGCAACACAATGGGGGCTAGGTGACCGGCCATGAGGATAAAGCTGCGGTGATTTTTTAGCACTTCACCACCACCCTGGGGCATCCTCCTCCCAGGCAGATTGACTTAAACTGGGGCAACATTGCGCCGGTCACAATGGACTTAGATGATCTGGCCCTGCCTTTCTCGGAGGATGAAATCAAGGCCGCCATTGAGGATATGCCTAAAGACAAAGCCCCTGGACCTGATGGGTTCACCGTGGCTTTCTTCTCCTCATGCTGGGACACTATCGAGTCTGACTTCATGAGGGTCATCGATGCCTTCTCTGAGCTGTCTGTCAACAACTTCCAGGTCATCAACTCTGCTAACATTGCCCTCCTGCCGAAAAAAGACGGGGCTGACTCCATTGCTGACTTTCGCCCTATTAGCCTGATTCACATCATCCCAAAGATCATCGCCAAGGCAATGGCTCGGCGTCTCAGCCCTAAGATGAATGACCTCGTCTCCCATTGCCAGAGTGCGTTCATTAAAACGAGAAGCATCCATGACAACTTCATGTACGTCCGGAACACCGCAAGACGACTTCATCGCGCCCACTCACCTACTTTGCTCCTTAAGCTTGACATCGCCAAGGCTTTCGACTCCATGCGATGGGACTACCTCCTGGACGTCATGCAGCGGAGTGGCTTCCCCACAAGGTGGTGGGCTTGGGTCTCCATCCTATTCTCCACCGCTACTTCTCGGGTGCTTCTGAACGGCATCCCTGGCCTGGACATCATTCATGGAAGGGGACTCAGACAGGGGGACCGCTATCCCCCTTACTCTTCGACATCGGCATTGATCCTCTGAACAAGACGCTTGAGCTCGCCACTGAAGAGGGACTTCTGCAACCTTTGCCGGATCGGCTGGCAAATCTGCGCCTTTCTCTCTATGCTGATGATGCTGCAATTTTCCTGGTTCCTAGTTCAAACGACATCTCCAACCTCGCATCCACTCTGCAAAACTTCGGCGAGGCCACCGTCCTTGTTACCAACTTCACCAAGAGCTCCATATCACCTATTCGCTGCGATGGCATCGACTTGACCGCTATTATGATAGACTTTCCGGCAACCCTTGCCCAATTCCCCATCAAGTATTTGGGGCTTCCTCTTGCGCCCTGGTGAAGTCGGTGCTATCCTCGATGCCCATCTTTCTGCTCACGGCCATCAAAGCGGATAAGAGCTTGCTTAAGGCTTTCGACAAAATCAGAAGGGGCATGCTATGGAACTGCACCGAGAAGGTCAGTGGCGGCAAGTGCAAGGTTAGCTAGGACAAGGTGTGCAGACCAAAGGTCCTTGGCGGGCTCGAAATTCTCAACTTGGAAAAATTCTCCAGGGCGCTTAGACTGAGGTGGTTGTGGCATGAGTGGGCCTCCCCTTAGAAGCCTTGGGTGGGCTCCGAAACTCCGACCGACTACACCGACAAATGCCTCTTCAATGCGGCCACCCAGGTCACAATCGGCGATGGCCTCAAAGCTTCCTTTTGGGAGTCTTCCTGGCTTCAGGGGCTCAGTCCTAGGGTGCTAGCCCCTGACATCTTCGAGGCTTCCAAGCGGAAAAACAGAAATGTCCACGACGCGCTCACTGACTTCAGATGGATTGCCGACCTCCGCGTTGACAACTTCACGGTGGAACACATCTCGCAGTTCGTCCACCTCTAGAATCTTACCCAGGAGATCGCTCTGTCTCCAGGCACTGAGGACACCATCACATGGACCCTATCGACTACGGGGGTCTACTCGGCTAAGTCTGCATACAAAGCTCAGTTCATCGGATCTTCTCCATGCCCGTTCATGATGGTGGTTTGGGACACTTGGGCCCCTCCGAAGTGCTCCTTCTTCGCTTGTGAAAGTGCATGTGTTGCCCCATGCGTGGTTTTGGTAATTAATGACAATCCTTATGGACTAATGTTTGCATTGAGATATCTTTATAGATCTTGTCCATGAAGAAGATTGGAGCTCATGTGTTGGACTCTTGAAGATTATATGATGACCAAGGTTCTATCCAAGGGTCTATATGAAGAATGGCCATCTAGAGTTGAGCTTATTGCAAGCATGGCTTGGGAAGAAGATTGGGTGAACATTCATGTTTATCTCCAAGCCATCATATACATCAAGAGAAGAAGATGAAGTGCAAGTGGATACATAAAGACGGAGCTTAGCAACGCTCTCCCATCATGGAGTATGGGGGAGCATTTGGAGAAGTCTTCATCAAGCATGTGCTAGCAAGCACAATCAAGAAAGGTGTTCCAACTTGAGGGAGTCAAGATCGTCATCATCTAGCTCAAGTGGAATGTTCAAGGCAAATGTATGATCTTGATAGGGTTTCTATTTTACCGATCTCATGGTGTTAGTGGGAGACCGGGTTATAGGATAGACGGCGTACTATCAAGAGGGGCTCTCAAGTGAGTAACTTGATCGCATCTTTGTGGAGAGCTCAAACCTTTGCATATTTGGCATATCATCTTTCTTGGTTTTTATTTGGCTTTTATCCATGTGAGAATTTAGAGCTTGTGTTCATCTCCATACCAAGCTCTAGTTCATCAAAAACGGATTTCATTTGAATATCTTGTGATGTTTTTGATGTTGGAGGTTTTACCGGTTCGTCTTTTGTAGAGAGGTCAAACTCTCCTCTTGTGTTATCCTCCTCACATGATGGACTATGATGTGTATATGCATGATCTTGTAGAGCTTGTGATTATCTTCGAAACAAGTCCAAGATCATAGAAAACGGAGTCTGGATGAAAAACTTGTTGAGTTTTCGTGTTGGAAATATTAGCGGTTTATCCTTGTGAAAAGTTTCACACCTTCCCATGTGTGGTGACTTTACTCTATTTTTGGTAGGAAAGCTCTTGTCGTTACCTTTCCAACAAAGTTGGTTTCATCCCATTTGGAATTTTCTCGCAAAAGTTATGAGTGTTACATTTTCGGATTCTGGGTGGCCAGCCCCCAGGCCGGCCAGGCCGGCTGCTTCGGGTGGGTGCCCGGCCCAGGCCGGCTACCAGGCCAGCTCCCAGGCCGGCTGCTTCGGGCGGTTGCCCGGCCCAGGCCGGCTGCCAGGCCGGCTGTCTCGGGCCGCTACCCAGCCTCCAGGCTGGCCCGGCCGGCTCCCAGGCCGGGCTCTCTGAGCCGCCGAGCAGTACATGGGAGGCCGGCCTCCCTGCACTGCCCAACGGGCAGAATTTTGAGGGGACCTATTTAAGGGGCTTTCTTCCCCATTGGTTCCCTAACCTCTAGAGCATGTTTTTCCTCTCTCTCTCCCCTCCATTGTTGACCTTTGGAAAAGCTTGCCTACCTCTCGATCCCTCTCATGATCCTTGCATATCTTTGAGGAAAAGTGAGAGGAGATCTAGATCTACAATTCCACCAATCCATCCCTCCTCTAAGTGAGGGGAACCTAGTAGATCTTGATCTTGGAATTCCATTTTTTGAGTTCTTCTTTGTTCTTCCTCTAAGTGAGAGGAGATTTGAGAGTGAAGGATTTGAGCACTTGTGCTCCTTCCATTGCTTTGTGCATCGGTTTGTGCTCTCCACGAGGATTCGTGGAAGTTGAAAGTTTGTGAGTTAGTTACTCTTGGGTCTTTGGACCCTAGACGCCTTTGTGGTGGTTGAGACCTCTTGCGGTCATTTGTAGCTGTTCGAGAGCTCCCAATTCATTTGTGGGTGTGTACCCCGGATCGTTGTTGTAAAGGCTCTGGATTCTGCCTTGAAGGATTTCGATAGTGGAAGGTGAACCAATCCTTTGTGGTGCGGTTCATCGGAAAAAAGGGTGAGCTTTTGTGGCGTTGAGATCGATCTTTGTGGTGCCTCACATGATGTAGCCCTGGTCACGACCATCACCATGTCAAGACCCTCAACACATCCCATGTCGTCATCGAACTCAAAGGTGAACTCATTCCTCTACGAGAACCCACTTCGTGTCCCTTTGGATGGTATACTACTTGAGCATCTACCCTTTTGTTATGCTAGGTTTGATACGACGAGTACGGACAACCGGGAAGATGCCAAGGAAGCCCAAGAATCAAGTTCATCCAAGGCGTACGCGTGGAAGAGAAGAAGGAAGAGAAGAAACCCCAGGTGGCGGTACTACCGCTGGGTCAAGCGGTACAACCGCCCCTGGCCCAGTCAGCACGGCCACACCCCACGCCGGCGGTACCGCCAGCGGCACCGGCAGCGGTACCGACCGGTACCGGGGACGTGGGATGGGCGACCCCCACGCCGGCGGTGCTACCGCCCAAGCTACCGCCGAAACCGCGCTTCGGGGCCCTCTTCCGGTACCTCCAGCTACTGCCACCGCGGTACCAGTTGGTACCGAGGGCGTGGGAAGCAGCGACGGCTGCCCGCACCGGCGGTACCACCGGTTAAGCCAGCTGTACTACCGCCAGTGCGGGAGCAGTTCGGGCAGCAGGCCCGTGTAACCTTATCCTTTCGCCTCGTTTTGGATCTAGACTATAAATAGCGCTCCTTGGACTAGATCTAGGGTTAGACTATGATTTGGGAACTAAAGTAGAGCCTTGCTCCTTCTTCTCAAAGTGTCTCTTTCCTCCTATGGAGATGAATCAAGACCTCCACATGTGGAGATGAACCAAGGCCTCATCTTGAGGAGAAGATCCCTGCGTGGATACCAAGGCTCCGCTTGTATTTGCGATTACTTGCTAATCTTTCCTCTTTGAGTGGCTAGATTGGGTTGGTTGGATTGACCAATTGGACAAACAATCCTAAGAGTAAGGTGTGCTTGGGAGAGGAGGATTGGGGGCTGCCCTCGGGGATTTGTTACCAATCGAGTCTTGCCGGGTTGCTACTTGCTATTTACCCTTGTGTGTTTGATTTTCCCTCTTTTGTGTTCTTCGTTCTTCACGTGTTCTTCGTGTTCATCCTTCCCTCCGTACAAATCCGTGAAAATCGGGAACAACCCGCATCATATGGTATCAGAGCTCTAGGTTGACACGGATTTGTTTTGTGTTTCCACCAAAATCCACCAAATTTTTCTTCGTTTTTGAGAAATTCGAAAATTTCCACCAAAAATAGCCTTGCCATGATTCGAGCCGATCTGTCGATTCGTTGCGTTTTTGGTAGTTTTTGTCCATGGATCTGTTGCTTTAGGACCCCCTCCACCTTTGTTTGCGTTCCCTAGCCTTAATTTTGCCAATTTCCCACGGATTCGAGGAAATTTTGGACCCCAAATTTCCCAGAATCGAGTCAAACTCGAGCAGTTTCGACTGCAGCGGTACTACCGCCGGGTTAAGCGGTACTACCGCCAGGGCCAATTTTTGCAGAAATTTTTCTTTTTCCTCGGTTCGTTTTGGCATTTCCGCTTTGGTTTGAGTCCTTTCTTGGTGTGCCCTACGTCTACGACATCGACAAGCTTCCGCAGCACCGCATCTTCAACGCCAAGCGACGACGCCACCAAGGACTTGACATTCCCCCACCACCATATTCCGTTGTGAGCCCTTCTTCCTTTCGCGCAACTTGACCTATTGGACTAGCTCGGTGATATTGCGAGGCATTGCACGTGTTGAGTGTTTGTCTTCAAGTATTGGCGAGTGTGTATCGTTAGAGAGCTTGGCACTAGTAAAAGAGAAGGAGTCATCATCAAAAAGCAAAAATAAAAAAATAAAAAGAGAAAAGAAAAGAATCAAGTGGTGCCAAGTTTCATCTCTTGTAGGTTGCGCTAAGACCGCCAAAGTGAGTGTGAGTGTTAACTCTTGTGCAAATCCGTTGCCCGCAAAAAGCAATTGAGCTAGCGTCCCTCTTGTGTTGGGTGACATTTGAGCACGTAGTCTTCGTTAGGTTGCCTATCTTCGAGTGCTCGCCCTCTTGGTTGCCCAACCCCATCATTCGCTTTTGTGTGTGTTTCTTCATCATTTGTGGTTGGAGTTTCTTTGGTAATTTGATCATCGTGGATTTTCTCTACCTTTGACAATATACTTGTCGGCGGGTTTGTTTGTTTCACTTGCCACTTCATACCTTCCTATCCTCATAAGTGTGTGTGTGTTGGGTGTTAGAACCGGATACTCTCCTCTCAAGCCACATTATACTTGGGATATAGTTTGTCTTGGTTTTTCTTTACCACATATCTCACTTGATCTTGAGAAAATGTTTAGGGGAAGTACAAACGGAAGCTCAAGCTCGGAAGAGGAAATCCATGGTGAAGTTCAAGGTGATCATGCCTATGTTACACTTGACGAGTTTGTTGGTATTGGACACCTTCTTCGTGATGGCTTATGCCACTATGAACGACGTCGTCAAGCTATAGAAGCCAACTTCAACAACCGCATGCATGCTCAAGAAGCGTCTACGGAGCGCGTGACAGAAGCTATCAACAACCTTGTGCAACATCGCTCGTCTTCAAGCTCGCGCCGCCCAAGGCACACTTCAAGGTCGTCACAATCAAGGCATACGCGTCATGGTCCTTGTCAAGGTGAACCACATCAAGATCTTCAAGATAACCCAAGGCGCGACGGTCATGAACGACATCGTCTTCACGTGGAACATCCACGTTCTCCTAGCGTGAACAATGCCAACGCGCATCAAGAGCGTCAACGCCCAAATGGGGAACATCATGACCGCCTACCATCACCACCACCTCACCCTAGAGATCGCCGAGACACTTGGACTCCCATATGGCATGAGGAAGAACGCATATGCGACAATTGCCAAGGCCAAGACCATGGTCCACGAGAATGTCCCAATCTCTCGTGTCCAATATGCGATGGCAATGGTCACATGATGTGGGAGTGCCCAAATGGAGATGAGGGCGACAAGAAGATGGTCGGGAATGGGATTCTCACTTCGACCACGGAGGCGAGCATGAGCAATGCTATCACATTGGTGGATGCGTTGAATGAGGATGGCCAAACTATGGCATGCATCTTTGGAGGCGATGAGCTCGAGAAGGTTGAGCATGGGAGTTGCCCTTCAACCTTGGAGGCGTGTGGAGATGAGGACACCGAGCCTACCCTCATGTGCTTGAATGATGACATAGCACCAATCCCATGTGAGAATGAGAGCCACTTAGCCCACTCGAGTGCGAGCGAGAGTGAGTTGAGTGCCTCCACCATATGTGAGTTTGAGTGTTTCTATTTTGAGGGAATGAGGGATACACCACGTGAGTTGAGAGAGGTAGTTGATAGGTCAAGTGAGGCTACTTTGCATTCTAACAACTTACCATCTTCCTCTAGTGTGTTCGCTCATTGTGTACTAGGTTTCATGGATGATGATGACGCAACCACATACCTACATCAAGATGAACGGGTCAGCCACATAGAGGCCCCTACTTCAACACCTACTTCACATGAGAAGGACAACAAAGGTATGGGTGTTGATGTGACCATGATCCCACTAGTGGACATGATGAATGTTGATTGCTTGCATGATTTGGATGATTCTCTTGATGTCACATTTGAGACTTTCATATTCCCTTGTGATACTTTGCTTCCAAACAATGTTGAGCATGTGGATTCTTCTACTTGTGATGATTTTGCCATTCCCATGTTTTGCAATCAATGTTTGCGCTATTCTCCCGTTGTTGCTTGCAACATGTTGAATAATTTCTCTTTCACATGTGTTGTTTGCAATAATGTTGATATATTGGCTTATGAGATTGCCCCCATAGCTTTCTCACCTTGTGGAGATTTTTCATTCTCTTTTATGGACCTTGTTCCATCCTTCACTTTGCATAGTGACCATCCACATTTATCATATTTTCCATTTGATTTTGGTGTGGTTGGTGTTGTGCAAATGAAGAGACGCGTCATGATGGATGATGTGTTCATATACCATGCACATCATTTCTTCATATGGTGTCTTGTGTGTGCCGGTAAACGCATAATAATGTCAACCTCAATTGATCATGAGTTGACAAAACGAGCTCTTGAGAGCATACACTTGAGTCGTGGACCGAACCCGGCTCTAATACCTTTCCCATGTTTTGCATCAAACAAGTTGACCAATTTATCTTGCATTTGGTTTGTTTGCAAACATGTTTGTGATGTTGGTTTCTCCTATGGCAAGACAAATTTTCCCATCTTTCATATGAATGATTTATGCGTTGCCACAAATATGATGAACAATTGTTCTTTTACTTGGCTTCTGTGCAACCATAATGACATTTTGAGCATGTCTTGTCATGAGTTTATTGGTTTCTACCAATTTGGTGTTGCAACAAATATTTTGAAAACTTGCTCTTTCAGGTGCTTTGTTTGCACCCATAATGATATTTTGGACATTCTTCATTGTGTGTTTTTGCCAAACTATTCGCTTATTGCATCAAGGATGATGACAAATTGTTCTTTCCAATGCCTTGTGTGCAATAATGATCATATGATTCCAAATGAGATACCTCGATGGCATCCTCATATTTTTATGGAGTTTTTGTGTTCTCACATTTTGAAGATGTTGCATTGGATTGCTTGCACTTTGACCTTGCACTTGCACTACATTTTCATATTCTTGTGTTTGCTAACGGTGCTATGACAAAGAAAGGACATGTCATTTTTGATATGCTCCTCTTTCTTGCACACACATGTTTTGCTTGGTCTTTAGTGTTTGTAGGCATGGTGAATTCAAATTCTTCGACAACACATCTACCTCCTTTGCATGATAATGAAGAGCAAGAGTCGAGGACGACTCTTTTTAAAGGGGGGGGAGATGATGTAGCCCTGGTCACAACCATCACCATGTTAAGACCCTCAACACATCCCATGTCGTCATCGAACTCAAAGGTGAACTCATTCCTCTACGAGAACCCACTTCGTGTCCCTTTGGATGGTATACTACTTGAGCATCTACCCTTTTGTTATGCTAGGTTTGATATGACGAGAACGGACAACCGGGAAGATGCCAAGGAAGCCCAAGACTCAAGTTCATCCAAGGCGTACGCGTGGAAGAGAAGAAGGAAGAGAAGAAACCCCAGGTGGCGGTACTACCGCTGGGTCAAGCGGTACTACTGCCCCTGGCCCAGTCAGCACGGCCACACCCCACGCCGGCGGTACCGCCAGCGGCACCGGCAGCGGTACCGACCGGTACCGGGGACGTGGGATGGGCGACCCCCACGCCGGCGGTGCTACCGCCCAAGCTACCGCCGAAACCGCGCTTCGGGGCCCTCTTCCGATACCTCCAGCTACCGCCGCCGCGGTACCAGTTGGTACCGGGGGCGTGGGAAGCAGCGACGGCTGCCCGCACCGGCGGTACCACCGGTTAAGCCAGCGGTACTACCGCCAGTGCGGGAGCAGTTCGGGCAGCAGGCCCGTGTAACCTTATCCTTTCGCCTCGTTTTGGATCTAGACTATAAATAGCGCTCCTTGGACTAGATCTAGGGTTAGACTATGATTTGGGAACTAAAGTAGAGCCTTGCTCCTTCTTCTCAAAGTGTCTCTTTCCTCCTATGGAGATGAATCAAGACCTCCACATGTGGAGATGAACCAAGGCCTCCTCTTGAGGAGAAGATCCCTGCGTGGATACCAAGGCTCCGCTTGTAGTTGCGATTACTTGCTAATCTTCCCTCTTTGAGTGGCTAGATTGGGTTGGTTGGATTGACCAATTGGGCAAACAATCCTAAGAGTAAGGTGTGCTTGGGAGAGGAGGATTGGGGGCTGCCCTCGAGGATTTGTTACCAATCGAGTCTTGCCGGGTTGCTACTTGCTATTTACCCTTGTGTGTTTGATTTCCCCTCTTTTGTGTTCTTCGTTCTTCGCGTGTTCTTCGTGTTCATCCTTCCCTCCGTACAAATCCGTGAAAATCGGGACCAACCCGCATCATCACACATCTCCAACAAGACGTACTCCCCTAAAAAGGAGGAACTCGGGAATACATCATCGTCTCCGTGTGCCTCCGTTATTTCTATACCCGAGCTCTTTACTTATGCACATTACATTGTGATAGCCTTCACTAGTACAGAACGACACATCGGAAACGGGCCAAAAACCCCATCGGCAATGGAGAAAGGGTCCTTGTCCCCGACCCTGTCACTGATGTGAAGCTCTCAATGGCAACGGAGGAGATAAACCATTTCTAATGTATTTAACATTAGACACGGAGTTTTGCTAATAACCGTTTCTGATAAGGGTTACAGGAAAACAAAAAAAACACGGTGACGGGCTGTGCCGTCGATGGAGCCCCGCTCCATGCGACTAGACGGCCGCCCGGTCGTCACCGTATTCCTGTACGCCCTGCTTTACAAAAGTTTATCAGTGCGCGTGGCTAGAGCTCTGCTCCTATGTCTTCACGGCCGCCAGATGAACATCTACTGTCTTTCCTGCTGCGCAAAATGTACTGCTCCTGGTGACGGCACCGTGTATGGAGCCCCGCTCCTAGGTCTTCACGGCAGCAGCATCGTCACCAAGCATCCACCAAGCCCTTGAAACAACGAATATTCTTTGTTAAAAACAGCAAACAAAGCTAATAAACAGAGCCAATAAGCAGTAAACAAAGCAAACCGAGCTAAATACATAACTGAAGAGCTAACTAACAGAGCAAACCAAGCTAAATAAGTAGCTAACATAGCAAATACATAGCTGAACAAAACTAACTAACAGAGCAACCCGAGCTAAATAAGTAGCTAACATAGCAAATACATAGCTGAACAGAGCAAACCGAGCTAAATAAGTAGCTAACATAGCAAATATATAGCTGAACAGAGCTAACTAACAGAACAAACCGAGTTAAATAAGTAGCTAACATAGCAAATACATAACTAAACAAAGCAAACCGAGCTAAATAAGTAGCTAACATAGCAAATACGTAGCTGAACAGAGCTAACTAACAGATCAAACCGAGCTAAATAATTAGCTAACATAGCAAATACATAGCTAAACAAAGCAAACCGAGCTAAATAAGTAGCTAACATAGCAAATACATAGCTGAACAGAGCTAACTAACAGAGCAAACTAAGCTAAATAAGTAGCTAACATAGCAAATACATAGCTAAACAAAGCAAACCGAGCTAAATAAGTAGCTAACATAGCAAATACATAACTGAACAGAGCTAACTAACAGAGCAAACCGAGCTAAATAAGTAGCTAACATAGCAAATACATAGCTAAACAAAGCAAACCGAGCTAAATACGTAGCTAACATAGCAAATACATAGCTGAACAGAGCTAACTAACAGAGCAAACCGAGCTAAATAAGTAGCTAACAGAGCGGTCATTTACCTTAGGCGAGGCGGGGTCGCTTTTCGTCGCGGATTGCGTCCCAGGCGTCGGCGCCGGAGCCACTGCCAGAGGAGACGTCAGAGGAGACCTCATCCTGCTCGAACACCGGAGCGTCCTCCTCCTCCTCCTCCTCAACCTCCTCCTCCGCCGCCGCCACCGCTGCCGCTGTCGCATCTGGCCCAGGGCCCTGGCCAGGGGGAAGAGAGCGGTCTATGGCCGCCCGGAGCCTCGTCTGGAACAACGCCTCCTCGGCGGCTTCTATCGCGTGCTCGGCGGCGGAGATGCGGATAGCTCTCTGCATCGCAGACGCCCGAATGACACCTTCGGCGCTCTCGCGCTCAAAGGAGGCGCGAGAGAGGAGGAGACCGACCTCCAGATCCTCATCCTCATCGTCCGAGGAGGACGATGAGGACGAGATCCGGGCGTCGGTGGCCGCCGCCGCCGTGGATCCGGATGGGATTTGACGGCTCAGAATGAACTCGCGACCGCAGTCGCCGGGGATCTCGCCCCAGTTGTAGGGGAGATCCGGGCTGCGCCTCGGAGGGTGGGAGGAGGAAGATGCTCCATCCTGACTTCCGTCGGCGCCGGAGGGGTTCACCATCGATGGGTGAAGTAGGAGGAGAGCGTGTGCGGCTAGGGTTAGGAACTGGGGAGAGTGAGACTGAGAGTGAGAGTGAGATACAGTACTGGAGTGGGAGATATTAATACCGGCACCGCTTAATGTGCCTTCACATGGGAAACGGAGATAGACCGATCTCCGTTTCTGATGTGGCAATATCAGCAATGGAGATATTCATTCCTCCGTTGCCTATATATGAGCAACGGAGATCTTTTAAGCCTCTGTTACCATTGTGTCGGGCCCATCGACCGACTAGCGCGCGTGCGCACTCGCGGAAGCGCGCGGAGCTCATTTTTCCGTCGCCTAACTCTTGTCGTTGCCATAGAGGGGTATCCGATGTGTCGTTCTGTACTAGTTTCGTGCTTGAAGTATTTTATATTGCTATCACTTTGTTGCTTGTCTTGCTTAGCATAATTTGTTGATGCACATAGGTGAGCCTAGTATATTTAGGTTGTTGGCTTGTTAATTTAAACACCTAGTTTTATTCCGCAATTATCAAGCCTAAACTGGAAAAGTTTTAAGCGCCTATTCACCCCCTCCCCCTCTAGGTGACATCCTTGTCCTTTCAGCTTGGCTTGCTATTCAGAATCGCCTTTGGACCTCTGACCGTCTCGCCATCAGAGGCTGGCCTCATCAGCCGTTGTGTCAACTTTGCAGATGCCAGCCTGAGACGGGAAGGCATATTCTTTTCGAGTGCCGCTACTCCAAGAGGATCTGGTCGGAAGCTTCGGCGTGGCTTCACTTTCCCTCCATAATCCAAAGCCTTCAATCTACCAAGGCCACTATGTTTGACTACTGGAAGGAGCTTGCCTCCTTGCCCTCTCCATCTCGCAAGGGGATGTAGACGGCCATAATCCTCATCACTTGGGAGATTTGGAAGGAACGAAATGCGAGGGTCTTCAACAACAAGTTCACAATGCCCTCAGCCCTTTTTCATCACATCAAGAGCGAAAGCAAGAACTGGATTTTGGCAGGCGTGAAAAAGCTAGCAGAAACCATCGGGGGTTAAGAGCTATGTAATCTTGGGCTTCGGCCTTTTTTAGGCCTCGGCCTTTTGTGTTTGTCTTTGCTCCTTCTATATCAATATAAAAGGCAAAGCTTTTGTCCTGTTTAAAAAAAAGCAACATTGTAAACGAAAGCTCAGATCGACATACTCATGGTCATTCACGTCTTGTGCTCCGCTCCGCCTTTACCCTGAGTGACAGCCCGCGCCTCCCCCGCTCCGCCGCACGTCCGGTCCTCCATGAAGGTGTGCGTAGCCTCCAACCCCTCCTCTACGCTTACGATGGAGAAGAAACGACTCTCTTGGGGAAAAGAAAGAAGGCGACGGAGGAGGAGGATTTCGGCGGCGTTGTTCCGCTGCGGTCTGGAGTGCAAGGGAAAAAGAAGAAGGCTTCCGTGCTCATTGTGCGCAGCAGCACAGCTAACCTGGGCCGGCCCAGCTTGGGCAAAAATGCTTAGGTCCATTTCCGTTTCTGCCTTCTGGGTGAAAAATAACTGGCCGACAGATACCTTTTGCTTGTACTTGGGTTACATATATGCCCTAAACAAACTTGGCTCAATTTTTTTCCGGCTATGTACACGCGCGTAGACATACATTACTATAGATTTAGATTACTTGTATTGATAATACTACAAATACAGAGTTGAGAAGAATACAAGTAACGGAAAACTAGGAGAATGCAAACGATTATACTGCTGCATACCGCCATCGCTGCAACTACCAAGCACCCACGTCCTTCGTCGTTGCTGGAGAAGAAGAACACCAGCAGTTGGTCCACATCTTGACGCTAAAGAAACCCCTTGCCAAGAGCCATTGATGGGTCGCGATAGCCACCGGTCCCATAAGACTGGATCTAACCCGATAAAGAACATCGGCCGGAGGAGCCCTCCGAGCCTCTTCAACGTTGGATCCGGGGCCAACGCCACTCCACCCTTCAACGGGCGGTCAGATCCCCCACCGTCTTCCTCAGATCCACAACAGTCATCACCGTCGCATTCCAAGAGCATCCCTTCCCTGCCGTCACGCCAAGACGCGACGCCAGATTGAAACTGCTCTAACAGCTTGGACTCCACAAGCCTCTCGCCGGTTCCAGCAACACCTCCGACGAGCAAGAGCATGGGCTGGAAGATAATTATTCCTATTAGCACCACCGGCATCAGCGCCACCATGACGCCGATGGAGAAAACTCAAAAACCTAAAAATATTAGGACGAAAACACACGCACAAACGAGAGCCGGAGCTCCCCTTCCCCTCGTGCCGCCAAGGCAGCGAACAGAGGGGAAGGGGATCGACGGATCATCGGCGAGAGCGCCTGGAAACTGCCTCTCGATCGCCTTCCGATCTTCTCGAGGGGAGAGACGAAGCGGTACGAGTTGTAACTACTTGGCTCAAATATTGGCAAGAGATGTGACCGAAATGGCCTCGTCTCAGAAAAAATATACAGTGGCTACCAAAATGCAAATATACCCATGTGTTGCTACACAGAACAAATTTAGATACACGAATTATAGATTGATTTTATTTTCGACGCATTGAATACTTGACCCCAAATTGTATCAACCCACATAACCCTAACCCCAGTTCTCGCTTTTCCAGACCTCTCCTTCAGCCCGAGTGACAACTTCTCTGCTTTGTAGCAAATCTGACTAAATCAACAAATTTAGCTCCAATAGAGAGGAGATTTTGTGCTCCTGAGATCCTGCTGGTTTAAAAAAAATCAAAATCAATATTTATGATTTTCAAAAAAGTCTGATAAACATTCCGAACATAGCCAAACGTGTATTTATAAAACATGCAAAAAATCACATTCAAATACATTGTATTCTGGGCTACACAAAAATGACAAAAGTGTGGATTTGAATATGCATATTTTCAAATCTCAAAATTTATCAGATTTTGTCAGTTTTGTGTAGTCCAGAATACACATTATTCGAAGGTGAAATTTTGAACGTTCATTGAATACACTATTAGCTACCGCCAGGATTTTTTCAATGTTTTTTAAACATATAATATTTTTTTGATTTTTGTAAACTACCAGAATCACTAGAGCTCGGGAGCACAACACTTTCCGCTATATGTCCACCTAAAGAGTTGTCTAAACTATTGTTGCTTCGATTTGCATGTATTCTCTAGTTCACACTCCAATATTTATCAATCTCATGTAAATACTAAATCAGTCAACACATACAAATAATAATAATTCAAATAAGATTGTATAAAAATTATATCATTAATAATTCTAATATGTTTTAGTTATTAGTTTCGGATTGATTTTTGGCAAATTCGGAGAGACAACGGTGCACCAGGGTCAGATGGAGGTTCAGCGAGGTCAGCGAAACATGGGTTTGGCGCTAGGATCATCGACTTCCCCTGGGATCGTATCGACCTAATTAGTACCGACGAAACCAAGAATGACTAATGCCTTTTTTCGATTACGGACGAAGACATAAACAATGGGGGAGGGGGGCAAATCCCCCCCCCCCCCCCCCCAACAACATGATCAAACTATGGTATATGGTAATGACTGAATATCACTGTGTTGCCACGGAACAACACATCAGTGAACTGTGTTGACGACCACCATGGCTAGCGGGCTAAATGCGGAGCTTTTGCTAGATGCGGTCTCCTAACAGGAGGAGGACCTAGGACCGGACAAGGAAAACAGCGAGCTCGACACCTGGTGACACCACCTGGTAGCGACGGGGACGTGGTCCGAAACGGTAAAAAGTTGTGGGGTTTTCTTTCCTTTTTCTTTTTTGAAACGGTGGATTTCTTTCGTGTGAACACTGAACCGGTATAACATGGCTGTGCCAAAAGGTTGTAATGTTTTCAAACTTTGCCTAGCAATGCAAAAGCAGTAATGGTTTAGCCTAAGTGCTAATCGTTACCTCTCGACCGAAGTACTCGACCGCCATGGCATAGTAGGCGCGCGTCGACAACTTCGGGGTCTCGAACGTGTCATGCCAACACTTGTGGCCACGAACCATGATCTCCGCCCCTACATCGTCTTCTTCCCCTTCTACCTCACAACACGATACGGTGGAGCTATGTCCTACTGTGTTGGGGAGCTTGCACCAAGAACTAATAAATAATAAACAGTTTAGCTAACACTAACAGCTAAAGAAAACTAGCACCTAAACACTTTCTACTTAAAACTTAAACAAATAAAACCTAAATTACCAAAGAACTAAATCAATTTTCTAACACCTAAATCAATTGCTAACACACCGGAATGAAGGAAACCCAAAATAGGGATGTGGAGGCTCACCGACAAAGTGGAGAGAAGGCAACGGTGATGATGTGGATCACACACCCGTTGGGAACCCCAAGAGGAAGGTGCGAAGCAATGTAGTAGCAACTTTCCCTTGATGACAAAACCAAGGTTTATAGAACCAGTAGGACTTGAGAAACTTCAACTAAGTGTCAACTGGGAGCCAGCAAGTTGACGTGGACCTGCACACAACCCAATCAAACTATTTTGCCCCCAACGAAACAGGAAGGTTGTCAATCTCCTTGGCTTGCTGAAAACAAAGGATTAAATGTATGATGTGAAAAACAATTATGAATGCAAAAGGGAACAGCGAGGAAATGATGATTGGAAGCAATGTAAACGGTGTTTTAATCAATGTAAAAGAATGGAACGGGTTCACATTTCACTAGTGGTGTCTCTCCATAAAACAGATAAACATACATGCTGGGTACCAAATTACAGCTGGGCAATTGACAAATTATAAGGGCATGAAAATGCTATCATGACAAGCTATAGTTCACTGTAGTATTTAACTGGGCATTACACTAAACTACATAGACCGTTATCTGATACGTCTCAAACGTATCTATAATTTTTGATGTTCCATGCTTGTTTTATACCAATTGCTACATGTTTTGTATCTACTTTATATCACTTTTATACATTTTTTGGGACTAACCTATTAACAAGATGCCGAAGTGCCAGTTCCTGTTTTCTGCTGTTTTTGTATTCCAGAAAAGCTAGTCTGGAAATATTCTCGGAATTGGACGAAACTTACGGGGTCCCTATTTTACCAGAACACACCTGACGGACCAAAGGAGCAGCAGAGGAGAGCCAGGAGGGCCCCACACGCCACTAGGGCGCGGGCCCCCCTGGCGCCCTAGGGTGGTGTGGGCCCCTCGGGGGTCGTCAGCCGCCGCCCTTTCGCCTACTTATTCCCCCCGACGCGAAAACCCTAAGCCTGAGCAAATATCCACGAAAAGTTCCAGAGACGCCGCCGCCGTCAACCCTAGCTCGGGAGGGTCCAGAACCTCTTCCCGGCACCCTGCCGGAGAGGGGAATCGTCACCGGAGGCTTCTACATCGCCATGCCTGCCTCCGGAGTGATGCGTGAGTAGTTCATCCTTGGACTACGGGTCCATAGCAGTAGCTAGATGGTTGTCTCTCCACTTTGTGCCATCATGTTTAGATCTTGTGAGCTGCCCTACATGATCAAGATCATATTATTGTAATGCTACATGTTGTGTTTGCTGGGATCCGATGAATATTGAATACTATGTCAAGTTGATTATCAATCTATCTTATGTTATTTAAGATCTTGCATGCTTTCCGTTACTCGTAGATGCTTTGGCCAAGTAGATGCTTGTAACTCCAAGAGAGAGTATTTATGCTAGATAGTGGGTTCATGCCTCCGTTTAATCTGGGACAGTGACAGAAAGTTCTAAGGTTGTGGATGTGCTGTTGCCACTAGGGATAACCTAACGATGCTATGTCCACGGCATATGTGTTTGTTTACATTACGCACTTTACTTAATGCAATTATCCGTTGCTTGCAACTTAATACCAACGGGGGACTCGGATGACAACCCGGCGGTGGATTATTAGTCATAGATGCTGTTGGATAACGGTCTATGTATTATGTCGTAATGCCCAATTAAATATCATAGTAGTCATCATGTCATGTATATGCATTGTCATGCGCTCACTATTTGTCAATTGCCCAGCTGTAATTTGTTCACCCAACATGTTAGTTATCTTTTATGGAGAGACACCACTAGTGAACTGTGGACCCCGGTCCATTCTTTTACACTGATTAAACAACCACAAACTGCAAACTGTTCCTTTTTCATTCTCTGCAATTTAATACTCATTTTCCACACCATACGTTTAATCCTTTGTTTTCAGCAAGCCGGTGAGATTGACAACCTCACTGTTTCGTTGGGGCAAAGTAGTTTGATTGTGTTGTGTGCAGATTCCACGTTGGTGATCGTATTGCGCCGTGCGAGCCACCAACAACCTTCTGAAGAGTTGCTGCTCCTACTGGTTCGATAACCTTGGTTTCTTTCTGAGGGAAAACTTGCTGCTGACTGCATCATACCTTCCTCTTGGGGTCTCCCAACGAACGTGTGATTCACGCCATCAAGCTTTTTTCTGGCGCCGTTGCCGGGGAGACAGCAGTCTTCTGCAAGGGGAGTTTCACGCTTCCAATCTCTTTACTTTGTTTTTGTCTTGCTTAGTTTATTTTATTTTATCTTGTTTGCTTTCAATTATCAAAAACACAAAAAAATTAGTTACTTGCATTTAGTTTATTTTCAGTTTTGTTTTCTGTTAGTTATCATGTCTAGCCCTGTTCCAGTAGTAATGTCACCTGAAGAAGAGATTTTCACTTTCAAGCAAGGGAGTGAGGAGAGTTTTAAAGATGCTTGGTCTAGAATATTTGAGTCCTATGCTAAAACTGAACCTAAAATGACTTTAAGCCTGCTCTCAGTAGCTTTTATTTTGGTCTTGTTCTTTGCTACAGATATGCTTTAGATGCTGTGGTAGGAGGAGATTTCCTTCGTTATGATGGGGATCAAGCTTTTAATGCTATAAAAAATTGATTACAATTTCTAGCCCTCCAATTACTAAAATTGATTGGTTTGACAAGCATAATGATAGATTAAATGCTCTTGAAACAAATATATCTGGTCTAAAAGAAAGGTATAATCAGATTCGTGAACATTATGATAATGTGCCAGTAAATTTTGAACCATCGGGATGGATTCCTCTGTAAAAGTTGTTATCAATGGTGAAACTTCCATGCTCGATGTGATATCATGTCTGAATTTTGTTTAATGCCTAGGGAAATTTATGATTCCTTAAACCTTTGGGAGCTTTCCAAAAGTGAAAATTGATAACTCTGGCTGATAATACATTAAATTACCAAAAGTAGCCGAAGGGGTATTTACAAAACTCCTAGGGATAACATATCTATTGATTATGTTGTCATTGAATGTGCAGGAGTAGGACAAATTACGCTTGGAGATCTCTGCTGAAACGCTTTGGAGCAACAATAGATGGGCCAAGGCACTATGAATTTCGCCTCTTCACCTATGTGTAACCAAATATTTCCTAAAGATAAGTAAGGTAGGAAAGGTAAGCGTAAGATTGTTGATGCTTCTTCACTTGGTAATACTTGATGCATGCTTTGTGCCTAGCTAAAAGGCGTTAAAGAAAAGCGCTTATGGGAGGCAACCCATTATTTTTTTCTGCAATTTTTCTTTTATTGAGTCAAGGAGGATGTTTACTTCTGTAGCAACTCCTTTGTATCTTTATTTTCTCGCATTGTTGTGCCAAGAGTAGCCTCTAATGTTAAGACGATGCTTAATTTTGATTGCTGCGCAGAAACAGATTTTTGCTGTTCACTGTACGAAATTCCTAAAATCACCAGATTGTTAATTAAATCTGAAATTTTTGTGCGTAATCTTTATGAATGTCTGAAACTTTCATTAGTTCAAGTTTTTCGATCTGAGCGTCGTAAGTGCCTCGAAAAAATTCGTCTTTGCGGACTGTTCTGTTTTAGACAGATTATGCCTTTTTATTTTGCATTCTCTCTTTTACTAGTGTTGAGTGAAATTTTTTTTGGGTGGAAGAGCTTCACATAACATCAGTGGCTGTAGCTAATGTTTAAAGTAACAAATCATATTGCGTCTTTATAGAACATGTGAGTTTTTGATTATGCACTAACCCTCTAATGAGATCTACTTTGAGTTTGGTGTGACGGAAGTTTTCAAGGGTCAAGAGAGAAGGATGATATAATAGGATCAAGAAGAGTGAAGAGCTTAAGCTTGGGGAGGCTCCCATGGATCTCCCCAGCATATTTCAAGAAGACTCAAGCGTCTAAGCTTGGGGATGCCCAAGGCATCCCCTTCTTCATCGTCAAAATTATCAGGTCATCTCTAGTGAAACTATATTTTAATTCTTTCACATCATATGTGCTTTTCTTGGAGCGTCTGTGTGCTTTTATTTTCAGTATTGCACTTTTATTTTCAATAAAGCTTGACTGGACCCTAGCATTCTTGATTGGGAGAGAGACACGCTCCGCTTTTTCATGAGAATACTCCTATTCTTCACTTATATTTGTTGAGTATTCATATCTAGCGCTGTTCAGCTTTTAGCTCTTGTTTTCATGTATCTCTTGTCAGAGCTATTAGCTTTCTTTTGTAGAAAGTACTCTCTTGCTTCACTTATATTTGTTTGGAGAGTTGATGAAATAAATTGATTGGTGTTTGGTTGGTTCAGAAAATGTTGCATGTGGTAATTGGTATAAGGAAAAACTTGCTTAATCTTGTAGATCACTAATGGATAACTTGATGCTTGTCAATTGTTTTGAGTTAACAAGTAGATCATGATTAAATTGTGCATCACATGAGTTAAGCCTATTAGTGAAGAACTACCGTAAAGCTTGTTGAAAATTTGGTTTGCATCGGTGGTATCTCTAAGGTCTAGATATTTTCTAATAACAGGGTTTGGTTAACAAGGAAGACGGTATGAAGTCTTATAACGTTTGCAATATGTTTGTCATATAAAACTTGGTGTACGGGTTGATATTCTTGTTTGCTTACATAACCTTGCTAGCCTAAACTCTGTACTGAGAGGGAATGCTTCTCGTGCATCCAAATCCTTGAGCCAAAATCCATGCCATTTGTGTCCACCATAACTACCTATATGTGGTATTTCCTTGCCACTCCAAGTAAATTTTTCATGTGCTACCTTTAAATTATTCAAAATGTTATTATTCCCTTTTTGTGTCAATGTTTACTAGCTCATGAGGAATTAGTGTGGTTATTCTTTATTCTATTTGTGATGGACTTTTACACCTGGACTAGTGGCATATACATCCGCTTATCCAATAACTTGCAAAAAGAGCTGGCAACGGGGTGCCCAGTCCCAATTAATTACAACTTTAACCAATTAATTCTCTTCACACTTTTGCCCTGATTCATCAGTAAGCAATGACAAACAGTGAAATACCTGAATGTGTGTAAACCAAAGAGAAAGAGGGATGATCTGCCTTGCTGGTAGAAATAACGTCCTTCATGGGAGCCGCTCTTAAAAGTCCGTTGACAGGTAGAATACTGTTCTCACCCGCTACCATTCGTTGACAATTAACAAACACCTCTCAAAAATAGATACTCCTCCATGGTATGTGATTGATGGAAGGCACCCGAGGATTCGGTTAGCCATGGCTTGTGTTAGCAAGGTTGGGAGGAGTATCAAATATTTTATGCAATCTCTATATGCTTTCAAAAACCTAAAAGCTCTAGCACATGATTTAATCCCTGCTTCCCTCTGCGAAGGGCCTTTCTTTTACTTTTATGTTGAGTCAGTTTTCCTATTCTTTCTGTCTTCCACAAGCAAACACTAGTGTCAACTTTGTTACAACATGCGTTATATGCAATGTATTGGACTTGTTATACTACTTTGTGTTGACAATATCCATGAGATAAATATGTTGAAAGTTGAAGCAAATGCTGAAACTAATTCTTCCTTTGTGTTGATTAAATACCTTTTATTAGAAACTATTGCTTTATGAGTTAACACTTATGCAAAACTGTTTGATGCTTGTCTCGAAAGTACTATTCATGAAAACGTTTAGCTTGTGTGATTCATTGTTTACTCATTATCTATTTGGTAGCAAATTATAGACCATTGACTTGGATCACTTCATTCATTTACATGTGCCTTGCAATATTATATGATCAAGATTATGATGGTAGCATGTCACCTCAAAAATTATTTTGTTTTTATCGTTTACCTACTCGAGGACGAGTAGGAACTAAGCTTGGGGATGCTGATACGTCTCAAACGTATCTATAATTTTTGATGTTCCATGCTTGTTTTATACCAATTGCTACATGTTTTGCATCTACTTTATATCACTTTTATACATTTTTTGGGACTAACCTATTAACAAGATGCCGAAGTGCCAGTTCCTGTTTTCTGCTGTTTTTGTATTCCAGAAAAGCTAGTCTGGAAATATTCTCGGAATTGGACGAAACTACACGGGGTCCCTATTTTCCAGAACACACCTGACGGAGCGAAGGAGCAGCAGAGGAGGCCAGGAGGGCCCCACGCCACTAGGGCGCGGGCCCCCCTGCCGCCCTAGGGTGGTGTGGGCCCCTCGGGGGTCGCAGCCGCCGCCCTTTCGCCTACTTATTCCCCCCGACGCGAAAACCCTAAGTACCTGAGCAAATATCCACGAAAAGTTCCAGAGACGCCGCCGCCGTCAACCCTAGCTCGGGAGGGTTCAGAACCTCTTCCCGGCACCCTGCCGGAGAGGGGAATCGTCACCGGAGGCTTCTACATCGCCATGCCTGCCTCCGGAGTGATGCGTGAGTAGTTCATCCTTGGACTACGGGTCCATAGCAGTAGCTAGATGGTTGTCTCTCCACTTTGTGCCATCATGTTTAGATCTTGTGAGCTGCCCTACATGATCAAGATCATATTATTGTAATGCTACATGTTGTGTTTGCTGGGATCCGATGAATATTGAATATTATGTCAAGTTGATTATCAATCTATCTATGTTATTTAAGATCTTGCATGCTTTCCGTTACTCGTAGATGCTTTGGCCAAGTAGATGCTTGTAACTCCAAGAGAGAGTATTTATGCTAGATAGTGGGTTCATGCCTCCGTTTAACCTGGGACAGTGACAGAAAGTTCTAAGGTTGTGGATGTGCTGTTGCCACTAGGGATAACCTAACGATGCTATGTCCACGGCATATGTGTTTGTTTACATTACGCACTTTACTTAATGCAATTATCCGTTGCTTGCAACTTAATACCAACGGGGGACTCGGATGACAACCCGGCGGTGGATTATTAGTCATAGATGCTGTTGGATAACGGTCTATGTATTATGTCGTAATGCCCAATTAAATATCATAGTAGTCATGTCATGTATATGCATTGTCATGCGCTCACTATTGTCAATTGCCCAGCTGTAATTTGTTCACCCAACATGTTAGTTATCTTTTATGGAGAGACACCACTAGTGAACTGTGGACCCCGGTCCATTCTTTTACACTGATTAAACAACCACAAACTGCAAACTGTTCCTTTTTCATTCTCTGCAATTTAATACTCATTTTCCACACCATACGTTTAATCCTTTGTTTTCAGCAAGCCAGTGAGATTGACAACCTCACTGTTTCGTTGGGGCAAAGTAGTTTGATTGTGTTGTGTGCAGATTCCACGTTGGTGATCGTATTGCGCCGTGCGAGCCACCAACAACCTTCTGAAGAGTTGCTGCTCCTACTGGTTCGATAACCTTGGTTTCTTTCTGAGGGAAAACTTGCTGCTGAACTGCATCATACCTTCCTCTTGGGGTCTCCAACGAGCGTGTGATTCACGCCATTATTATCCAACTGCATCTATGACTAATAATGCACCACGGGATCGCTATCTAGCGTGTCACCCAAAAGCATTAAGTTGCAAGCAACAGATTATTGCAATAAGCAAAGTTTGTAATGCAAGCAATGAATATAACACGTAGGAATAAACACCGCTGTTTTACCCCTAGTAGCAACAGCACATCCAAAGTCATGTTCGTTTATGTCATCTTGAGCCCAGACAAAGGAGACATGAACCTACTATCTAGCATAATTACTTCCTCTTGGAGATACAAGCAACTACTTGGCCAAAGCAAATCGGAGAGCATGCAAGATCATAAATAAAACATAGATATATTGATGAACAAACTTGATCATAACTTCACAATTCATCGGATCGCAGCAAACACAACATGTAGCATTATATAAAGATGATCTTGATCATGATAGGCAGCTCACAAGATCTAACACATGGAGGCACAAGGAGAAGAGACAACCATTTAGCTACTGCTATGGACCCGTAGTCCAAGGATGAACTACTCACGCATCACTACGGAGGCAGGCATGTGGTGTAGAGCCCTCCGGTGATGATCTCCCCTCCAGCAGAGTGCCGGAAAGAGCTTCAGAACCCTCCCAAACTAGGGTTTGCGACAACGGCGGCCATGGATATCTTTATGAATATGTTCGGGTGTTTTAGGGTTTTCTCGGGGAAGACAATTTTTAGGCGAAGAGGCGGTGCAGGAGGCCACCCGAGGGCTCCAGGGGACCCCCCAGGCGCGGGCCCACCCTTGCCCGTGTCTGGGCCCCTACTCGAGGCTTGCGAGCCCTCCCGGTTTTGGTCTTCTCGCACAGCTTTGTTTCGGTGAAAAAAAAACTCCTTAAATTTTCAGCTAATCCGAAAATATTTACTTACTAGCTTTTCTGAAACAAAAAGACAGCAGAAAACAGAAACTAGCACTAGGCATCTTGATAATAGGTTAGTCCCAGAAAATGCTCTAAACTGATATAAAAATATAAATAAAACATGTAGCATTTGATATAAAACAAGAATGAAACATCAAAAATTATAGATACGTTTGAGACACATCAAACGACATTGGGGAGTTGGAGCTGACGACATAGAGGTGGGCTGGTGCGGCAATGTCGGGGAGGCAGCAGCAGACGGCGGCCTTGGGGCTGGGCCTAGGAGCCGGTGGCGGACGTAGAGGACGTCGCGGCATCAAGGAGTGGAGGAGGCGATAGCGAAGTGTAGAGGTTGCTGCGTCGAGGCGGAAGGGTGTGTGGAGTGAGAGGGTAAGATATTATGAGAGACACATATATAGTCGGCGCGACTAAAGTGTGCCGGCCATGTTACTAGTGGCGTGGGGCACATATAAAACGCCACTCCGCTAGTATATGGCCAAGTATTAAAATACTTGGCTCTATTAAGGTCCACACAACTAGTAACGGACCTACGACTGGCATGAGCTATATACAAGACACCATTAGTAAACATGGTCTGAAAGCGGGTACACTAAAAGTTTCTAGTGGCATGGCTAAATTGTGCACGCCGCTTGTAACAGTTTATTAGTGGCGTCCCCACAGTTCGCAACGCCACAGTGGCTTTTTTTTCACAAATACCAGCTACGTTGCACCTTTTCAACGCGCTAGTAATATAGGTCTACTATGACCATTTCTGAACAAGTTCCTCCTACTCGTCCCGGTGTCTCCATCCCTCCCACGACTGAGCTATGTTGCATATGGACAAATATTTTGTGACATTGTTGTCTGTCCTCTGGTCAAAATCCAACAGAAAATGATCCAACTTTTGACCTTAAATTCAAAACTCTCCCGATAAAATTGAAAAAGTTGTAGCAAGTCTATTTCTTTCCGTATCCTGAGATAATTTGTTTTATTTTTATAGCTGGTTCATAAACCAGTGATCCAAATGAAACCAAATCTTCCCAAAAGAAAAACTGTTAAATCATAAACCGGCGATTCAACTAAAAGATATTTACTCGATTTAGTTTCTTATGTACAGTTTGAGTTCGACATTTAAAATTCGGATCAACCTCGTCTTTTGAATCCTGATGGGATGGTGGATACATAGGCGGTGACTTTGCTTCATAAAGTTACTAGATCCGGGTATGTTGCTTCTTACTCACTCCATTTCATAATTCTTGTCGTGGTTTTTGTTAATATTTGAACTAAAACCACGACAAGAATTTTAAAACGAAGGTAGTAATTTGGTATGAAAATTAATTACGTGGCCTGGGATCTATATTATTCAGGAGAGAAGAAAAAATCAAACTCGACATCTATTTGGAAACTTGTAGTGTGGTTACTAGATCTGGTAGCCGCCCCTACATGTTATGACACCAAGAGGAGCTTGTCTCTTATCTACAGTCCAAGAACTCATTGACCCAGTCACTGAGAGTTGGGATGAGGAACTCCTCCGGGACAACTTCTGGGCAATAGATGTGGAGAGAATCCTACAAATTCCACTACCAAGACATGGACAATCCGATTTTATTGCTTGGCATCTTAATAAATCGGGTTGCTTCTCGGTGAGATCTGCCTACCATGAGGAATGGAAGGCAATGTATAGCAGGAGACTTATGAGGGGTAATGGAACAGCTAGATCATCGCCTCATGAGGTTTGGAAAAAGATCTGGAATGCAAAGGTACCACGAAAAGTTCAGATCTTCAATTGGCGTGTGTTGCATGGCATAGTCCCTTGTCTTTGTGAACTAGCAAATAAGCACATTGGCAATGCAGTTAATTGCCCGGTGTGCAATGTGGATCCAGAAGATCTCAAACACATGTTGTTTAGGTGCGGGAGAGCAACAGAATTATGGAGGGAACTTGATCTCCATGATCGGATCAGTAGAACTCTTCAGGTTGACAGGGCTGGGTCTTCGGTCCTAGAAGAGCTGCTGTGTTCAGATAGTACTGAAACTGAGGGAAGTGTCGAAACTATCCTAGTCTCCTGTTGGTATATATGGTGGATGAGGAGACAAATTAAGCACAATGAACCTGTACCCAACCCGGGAGAGCAGCTCTGAGCATTAGAAGTATTGTGGCCAACAATGCGAATATCAAGGGAGCTCAATCAGTCCTGAAGCATAACGGGTGGGTGAGACCAGCGACTGGTGTTCTGAAACTGAATGTTGACGCTGCATATTCACCAGACAAAGGTGATGGTGCTATGGGAGCGATCATCCGTGACTCTGGAGGCAATTTCATAGCTGCATCTTGTGAGTACAAGCCACATGCCATTGATGCCTCGACGATGGAAGCTTTGGCGCTATTGTCAGGTCTCCGACTGGCTGAGGGACTCGGATGCAGGTCTATTACTGTTGAATCTGACTCAATGGAGGTTGTAGAAGCTGTAATCAATCCTGATGATTACAGAGGTACTGGAGCAGTGATCATTGACGATTGCCGAGAGTTGCTGATGACTCTAGGCAGAGCGGCTTTACAGCATTGTCCGCGGGAGGCTAACCAAGCTGCACATGAGTTGGCTCGCCGAGGTGCAGCACATGGCTCAGGAGGGGCATGGTTTGATGACGAACCAGATTTTATTTCTTCTGTAATTCAAAACGATCTCGTTATTATTCAATAAAGTCGTGGTAAATTTTAAAAAAAAAACCATTCGTAACTAAAAACCTTCCCCAATCACCTTGTGATGTGAGCAACGAAGTGGTCCATGTCTTGGCTTGAGGAGCCACCATCCATCACCGAGGCACGAACTGCCTCACCGAGCACATTCGCCCGCTGCATCATCGCCATTCCATTTTCTGAGAGCATCGCTTCCTCGATCACGTCATGTATAGACTCCGCCGGTACCACCTTACCGTCCTTCTCCCATGGCCTCATGAGGAGGCCGACCCCGAGGTACTTGCAGAGAAGATCAGCGTCCCACGGCTGGTCGGAGTGCACCAGCCACGCGAGGACTGGCTTGCCGTGGCTCAGGCTCTCCAAGGTAGAGTTCCAGCCACAGTGGCTCATGAACGCTGCCGTGGAGCCGTGCGCCAGGATATCCAGCTGCGGCGCCCACCCGGTGATGACGAGTCCTTTCCCCTTGGTGTCTTCAGTGAACTCGGACAGTAGCTTGTCGTGCCGGCCATCGCCGGACTCTGCGAAAATGTCGGCACGGTCGGCGTCGCACAGCACCCAGATGAACCTCTGCTTGCTGCCCTTGAGCGCCTTGGCCATCTCCGTGATCTTCTCTCCCCGGAAAGAGCACGTCGTCCCGAAGGACACGTAGAGAACAGATGCCTGAGGCTGTGCGTCGAGCCAGTCCATGCACTCATGACGCATCTTCTTCTTCCACGGCGTGCGCACGCTCTCGTCCAAGTCCAACACCGGGTTGAGTGGTCCGACGGCGAAGAGCTTCTGGTCCTTGAACTTCGGGAGCTCGGCGATGGCGTCGATGAACTCGCCCTCCAGCGCGCGGCACGTGTTCATGACAATCCCCGCCGAGGCCACACCTCGGCCTTCGCCGTCCCGGACCTCCGCCATTGTCCGGGACAAGTACTCCAGAAACTCCTTGGACATGGACACGTCCATGGGGGTGTACTGAAGGCCGTTGTCGCGCATGAGCTGGTGCGCGGCGTCCATCCACCCCAGCTGGTACGAGATGGCCACGCACTGCAGCCCGTACGCCTCGTCGTTGCCCAGCCGTGCCGCCTCCACGGCGGCGAAGGAGTTGACCCGGTCGTACACGACCACCACTCGGCGGTGGGTGGCCGAGAGGCTCCGGAGAAGGACGGCGAGAGGGGCGCTGGCGGTGACGGAGAAGGCCTCCCACATGGGCAACAGGTGGTTGGGGAACGAAAACGCGACCGTCGGGTCGGGTGGCGGCGACTCGTACGTGGAGACGTCGAGGTCGTGGAAGTGGATGGAGCCGAGGGCGTCGGGGTCCCAGCCATGCACGCACGACCGCGCCTGCCGGAGGTGCGCCGTGGGCGCCGCGTAATGCACCGAGAGCCCCCGCGAGGCCACCAGCAGGGAAAGGTGCAGCAGCTAGTTCAGGTGGCCCTGCGCAGGGAACGGCACCGCGACGAAGGCCACCGATCTCGTCGAGTCGTCAGACGCCATTGTTTGTTTCTCTACGGTGCTTGTACCGTCGCTGTACTGGAACGTAGCTAGACTGACAGGCGAGAGTGAGAACTTGCCTGTGGCAAGATGGTTAGGTGGGTGGTTGTACCCCTAGCACACTAGAGTTCAAACCCCAGGTTTGACGCTGGTGTTTCTCATTTAAGGCGGAATATTCTTCAGTGGGAGGCGACGTTCACGTCGACAGCGAGACGTCCGTGGTGACTTCGTCAATCTCAAGACTCGCCCCGCCAACTCAGTCTATCAGAGGTGTTCATAGGGTAGGGTGTGTGTGCGTGCGTTCATAGGGGTGAGTGTGTGCACGTGTATATGAGCGTCTGCGTTGTACTGTGTTTCGCAAAAAAAAAAACTGACAGGCGAGAGCTATATGTAATCGATCGAAGAGAGATCTTTCCGCCTAGAGATGCGTAAAAAAGAGTAAGAAGGAGCTTTGTCCAATTAGTTCAGATCCGAGCAAATTTTCCATCGGTACTAACAAGATATCAGGATCCGGGATATGATAGAATAGTGTGAACGCCACATGCGAGGCCAGCTTTCCATTGGTGAAAGACGGCGTATACAACTGCCCAAGAGATCTAAAAAAGGGAACTTGCATGTGGCAAGATGGTTAGGAGGGTGGTTGTACTCCTAACTCATCAGAGTTCAAACCTTAAGTTTGACGATGTGTTTTTCATTTAGGCGGAATATTCTTCAGTGGGAGGCGACGTTCCCGTCGACAGCGAGGCGCCCGTGGTGACTTCGTCAATCTCAAGACCATCCGCCGGCTTAGTCTCTCGGAGGTGCTCATAGGGGTAGGGTGTGCATGTGTGCGTTCATAGGGGTGAGTGTACGTGCGTGTTTGTGAGCGTCTGCGTTGTACTGTGTTTCGAAAAAAAAATCTCAAAAAACAAAAACAAAAAAAACTGCCGAAGAATCGGGAGGTATGGTAGAAATAGAATATGGCGCAAGTCACACTAGTGGAAAAAGGGTATTCCATCCCTGTCCAGAAAGAGCATTAGTCCCCACTGTATATTGGGCCGGGACTAGTGTAGCACTAGTCCCGGGCCGTCCTGGCTCCAACGGCTAGGAGGCCGGGAGCCTCCAGTCCCGGGCTGTTCCTGACCTCTAGTACCGGGTGGCATGGCCCGGGACTAAAGGGCTCGTGCCCAGCCAGCCCCACAAGCGGGGGCCTCTAGTCCCGGGTCGTATCACGGACCGGGACTAGAGGTCGATCACTATATAAATTCGTCCACTGCAGCTTTTGCAGAAACACCCCTGGATATTAGAACCCTTATAACTTTTGATCCAGGAACCCAAATTTAGCAAACTTAGACTTTTTGGAAAGCACTTGACATATAGAATGTTTTAGTACTGTTTAAATTTAAATTTGACTATTTCAAATTTGTCCAGATTCAAATGAGCATGTTTGATGAATTTTGGCATAGTTTAAATTTTAGAATTCAGAAAATTACAAATAAAATATTTGGAAACCTTAAGATGTGTTCTAACAGACCCTTCTGGCCAAAATATTTTTTGGACAAGTTTAGATTTAATTTAGATTTAAGTTGGCCATTTGAGTGTTATTGACATAGATTTAATTCCATCAATAATTAGAATATGTTTTCTTATACAAATTTGTTCCCAATATAAACCTTGGACCAGAGAGACCAGAACCTAAGCCATTGAACACCTTTGAACCATTTCCATGTAGGTTTGGCCAAAACTCACACTAGTGATCCACCCATTTGATCATGCCTTAGGATTTGTTTCTATCTTTTTACCATTGATGTTGTGGCCATTTTGGATCCAAGACCAATTCCCTAGTATGTGTCAATCACATACAAGACCAACTAGTGAACCTTAAACTCTAGTACTCTCATCTACTATCTACCTCTCAAAATTTCTTATCTTATTCTAAGATGAATAAGTCCCTAAAGTGCTAGAGGGCATTCCAAATGTTATTCTTCAACTCAACAAGGAGCACTACATGGAGGATCATTGAAGTACTTAGAGAAGTATATTTAGACTTCACCACAACCAGAAGAAACTCAAGGGAGTGAAGGAAGAACTTGAAGAAAACTCACCTTGTGTGATCTTGTGCTTAAAGACCAACCACCCTTACTTCTCCCTTCTCCTCCCTCTCACTCTCTTTTCTACTCCCTCTCCCTCACATGCTAAACAAGTTAGTGAACTTAACTTATGTACCAAAACCATGAAGATCTACAAGGAGCAATGAAGTCACTACATTAAGGAGGAAGCTACAAGGGAGCCTGAAGATGATCTTCAAGAAGACCAACCATGTGAAGCCTTGGAGCAACCTATGCAAGTTGGTGGATATCAAGTTTGTTTTTGTCCAACCATAAACCCAAATGGAAAACCTAGCCCAAGCACTTTGATCCTTTTTGAGGAATAAATTAAGTGCTAAGACAATGTCATGTGTTCCTATGGTTTAATAAGTGGTGTGATCACCCTTAGTGAACTCTTGGAACTTCCTGGACAAATATGCTTTCAATAAAGTTTGATCACTACAAACTCTTGGAACTTCCTTAACAAGTATGGAACCATTAGAGAATGAATCTTTCAAACTCTAGGGAGTTTACATGCACTTATAGCGTGATAGTCCCCGATTGGACAAGCCGGAGGGAAACTTGTGAAGACTTAGGTTATACCTTTGTCTCGTGACTTCCTAGAGCCTAGCCTAACAGAACCAAGCAACTAGTTACACTTCGCTACCCCATTTTGACGCCGGTACCGGCTTTAGTCGTATAAGTCTGGTTTTTATTCAGCGGGGCTAGGGTTTCACCGGAGAGGGGCTCCGGATCGTTGGGATCCCACCACAAGCTAGGGGGTGCCATAACATGTGTATACAAGTGTGCTATGGGTTTTGGATGGCAAAGATTGCACTCCAGGTGTGACCTGCTTCACCGGCATCCACTTCTCTCTAGGGAGTTTCATGACTTATAGCATGAAAGTCCCGGATTGGACAAGCCGGAGGGAAACTTGTGAAGACTTAGGTTATACCTTTGTCTTGTGACTTCCTAGGGCCTAGCCTAACACAACCAAGAAACTAGGTACACTTTGCTACCCCATTTTGACGCCAGTACCGGCTGTATTAGTATAAGTCTGGTTTTTCTCCAACGGGGCTAGGGTTTCACCGGAGTGGGGCTCCGGAGCGTCGGGTTCCCACCACAAGCTAGTGGGTTCCATACCATGTGTGTAAAAGTGTGTTATATGTTTTGGATTGCAAAGATTGCACTCCGGGGTGTGACCTGCTTCACCGGCATCCACTTCTCTCTAGGGAGTTTACATGCACTTATGGCGTGATAGTCCCCGATTGGACAAGCCGGAGGAAAACTTGTCAAGAGTTAGGTTATGGATGATATGGATGTCATATTTGGATTTCTCACATTTTTCTAATCGATTTAGACATATTATTTGTCAAATTTCGATTTACGGATTTGCAGATATTAATTATTCAATATTAAATGGAAAAAGGCAAATAAGTTAATTATTATTTGCGTTCAAGAATATTTTAATTCAAGATTGTTATTAATGATTCATTTCTTTTTATTTAAATAATTATTTTGATTCATAAAATAAAGGTGTGTGACATCATAGTCCATGGGTTAATAGGATTGATAGGATACTATTGTCAGGTAAGCATCTGTTGTTTGTAGGTAGCTCATAGGGAAGGAACTAAGAAGTTAAGCGTGCTATGGCTGGAGTAGTCTGAGGATGGGTGACCTGTGGGGAAGTGTTAGTAGAAGCGAGTAATTTAGATTGAAATTAAGAATGCTTAGTGATAAATGTGTGTATAGTGCGATTAAGTGGTTAAACAATTCAAATAAAAAATTGGGAAAAAATTTGAAAAAAAAAAATCAAAAAGATAAAAAAAAAAAAAGGGCCTACCTTTAGTCCCGGGTGGTATTACGTCCCGGGACTAGAGCTCCCCAGCCTCCGTCGCGTGCTGCCGCTCCCACGTGGTGGCCTCTAGTCCCGGGCCGTAGCAACCCGGGACTGGAGGTAGGGGCCTTTAGTCCCGGTTTCGCAGTCCCGGGTGCGAATCCGAGACTAAAGCCCACTACGGCCCGGACTATATGTCCTTTTTCCACTAGTGTCAACTGATTGGCCGAATTTTCATGTAACCATTACTTTGTTCGCTGCCGTTTAAAAACACTAGATGATTCTCCGCATGTTGCTGCATAGTGGAGTGCATTAGCTACTGCAAGGAGTAAGGGAATTTAATTAAATTGCATGTTCAACGGTCGGATCTCGTGGTGGCGGCTCCTGGCGGCGGCGATCGTCGGGACCTTCTACCACCGACGTGGTCTTCCCATGTGCCCCTCCACCACTTTGTCCTGCTCGATCCGATCACCGGGAGCCGGCCGGCGGTGTGGGGGTGCTGGCCTGGCGTTGAATAAAGGTGGTGGTCCTAGGGTTTCTCCCGCACGAAGATGAAGATCTGCTAGATGTGTGTCCTCGTTGATTTGGCCGGAGTGTCGAGTTCCGGAAGGCTCCGCCGGCGAATTTCATTGGGCGCATCATGCCTGGAGATTGCTGGATCGTATGGGATTCGGTCGGGCGCACCCATGTTTTTTCTGACCGTTTGGTTTCAGAGGGAGCGTTGCGAAGCTCTGCTGTCTGTTACCACCAAGTGATGTGTCTTTGACAATCACTGGTGAAGTCAGATGCGGAGAAGGACATGAAAGTCAGGATGTGAGGACTAGCGATGGTGGTTTGAGACTTTGTGGCGATGAGAAACTGGCTTCGTGTGCTGAGACTCGCAGCAGCGACTGTTAGCGGGGGAGACATCACAGGAGAAGTCCACAGTCTTACCTTGCAGGGTGAAAATCCAAGGTCTGGCCTTCATTGGTTGTGCCTGGCAATGAACTTGTTGAAGACATTGTTTTTGTAAGGAGAACTTCCTCCCGGGTGAAAACCTAGGATTTTTGATCCGGCGACGACGGTGCTTGTGTACTGTTTACCTCTTGGAGGCATCGCTTTTGGAGGGGTTGGACTTCTGGTGTTGTTTTGGTGGTGTTAGTGTCGCTACTACAAGGAACTAATCGCTGTGGCGGGACTTTTTTTGTAATTCTTCTTTTTTTTTTCGGCTGTGTGCATCCGTAGTGTCATTAGGGCGATGCGTTGTTGCAGAGGCTGGGTGTAATTGATATCTCCGCGATATTAATATATGCTCTTTATCAAAAAAAATGCATTTATATTGCCCGCGAGAGTCGTGTCCGTCTCCTCCTCCTCTCTACAGTTGAGAGAGGCGAAAAAGGGCGAGGCGTCCAGATCCCCTCCTCGCCGGCGGCGAGGGCGTGGTTCCTGGCCTCCTCCGTTCGCCTCGGCGACGAGGGGTGGTCGGGATCCCGTTCCTCTGCCTCTGGCTTGTAGATAGGGTAGTTTTAGGACCCTTTCGCATCGATCTGGAGAGGTGGTCGATGCGGTGGTGGGTGAATAAGGCCGCCATCTTTCCTCTCCCTGGCTGGCGACGGCAGCTGGATGGCGTGGTTCTGCGGCCTGATCACTGTGCTTTTCTTGCGGAAGGGAAGGCATGGTGCGGTCTTCTGTCCCTCCGGCTCTCTCTCCGTCTGGTGAAGTCGAGCCAGTGGAAGCTTCACCGGGGAGCTTGTGAGGTTTGTGTACCCTTTCTTTGGCTGGCCGAAGTTGGGGTGGTAGTTAGGAGCTCTTCCTCCTGCTTTGTTTCTCTGGCCGTCCTTGGTGGAGGGGGGAGAAGCTGGTGGGTGGTGGTGTTCTGGTTTGGCTGCTGGATGTGGTTGTTCTCTTCGTCGTTTTGCTCTGGCCGGCCGTGGAGGCGAGGGGAGCGGCGACTGGAGGCGGGTGGGGGCTTGTGGTGGCTGCCCTGGGCGTTGACGGTGCGGCTGGTAGGTGGGTGCTGACCGGTGCTGAGCGCGGTGGCCGTGCTCGTTCATTGTTCTTCAGTTCCGTCTCTGGGAGGCGGACAGCTTCTGCGGTCGACTACAACGTGTGGACGTGCTCGGACTCCGGTGGCTGGTGGTTCGGCGTCGCCGGCGATGCTTAGGGTTCTTGGGGAAAGCTGAGGATCTGATTGCGTTCTTTCTCAGGCGACTCGGGGGGCTCTGTGCAATTGTCTGGGTTCTTTTGTTGTTTTCTTTTTCTTTTGGACCTGGATGTATTTTGTACTGAGTTTTCTGAAATTATGTATCAGATCCTTCCTCAAAAAAAAAATGCATTTGTGAAAACTAAGTTCGCTCAAAATCTGAAGTTGATATATGATTCCCAATGGGTCATGTATACATTACTCTGTTCCTTTGGCGGTATTATAAGAAATCGACAAAGATATGATAGACCGATTATCCTACCCAAGATTTGAAAAATCCAACTTTTAATTGCTTCAAAAAATGTTTCTGTTCATAGTGAGGCTGTGTTGACATTGTCAGTCTCAAGAGACCATGACCCGTCGACTAAGTATCTCAAAAGGGCTCATAGTGATGGCGTGTGTGCACGTTCATAGTGTGATGTATGCGAGTATACGTGGGTGTCAATGTTTCTAGTGTGTTTCGCAAAAGAAAGCTAGTACCGACTAAGTAATTGTCATAAGCATTGTTCAACAGCACGTCCATTTTTTATTCACCTTTTTCTTTTGACAAGTCATGTTACATCCACCTAAACGTTAATCATTCCACTTCTTCCCGTCTCATCAGGTGGTTGCTCCAGCCACACTGTACAGGCATGATGTAGTCAGGTTTCCACATAACATATTTCATACCCTGCTGCACACAACGCGGTTGTGTACCCACAGGCAAGGGGCGGGTAAGAACATGCCTAGACGACCTACACTCCGGAAACAAGTTATTTTACCAATCTGGGGAGTGGTGGGGATGACAATCCGTTTTATTCTTTATTCTTTCCGCTAGGTCTCTTCGAGTTCCGTAATCCTCCTCTTCTGATGCCTTCCGCCCTGCCGACCCCGGATTATATGCTACTACCGGGTAGGCTAGCCTTTAAATTTCCCGTATCCGACTGTAGCACGGCCAGCTAGTAGCGAACCGTGTCGTCTTCGTGGCCGTGGCCATCTCCGTCTCCAAAAACACCCGTTTCTTCCTACCTCGACTGGCCTATCTGTTGATGTCCAGGTTAATAGGGTTAAGAACTGAACTGGACATCTCCAAGTACTTGGACGTTGAAATCCTGTTTGCTTTCAGTTTACGTACGTGCCCACAACTAGAGTCCAAGACAAAATCCACAAGAGCGGATCTGGTAAAGCGTACTCACATATTTCCCCTGGATCTGGACGCGTACCTGCCAAACCTACGACATGCCCAGCAGCAATAATCCGACTGAAGAAACAAGTATGGCGGCGCAGATAAGCGCGCCCGTTATGGCCACGGCAGAAGATCTATGGTCCAAGCTCCCTGCTGATCTCCTCGGCGCGGTCTATGACAAGATCGCTTCTCCACTCAGCCGCGTGCGCTTCACCGCCGTCAGCAGGTTGTGGCGGGCCGTCGCTTCTGGACAGCAGCCGATGCCAACCTCCCCGTGGCTGATCCTCTATTCATACGGAGACATGGCGGCGAAGTGCTTGTTCTGCCCCGTGGATGGTGCAATCTTACACGTTCCGCTTCTGCACGAGATGATCGGCAAGAGGCTGGTTGGGTTTCACGACGGAGGCTGGATCGCCGCCGCGACGCCGGCATCCAATAATGTTAATGCCGATTCCTCCCTAGTGCTTGTGAACATCTTTACTGGCATGGAGGTGTCACTTTCTGCCAAGCAACGCACCACCCCAACCATCTGGAAGATGGTCTTTTCAGAGGCCCCCTCGTCGAAACGCTGCATCCTTGCCGCTATTTTCAATGGTGCGCTCGCCGTTTGCAGAGTTGGCTGTCCAAAGCATGAGTGGTGGATGCCGAAGAAGTACGGAGGACTGTTCCACGACATCGCATTCTGCAGTGGGAAGCTATATGGCCTAGTAAGGAATTGTAAACTCTTCATCTTCGACATTCGCATGACTAAAAAAGGTAGGCCAGTGCTCAGCCTCTCCTACGAGCTAGGCCCGGACCAACTACCCAAGTATACGAGCTGGGAACGATCCAAGCACGACGTAAACTGGTATAACCACAGCAACTTCAGCTACATCGTCAAGCACAAGTCCAAGCTATTGATGGCACTAAGGATCCAGGGTCCAGGAGATTACGACTATTTCTTCCAGGTGTTTGAGCTTGTCAACACCGATAAGTGGGAAGAAGTAACGGCATTACACGAGCATGCATTGTTTCTTAGTGGAACATGCTCCAAGATGGTGCATGTGCCGTTCGGCAGACATGGTGGCATAAAGAGAAACCATATCTACTACAACCATATCTACTCAACAATTGATATGTCCATGCGTGATGTTGTGCACTTGAGAAGATGTGATAACGACAACCATTTGTTTTGTAGGGAGGTACAAAACTTAAATGTTGTTGATGGGATAATGTCGGTGAGATACCACATGACCGGTCACTATAAAGCTCTCGGGTGGCTTCTCCCTCCAGATTTCTAGCGGCTCAGTGGTATCAGAAAATAGATATTAACACTACTCAGATATAAATGGATGTTACCTTTGATCCTTGTAATTGATTTATATGTACTATGCTTTACATGTTTAGGCTTATATGTCTAAATTTATTTCCCCATCCGATTTCCAGTTATATCACAAGGTTGTTCCAAACAAATGTTACTTTTTTGGTTCCAAAAACAAAGAAATTGGAGATGTGTGTAATCTCGACGAATGCAAAGCATATTTACAAACCTCGGACGGTCTTTGTAAGGAAGAAATGTCCTAAATTGGGTGGTGCCCCTTCATGAAAGTCAATGATAATTGCCATGCATGGTTTACGTAACGGCCGGCCGGCCGGTGACCATTTGACGGACCTCTCGGACGGCAAGCGCAGTAGAACCTCCGTGATGATGTCGACCGCGCGGCGCAAACATAACAGCTGACCGGGACACGCAATAAACGATGACAAGAACGATTTACAGGACCCCAATCTGTGGAGATGTAAGATTCAAAGCTATAGAGCCTGATTCCTTTACGCATGCCCCCGTTGGAGCCCAACTATACATGGATTCCGTACCTGCCAAGCAGCCTACGGCACCGGCGGACATAGAAAACCATCCGAATAACCATCCAGCTAGTGGAATCTCGGGAAAACATATCGCGCTAGAGAAGGATCGATGGCGGCCCTGACGAGCACGTCCGCTGTGGCTGGGGCAGATGATCTATATATGGTCAAAGCTCCCCGGTGATCTTCTCGGCGAGGTTTACGCAAGGATCACTTCACCGCGCCACCATGTCCGGTTCATCGCCGTGTGCACGTCCTGGCGCACCGCCGCGGCGTGGCAACCGCCGCTGCCAGCTATCCCGTGGCTGGTCCTCAGGCATGACTCCGCGGAGCGCGTGTTTTGTCCCGTGGACGGCGCAATACTGCGCCCTCCGTTCCCGATCAGAAAGAATATGGTCGGGTTTTACGACGGCGGCTGGGTCACCGCCACAACGGACGTTGGTAACACTACGAGAATCGACCAAGACGCCGACGGCCGGACGCCGTCGGCGTATGCACGAATGACGTCGGCGTATGCATACGCCGGCGGCGGCCGTCGGCGTCTCGCCGTCGGCGTCCCGAACTGACGGCGTACCCAAACTGCCGTCGGCGTCTGCGGCGGCTGTCTGCGTACGCTTTGGTGGGCCCCACAAGACGGCATCCCCACGTTTCCGTTAGCTCAACATACGTCGACGGCATTGCCGTCGGCCTCTTTTTTAGAAAAGGAGCATCCCAGCCTCTGCATCAAAATGATGCATACGGCATTGCCGTCGGCATCTAAGCGCCACGTGGCCGCTTTCTGGGCGCCTGGGAGATGACCTGCCGTCGGCGTATGGGTGACCATATGGTCCACTTCAGGCGACGTGGCGCCATCCTGTGCGTCAGCGACGCACCCTACGCCGATGGCGTATGAGTGACCATATTTTTTTTTTTTGCTGATTGTTGCTGCTGTTTCCAGCATATTTCAAATACACAAATATAATTTGAATTCATACACAACATCACAGAACATCACATATATAATCCAAACCATCATACAAATTCCAAATGACTCAAACACAATTCGAATTCATACAATTCGAATTCATACAAACATATATACAAACTCCAAATGACACAAACATAGTTCGAATTCATCCAAACATTCATACAAAACATACCCGGACACATCCTACATCTCCTGAGAGCTCGAGGTACCCATTTCTGCCCGCGTGAGCATAGGCGACCGACCACGTGGGGCAGCCGCCGTCGAATCACACGCGGAACCCGGCGAGGCACCCGGCGAGGCACGAGACGGTGTAGTCTCGCGGGGCGAACTCGGCGAGGCACCACCACCGCCATGCTCCACGAGCGCGCGCGTCGAAGTCGGCGAGGCAGAAGCACGATCAAAGGGTGCATTCCTGGAGCATCCCGACCCCTACATGTTTGAGTCCAAGTTAGCAACTTGGAAAGCACAGTATGGCGGTAACAACTGGTTTGGCAAATAACTTACCAGAGTCCTTGGCTTGTATGTGCGAGCGACCGCTTCCCTCGATGGGCACATGGGCGGCATCCCCACCCTAGGTGGACGCGGAGGCAGCGGATCCCGCATTCCAGTGGCAAAAAACTTCTCGCTCGCCTACAAGATAGTTTAGATGTCAGGAGTTGTAGAAAAAGAAGGTTCAAACTAGAGGAAATGGGACTTGCCATATTTTGCAAATATAAAGGTTGAAACTTACAGCATCGCGCAACTCTTGCCACTCGTCATAGTCCGCTCTCTTCTGCAGCCACAAGTGATACTCCGCTTCATAGTCCGCGTAAGCGGCATCGAAGGCCGCCTCGAAATCAGGCTACAATTTCAAAATAGAACGAATCTCGTCAACTTAGCCACTTAGATAGGAACGAATGCGGAAAGAGAATGAAATTGAGAAAAACTTACATCGGGGCGAGCTCGGGAAGGCCGTCGAGGAGGCAGGACAGGGGGGTCGTCGGCGGTGAGTGTAGCCTTGATACGCACGAGGCCCAACTCAGGAGTACGCGGGATTACCGCACTAAGACAGGGCAAACGGCCATGCTCCCAACGGTGCCCGGCCAGGACCATCGCTCTCTCGTCGGTGTCATGCTCAAGAGGTCTATCCACCTCCGGATTAAGACCCTTGAACGACTCGACGTACCTAGCTATGTTCTCCTCGGCACTGCCGAAGTAATCGGGAAACGAGGGCTGAGGCTCGGATATATCGATCTTCTTCATCTTCATCCTCTCCCATGCTTGCATGTTCGACACAGGCTCCCCGATATCGGCCTCCTGCATTGCCAAAGAAGTGTTATGCGTATCATGTAGGAACATGAGGGGAAATAAATGAAGGTTGTTTTATATATATTATATATATATATATATATATATATATATATATATATATATATATATATATATATACCAGCTTTGCCTTGAAGCGATCATGGTTGCGGGCTCCCGCACAATGTGTCCCCCCGCTCCCACGGTTTGCCTTGTTCCGCTCGCTCAAGGCTTTGAACTCGGCGTTCTGCCCAAGTCACCTCGACGCCAACGCCTCCCACGCGTCTGCCTTACCATAGGCCCATGTGGGCATAACCTGAAAAAACAACACTCATGTGAAGAACAGATAATGCAATTGCAACTTAGCAGCAACATGTAATCTCATTGACAATTTACTTACCGACATGTAATCCTCCATGGTCATATCAGGTGGTTCCTCATGCTTCGGCGCCGTCTTGCATAACTTCTCAGAACTGTAATGATTGACGGAGGTATGCTTTACATTGTAGAATTGCTGTCGTGCCAACTTCTTGCAAGCCCCCTCCAAAGTCCTGTCCGCCTTGGCACGCTCCTCAGGAAGTACCCTATAGAATTTATTTAATCATGCACAAAAAACAAATTGTGAGAGCATGGTGGGGACATTAACTATGAACGAAATTCGAAAAGTTCAACTTACCCAAAACTTGGTGATCACGCCGTCAGAACATCTCCCGAAGCCCGGGTGATGGGCGGCCTGATAGTCTACCCAATGGGTGGCTAGCTTCCTCTCGCCGTTGGGGACCGTACTGTACAAGCCGGCCAAAACTTTCTAATCAAAGCTCCAATCATGGAGTTAGGCGCACGGGCTCCGTGAGGATATGTCCAATTGCTGCACAAATAATTAAACATTAGTACATGTCAAATTATACTGACCACAATGTAATTACCATGTTCAAAATTAGCATAGTCACTTACTCAATCCCATGAGGCACAATGAGGATTTTCTCCTCCTCGGTAGCAGGTTCCTTTGACTCATCAGGGACCATGGATTCCCCACGAATCTTTGGCTTATTCTGCGACGCGGAGGCCCCGTCTCCTGGTCTCGAGACTCCGTCCCTCCTCTCGAGACTCCGTCTCCTCGTAAGCCACGTCGCCAGAAGCTGAGGGTATGTCCGAAGACACGTCGCCCCACCTCGTGCTCGTCCTGCACCTCGCCCTCGTCCTCCCTCACCTCGTGCTCGTCCTGCACCTCGCCTCGTCCTGCACCTCGTCCCCTCGGAGGAAGTGCATCGGCACCTCCCCCTCGTCCAGCACCTCCTCTCTCAGCACTGTCAGACAGGTAACGCGTGTTCGGAATAGGCTATCTTCCACTTTTATTAGCTTTCTTCTGGCGCATCGTCTTCACCAAGGAGGCCGATGATTCCTTGCCTTGGCTCATCTTGGTCAATCACCTGCAGGAATAGATCTAAGCATTCAGTTCAATCCTCAAATGCATAGCAGCTAATCAATCTAATCCGTGAAACACAAAGGACAAATAAAAATGTTAGGCAACTAAATTGTTCACACGTCGTGCAGAAATATGCCTCATATACTAGATTGGACACACAAATTCAGGGATGGAGTAAGCGAAACCAGTAGGATGCAGAATATCTATATTCTTGCATATTACAAGTTTCACTTACACCACCCCTGAATAACATAGTGTCACCTCATTTTAATCATCGGGTCAAATGAAGTAGGGTCTGTAATACCCAGGATTTTCGAGTTATTAATTATTTTGGATAAAATAATATTTGGTTTCTAATTATTTTGTTTGTGCTAATCTGTGTGTGTTAAAAATCTGCATGCATGAAGAATAGGGTTGATCGTCTGACTTGTTTCTGCATGCAATAAGCTACCTTGTACGTGCATGGACTTGTACTTTCGACCATGCATTCATGAAGAGAAATAATCGTTAGCAAGAGGCAGCAGCTAGCAACTCTAATTGGCAGCTCAAAGGATCAGGCAGCAGGTTGACCTATTTGCTTACGTCAAGGGAGGTCGGCAGATATTTTTCTCTGCGTGGACCGTCCAGATGCAGCGCTGGCAGCTCAAAAGAGGCCAGCTGCCCATGTTTCCTGCCTAGACCAATGCATGTGCACCACGTAGTAAGTAAAGTCCAGCTGATCTTTGTCTTCAAACACAGCTCGGCTGGTGCTTGGACACTACCTATAAATAGCTGCTAGTCATTCCGATGATCCGATCTTTTCTCAAAGCCTAGAGTAAGATAGATCGAGAGTGAAGAACAGATCATAGTGAGAGTTAGAGATCAGAGGATGAGAGAGAGCGGTAGACAAAAATAATACAAGGAGATGTTGCTGAAATATAGAGCGGCGACGGCGGTGGCGTATGAGATGCTACCCGCATGTGAGATCGTATATCGATACTAATACCTGGAGTATTCAAGCAACAACGTGGTTGTCGGCTTTCTGTTGAGTTTATCATCGGTCAGATGATGTTTAATTGAGGCAAGCGATTCCTATCACTCTCTTTATTTTGTAGAGTATACTTTGCTGTTAAGATGATTGTTACCCAGAGTGGTACGAGCTTTGTGTTGACATACGGGGCTAATGCGCTGGTGTCGTTACGGTGATGGATCCGTAGGAGCCACTGGTACGAACCGGGCTTAGCACGTGTATTCGACATGGAAATGAACTGAATGATTTTATAAAGAAAACTTGGTGTTACGAAGGTGAACGTATTGTACCGGTCGCAGTACAGGTATGGGACTGTCTGAGCTCTCCGTGAGGGGCGGCCCTTGAATGGAAAGTGTCGGTGATGGATCCGTAGGAGCGATCGACACGAGTAGGCCAGGGTGTCCGGTGTCCGAGCGGATAAAAGAGCTCTGCTCGTGCTGAAGCATGTGTGGTTCTGGGCGAGGCTGTCGATGTCGGAGTACCCCTCTTAAGAGTGTAAAAGTGTGGATATTCACCCCTGTGATTCCCGGGTAGGGAAACTCACTTTCATGTGTGGCACCATGTGTTTTAACCTGATTAAGAACTTAACCACACAATGATTGATTTACTTGTATTTCGAAAACCTAGTGTATTTTACAAAATATATGAAAGTGTTTGAATTGTTTGCTGAGTACGATTTATTTGTACTCACCCTTGCTTCCCTTGTTTTTGTGTAATCAGAGTGCGCAGCGGAAGAGGACGTCGTATCCGAGGAGTAGGCTGGACCAGTGGGTGGGATGCGAATAGAGAACTTATTTATCCATGTAAATGTAATTAATCTTGTAAAATGAGTTAGTGAGCTGTTGAGATCCACTGTGCTGGTTTATCCTGCTTCTCTACGCCTTGCGCGTGTATAGACTTTCGGGTCTATAGGCGCGCGGCGGCTGTCATTCTACCGGGCCGGGTCTCGGGGCGTGACAGGGTCAACTGAAAAAATGAAGTAGGATTCAAAAAAAAATTATGCCTCACACTACTGGGAAAACCCTTATAGGTAGGTTACATTCAATAAATAAAATCCTTTGACATGTAGTTAGGTATGAGTGTCTAGTAGGTATAGAAATTTTGAAATATGAATTTTGACCTTTTCTGCAACAAATGAAAAAGAAATCTTGTAACGACCATAACTTTTGCATACGACGTCGAAATAACGCGTTTTATATGCCAAAAAAAAGTGAGAAAAATCCGAGTTCGAATCCACCAGGGTTTACCCGGTCAGGAATTCACAGAATCCTCAAATTCCAAAAGAAAAAAAAGTTATTTCAAATAGACGATTTTTCGCGGCAAAATAAAAAAAATTTAAAAATTCCAAAAAAGACACAGAAATGTATAACAAAGAAGATTGTTGACTTTTCTTGACTTTTTTGTTTATTTTTTTGGATTTTTTTAATTTTTTGGATTTTTTAGATTTTTAGATTTTTTTTGAATTTTTTGGATTTTTTTGAAATTTTTTAAGTTTTTTGAATTTTTTTTTGGATCTTTTGAAACTTTTGAATCTCCTTTTGAAAGTTTAGAAGTTTTGAAAAATCTGAAATTTAAAAACACACGTTTATAACATATACACATACAAGACTTAAGAGGATACATATGATATATATCAATAAGAACTTGAGTAGCACAAGGGTAGGTGAAGTGGGTGGAACTTAGAAGTTAAGCGTGCTAGGGTTGGAGCAATTTGAGGATGGGTGACCTATCGGGAATGTATCAGTTCAAAAAATTCAAAAAATCTAAAAATAATTCCAATAATTAGGATTTTTCATATTATTTCATATTTCGATTTTTTTGATTTTTTTTGAAACTTTTTAATTTTTTTTGAATTTTTTCAGAATTCTGTGGCGCACCAGGCAGGTGCGCCACAGAAATGTGGATTTCTGTGGCGCACCATGGGCGTGCGCCACAGAAATCCATTTCTGTGGCGCACGCCCATGGTGCGCCACAGAAAAAAAAAATTAGTGGCGAGGATTCTGTGGCGCACCCAGCAATTCTGGGGGTGCGCCACAGAATTCTAATTTGGTGCACCACTGATAGCTGCTTTCCCAGTAGTGTCATACTTAAAATATTATTGAAAACACACAAGCAATCCTGATAGCTTCGTTGAACCATGTATGAGGCACATAACTTATATGTGTGCATGATACAAGGTTCAACAAACTATCAGGATATCATATAGTGCGCCACATCATTTTAATCATCGGCATTCTAGAAATGAAGTAGGATCAACTGAAAAGCATGCCTCATACTTAGACAGGACACACAAATTCAGAGACGGCGTTAGTGAGATCCAATGGGATGCAGAAAATGTGTATTCGTGCATATCACATTGTGTCACAACGTTTTAATCATCGGCATTCTGGAGAATACAAAACCACCCGCATCCGGATCGACATAAAAATAACATAAAGCAACTTAAAAACTATTATAACATGAACTCCCCCACAAACTGCACATGGATGTGAAACTTGTCACACGCCCAATCGAGCGAAAAATGAAACAAATGATACAAACATAGCACACAAACAAATATAATTTTAACATTTCAATTCATTAGGTATTTAGATATACTTCACATAACAAATTTCAGTAAATTTCAACATTTTTGAGAGAGAGGAGTAGTAGGAGGATTCGGATTGGTTGTACCTTGAGAAAGCTGAACGTGCTGCCGACGGCGGCGGCAGAGCAGGGAGCTGCGTAGTCGCCGACGCTAGGGTTGAGGGGCTCTGGGCGCCTGTGCGGAAGAGGGCGCGGGGAAGGAGGTCGCCGTCGCGGAAGAGGGCGCGGGGAAGGAGGTCGCCGGGCAAAGAGGTGCGGCGGCCGGCGTTGAGGGGCTCTGGGCACCTGTGCGGAGGGGGATGAAGGGGACGAGTTGCGGCGGCCTGGAGGAAGAGGTGGAGGGCGGCGGAGGAGGGGCTTCACCGGCAGAGGATCGGCAGCGGCAGCAGTCACGAGGTGGGGCGGCGCGGCGGGTGGCGTACGGGGTGGGGCGGCGGCGGCGGGGTCGGGGGCGGTGGCGGCGGGGTGGGGGTGGGGAGGATTTGGGGCTGTGGGGATTTGGGGATGAGGCGCGCGAAATTCGGGGCCGCGTCGATTTGGTGAAGCCATCCAGGCCTCGGCGTATGGTTTTGCTTATTTTGTTGCTTTTTTTTAAAAGAAATCAATTATTATTTATATAATGTATAAATTTATCTCTACTATATAATATTGTTAAAAAACATCCAGAGCAAAGAATACGAGACTATAAATTTTTTTTTTAAGAAATCAATTATTATTTATATCTACAAACTTGGGAAAGGTTTTTAAGAGTTTATGAATGTAGATAAAAAATTAGAGCCTTCTACAATACGAGACTATCAAGATTAAATATTTCGTCATGTGGTGTTTATGGGTTTAGTCATCTGCCGCGTGACACTGTGATGAGATGGCTGATGCTCTATTGGCATGGCGAGTTTCTTTTGGATGAAAGGCGGCTCCAGCCCTGCTCCATTTATTCAACGAAACAACAGTAACAATTAAGCACCATAGAATCACCTCTTACAAATCACTACCGAGACCGAAACTCAACAGGCAAGCATTGTCAAAAGTACCACATCAGGAACTAGAGCAAAGAATTTAAAAACATGCAACGCTCCAATCAGACCCACAGCCAAAACTCCAAAAGCGCTTCTGGGGTAACCATGCGCAAGCACTACCTAAATTAACCATGCCCCTTTCAGAACCACGTCGAATCGAAGTTGCCTACCTTCTCCAGTGGCCACTCTGACCGCAAATCGGGAAATCATCGCGTGGTCGTGAGACGGCAAATCGGCCTTCGATCCAAACAGCGGCAAGACGTCTCTGATGATTTGCAACCGTCCGAACAAGTGTTGGGATGTTGCTAATCATCAGAGATCCTTGCCGCTGCTTGGATCCGACCGAGGGGAGGGTTCACCTTCAGCCTCCGCTCTAGGAACTCCTGCCTCTCAGAAATCTTGCTCTCTGCTACCCGTGTACTGCCAATGATGGATGTGAAGTGTACTCCTGCCTCTCTTATAGACCCGCCTCTCCGAGTGACTCCCTCCAGCTAGCCAATCAGGAACAAGTACGCGGATCGTGTGTTTCCTTCGAGAGCTTGGAGCCGTTGGATCAAGCGAATGACTCCCTCCAGCTAGCCAATCAGGAACAAGTACGTGGATCGTGTGTTTCTTCGAGAGCTTGGGAGCCGTTGGATCAAGCGAATGACTCCCTTCGGCTAGCCAATCAGGAACAAGTACGCGGATCGTGTGTTTCCTTCGAGAGCTTGGGAGCCGTTGGATCAAGCGAATGACTCCCTCCAGCCAGCCAATCAGGAACAAGTACGCGGATCGTGTGTTTCCTTCGAGAGCTTGGGAGCCGTTGGATCAAGCGAATGACTCCCTCCAGCTAGCCAATCAGGAACAAGTACGCGGATCGTGTGTTTCCTTCGAGAGCTTGGGAGCCGTTGGATCAAGCGAATGACTCCCTTCGGCTAGCCAATCAGGAACAAGTACGCAGATCGTGTGTTTCCTTCGAGAGCTTGGGAGCCGTTGGATCAAGCGAATGACTCCCTCCAGCTAGCCAATCAGGAACAAGTACACGGATCGTGTGTTTCCTTCGAGAGCTTGGGAGCCGTTGGATCAAGCGAATGACTCCCTTCGGCTGGCCAATCAGGAACAAGTACGCGGATCGGCGTAGAGGAAGGTGAGAAACCAAAGTCTACCCCAAATCAACACAAGATTCCATCCGGTTCGCCCGAAAGGGGAGTTTTCACCTCTAAGTGCAGAAACTCACTAGAGAGAAAGTGAAGTCGGTGAAGCCGGTCACACCCCGGAGTAGGATACGGACATTTACAACACACAACACACTTGTATACATATGGTATGGCACAACCTAGGTTTGGGTGGGGTTCCGACGCTCCGGGGCCCCGCTTCGGCGAAACCCTGAATCCGCTGGAAAAACCCTAACGTTTTCGTCTACCCCCTAGACGTGCGTCGAAAGGGGGTAGGCCAGTGGAGTTTTTTCCTTGGTTGTGTTAGGTTAGGCCATAGGAAGGTGAGAAACCAAATTCTACCCAAATCAACACAAGATTCCATCCGGTTCGCCCGAAAGGGGAGTTTTCACCTCTAAGTGCAGAAAACTCACTAGAGAGAAAGTGAAGTCGTGAAGCCGGTCACACCTACGAGTAGGATACCGGACATTTACAACACACAACACACTTGTATACATATGGTATGGCACAACCTAGGTTTGGGTGGGGTTCCGACGCTCTGGGCCCCGCTTCGGCGAAACCCTGAATCCGTTGGAAAAACCCTAACGTTTTCGTCTACCCCCATAGACGTGCGTCGAAAGGGGGTAGGCCAGTGGAGTTTTTTGCTTGGTTGTGTTAGGTTAGGCCATAGGAAGGTGAGAAACCAAAGTCTACCCCAAATCAACACAAGATTCCATCCGGTTCGCCCGAAAGGGGAGTTTTCACCTCTAAGTGCAGAAACTCACTAGAGAGAAAGTGAAGTCGGTGAAGCCGGTCACACCCCGGAGTAGGATACCGGACATTTACAACACACAACACACTTGTATACATATGGTATGGCACAACCTAGGTTTGGGTGGGGTTCCGACGCTCCGGGGCCCCGCTTCGGCGAAACCCTGAATCCGCTGGAAAAACCCTAACGTTTTCGTCTACCCCCATAGACGTGCGTCGAAAGGGGGTAGGCCAGTGGAGTTTTTTTCTTGGTTGTGTTAGGTTAGGCCATAAGAACATGAGAAACCAAAGTCTACCCAAATCAACAAAAGATTCCATTCGGTTCGCCCGAAAGGGGAGTTTTCACCTCTAAGTGCAGAAACTCACTAGAGAGAAAGTGAAGCCGGTCACACCTACGAGTAGGATACCGGATATTTACAACACACAACACACTTGTATACATATGGTATGGCACAACCTAGGTTTGGGTGGGGTTCCGACGCTCCGGGGCCCCGCTTCGGCGAAACCCTGAATCCGCTGGAAAAACCCTAACGTTTTCGTCTACCCCCATAGACGTGCGTCGAAAGGGGGTAGGCCAGTGGAGTTTTTTTCTTGGTTGTGTTAGGTTAGGCCATAAGAACATGAGAAACCAAAGTCTACACCAAATCAACAAAAGATTCCATTCGGTTCGCCCGAAAGGGGAGTTTTCACCTCTAAGTGCAGAAACTCACTAGAGAGAAAGTGAAGCCGGTCACACCTACGAGTAGGATACCGGATATTTACAACACACAACACACTTGTATACATATGGTATGGCACAACCTAGGTTTGGGTGGGGTTCCGACGCTCCAGGGCCCCGCTTCGGCGAAACCCTGAATCCGCTGGAAAAACCCTAACGTTTTCGTCTACCCCCATAGACGTGCGTCGAAAGGGGGTAGGCCAGTGGAGTTTTTTGCTTGGTTGTGTTAGGTTAGGCCATAGGAAGGTGAGAAACCAAAGTCTACCCCAAATCAACACAAGATTCCATCCGGTTCGCCCGAAAGGGGAGTTTTCACCTCTAAGTGCAGAAAACTCACTAGAGAGAAAGTGAAGTCGGTGAAGCCGGTCACACCCCGGAGTAGGATACCGGACATTTACAACACACAACACACTTGTATACATATGGTATGGCACAACCTAGGTTTGGGAGGGGTTCCGACGCTCCGGGGCCCCGCTTCGGCGAAACCCTGAATCCGCTGGAAAAAAAGTCAAAGTTCCCGTCTACCCTCTTGACCGAAGCTGAGAGGGGGTAGGCCAGTGGACTTTTTTGCTTGGTTGTGTTAGGTTAGGCCATAGTTGAAATAAAAACACACATATACCCCAACTCTTGCGAAGATTCCCCCCGTTCGCTCGATGTGGGAGTTTCCAACTATATGCCCAAAAACTCGCTAAGGAAACAGTGATGCTCGTGAAGCCGGTCACACCACGGGGCAGGATAAATTGAGCCATATATTTAATATTTATGCGGGTGGGATACCGTAATTGGGAGGGAAGCCGTCGGCCTATGTCGGGCTACACCGACGGGGTTCGCTATGCCGACGGCCGCGTTCGTGGCTCCCCGATCTCGCCTTATACGCCGACGGCCCCGACATTTGGCCGTCGGCGTCTTGTGGCTTTCCTGTAGTGTCACGGCGCCTCGGTAGTGATCGTCAACCTCTTTTCGGGCGTCGAGGTGCCACTTTCTGCCAAGCAACGCACCACACCACACAGCATATGGAAGATGGCCTTCTCAGAGGCGCCAACCTCGAAACATTGCATCCTCGCCGCCGTCACACGTGGGCTCGCCTTGTGCAGAGTTGGATGTCGAAGCTATTCATGGTGGAAATCGGAAAAGTATCACCATTACGAGGACATCGTCTTCTGCCATGGGAAGCTCTACGGACTATACGGCGGCGTTGTATTCATGCACGACATTCGACAGGATACTACCTGACCAGTGGCCGTCAATGTCTGCAGTGGCTTCTCCCTCCAGACTTCTAGCCGCTCAATGCCACGGCAATATGGTACTATTATTCAGCTATAAATGGATGCTACCTTGCAAATTTAGAGGCTACAGGTTTAAGCCTGATTGTCTAAACTACTACCATGTAATTTCTACTCAAGTGAAGAATGCCTTCAGCTCAAATAAGAATGAAGCTAGTAATATGCACGTATTGATCTCCAAAAAAAAGTAAACTGATCATGTGAAAAGTGTGACATCTCTTCTGTATCCCCTAACTATCAACATCCGTGGCACGTTCTCGACGAGCAGATCCATGTACTCCATGTAGTAATGCCACGGCAATATGGTACTATTATTCAGCTATAAATGGATGCTACTTGCAAATTTAGAGGCTACAGGTTTAAGCCTGATTGTCTAAACTACTACCATGTAATTTCTATTCAAGTGAAGAATGCCTTCAGCTCAAATAAGAATGAAGCTACTATTATGCACGTATTGATCTCCAAAAAGGTAAACTGATCATGTGAAAAGTGTGACGACATCTCTTCTGTATCCCCTAACTATCAACATCCGCGGCACGTTCTCGACGAGCAGATCCATGTACTCCATGTAGCAGTAGGCTGGCTGGTTCAGCGGCGGCGCTGGGAGGCTCACCAGCACCACGGCGGCCATCCTGGAATGCTTAAGGATAGTAGCATTCAGCTTCAGCATCGTGTTGAGGAACTTGTCCACCTTCTGTTCATTGACCAGGACTTGCTTGCCGCCCTCCATCAGGGGCCGCCCTTCCCTCTGTGCGGTCTCCTTCATCTCAGAGAGGTATATCTGATTCTTTGTTGTGCACTTGTATAGGCTTCTGATTGGTCATCCATCCTGGAACCGTCCGCATGCGCTTCGAATGATTTCATAGTGACGACGATAACCTCGGCTCGCATCCTCAGATCGTACAAGAACTTCTTGACGTCGGCCTTTAGCTCCTCGGCTTCGGTGTCCTCTTCAGCTATGCAGAAGACCTGGATCTTACAGTTCTCAAAACTGTCCTTAGTTAGTAGGAGCTGAGACAACAAAAGCATTAATCCTCCGTCCCTCACAATCCAGTATAGGTCGATCGTCCCGTATTGCCTCTGGTACTCATTAGGCCACTCATCAAGTCCCTTCACGGTGACAACAGCCTTGTTAGCAGTAATGCAATCATTTATAATGCTGACAAATGTCGATGGTATTTGTGTCAGATTCTCGTGACGCCAGATTTCAGGGTAACGCATCACAACAATGTTCGGCTTTAAGTTTCCCAGGCCCATGGTCTGAACAATGCTGCGAAAACCATCAGACATTGATGGTGCTACGATGATCTCAGCAACACCCTCACAACGCTTATAGTCAATGTAAGCGCTTAGTTGCCGGCAGGCTGCCTTTGCATCCTCAGCAGATTCATGATAGTCACCATCAATTATAGAGACAAATATTGACATACCACGTCCTTTTTTCTTCATGAAATTAGCGAAATCTGCAAGCTTTGGATGGCATGGGACATCTTCTGGAAGCCTGCCCCATGGGCGGCAGAATATGAGAGGAATAGGGTACCAATTTTTTGGATGAACTTGATTTGCTGCAACATAAATTGTTAAATTATAAAGGATGGTTCTTCAATTTTGGTAATCTATGTTAAATTTCCATGCGTTGATAACAGTACCTCCCAACGATCGAAGACTTCGCAGAGCAAGTTGAAAGTAGGCACTCTTAAATCCATCTCCCCAGTCTCCAGCCTTTCCTTTTAAGCTGACATAGTAGTAGATAAGGCTTGCAAGGGCAAGGGAGACCACAGTAAAAGTCCAAGAGATCATAAACATGATAACTGGAAATTAAGAGGAGGAAATTTTCTGTTAATGGCTGCACCTTTGTAATATATTCAATATTACTCCCTCCGTCCCATTTTATAAGACGTTTCAGCAAGCCAATTAATCTTGCCAAAACTTCTTATAAAAGGGGACAGAGGAACTACAACCTAAGTGGTGCAATTGTTCAGTTATAGTGAAAAAAAGTACATCCCATGATCACAACAAGAAATCTTGGACAACTTATATAAAAGTGTTTAGTAAGCATTTTTATTAACTAGTTACAAAAAGTAGTAATATTCATTTCTGTATACATTATATCATGTGGTCATAAATAGAAATAAAAGGGGGAACATACCAATGCAAAGCAATGCACCGACCAGAGAAAGGCTCCAATGGTGAAGCTTCCATCGAGGACGCCAACTTGGAGCATCGAGGAGGTCAAGCAGAAAGCAGGAAAGGTTCACACCAGCATAGCACAAAAGGAAAAACATGGTGATAGTGGGTGTAATTAGATCTAAGTTCCCAATCACAACACAACCAATACAGATGAAGCTTGTAAACAGAGTTGCCACGTGTGGCTCGGAACCTTCATAAGCTTTAAAATAATTAAGAACAGGAAGAATGTCATCGTTCGCTATTGCTACAAGTAACCTCGGAGCCCCTGTTAGACTCTGTAGTGCTGCACCTAAAGTGGACAAAATAATTCCAATGTAAATTACGGCTGGAGCAGGCCATGCGACTGTAGCTGTAAGGAGCCTGCAGTTAAGGAAATCGTGAGCTGACCACGTGAGAGAGAAAAAATAGTTTTACAAACTTATAGCCATCTAGATGTCAAATATTGCAAAATGTAGAATAGAAAATTACAGTGTCAACGCTAACAATAAAATAAATACGAGTACTTGCTAACTAGGTGTAGATCATCGTATTTTTCTTATCGGTTTGAAGTAGCGAGATGTGCTAATAAACAGCACTTCCCTATATTAGCATCTCGCTTGTCCTATATGGGGAAAATAGTTTTCGACCTCATACACCACTTCAAGAGTCAGCACGGGAGATTGCCTTAGCTTTCGATGCTTGGCATGAGCTTCATGCATGTAAATACATTGGTTTCGAAATCAATGCATCAGCCAGGGCATTTATTGAGTTCTTTGCAAGGATTATCTGTATGTAGTTACCTCAGGCGTGCACGTGTATGTGAAGGGTCAACATTTCGGTATATATACAGTATTGCTTGCGTACTAGTTCATGCCATCTTTCAATGTTAATGCTCTTGCATTGAATTTAGCAACACTTACATGTGAACCTTAAGCTTGTGGAGATATCAAGTTCTCTCTTAAATCTCACACCAGAGATGCTCTAACAATGCCAATGTTGTCACAGCATAGCTAACATATTACTAAAATCCAGAAATCAGAAGGTTGATGATATGATGACAAGAAAGGTCAGACCTGTCAGTTAGAAGCTCTTCTCTTGTAGCCAAGGCTCCGAATAGAAGCACAGACAGTAGATACATCACAGTAGTTGAAAGGGTAGCATTTAATGTTCCAATTGGTATTGAACGTTGTGTGTCTTTAAGTGAAGCAGAGCGGTTCGAACCAGCCATGATCCCGGTAACAGCAGGGAAAAAGAGACCTAACAATGCGCTGAAAATAAATGAAAACGGTTAGCAACTGCATATTAAATAATAAATATACAGCAAGCCAATAAACATCTGGGTTTATTTATACAGCACAAACTGGGAGAAAATACGCACTTAAAATCCCAATATATATAGCCATTTGGATCAGGAACTCCAGAATTGTTTGTACGTTGGTAGTCCGCACTCCAATTGTCACGAAGTGTAGTCATACTCAACCCAGTGATTCCCTCTAAGTAGGAAAAACCCAACAATGGTTTAGCACAAAATAAAGAAATAAGCATAATCATAAGCATAGAGCTACTTACTTGAAGCGTTGGGACTTGGAGCACTGAAGACACCAATATAAATGCAGAGTATTGAGAAGAGGACAGGTATTAAAAAGCAGGAGCGACCTTATTGATAATTTTGACACCACCAAACACAATAAAACATAACAGTATGGTCACAATGACACCATAGATCTGGAGGTCATGCAAGCTGGGTGTTGATATAGTTGCTGTACCATTAACTGTATTATCGACCACTGTTACCTTCTCTGCTTGTAAAATCACTAAAAGTTAGTACAAAGAAAAAATGACAAAATATCAAAACTTAGATAGAAGAAAAATTGCATGCCACAACAAATGAAATCATTTGCAGAACTACCATTTCAAAGTAAAGTGAGGGTTTTCTCTTTTTAACTTAAGCATTGGGTAATTTATTCATATAAATACTTCTATACAAACATCTATGCACGAAAAATGTAATTGTAAGCATGAATTGTGGCTATTTGCAGCGATAGGTAGAAAACTATAGCTCTCCGGTGTTCCTAACCAAAATGTGCAAATCTGTTGATCTGCATTAAGGACCTTCAGAAACAACCCAACAACAACTGCACTGTTTAGAGTGTACAGTAACAAAGCACCTTGAAAAAATCCCGCAGAAGGAACAGCATCCAAAAAGGTTTCTACAGCTCCCAGCACATACCTACAAATAGCAACCGTGTGTTAACCATAGTTTTAAAAACCGGACCGGCAATCGAACCGGTCAGCCTCTCGGTTCACGGTTTTCTGGTCCAACCGCCGGTTCATCTGGTTCAATTGCTGGACCGGTAAATAAAGAAAATAATTATTTTTAGTTGTAAAATGGCTAAATAAAATGGTCAAGTACCACGAGCTCCCCACTCATAACACAAAGATGCTTTGGATTGATGGCTAGGACGCATTGCGCGCACTGGAGTGGAGGCACCAGGGTTCGATCCCCGCGGGGCGCGCATATTTTTACGCTAGCGCGGAGCTGCTGGTTCGTTGACCGGTCGAGTTGTACCCGGTTCTCTGCCGGTTTAGCATAAAGCCGCCGGTTCGACCGGGATTTTTCCGGTTCGTTTCCTTGTCCGGTCCTGTGCGCTTAACAGACCGGCTGAGGCTCTGGTTCCGGTTTTTTTCGGTCGGACCGCCGGTCCGGTCCGGTTTTTTAAACTAGGGTGTTAACAACATGAAGGTCATAAACTGATAGTGCATGGCAAGTAGCGGGAGAGAAAGGCATGGCACTAATGAGAAAAAGAAAGGACGCATTGAAAGCTGCAATTACAACACCAGCAATCTCAATAAGCAGAACTGCACGAGCAACAAATGGCATTTTCCCTTCTGTAATATTCTCTGTTATTTCCTCTTTTGGTCATACATAGAACTTTGAGCCTTCCTCATAAACATGAATTTTTTTTTTTTGAACTGAAGTTCTTTTTCTTGAGATAACATATACCAGCATCAAAAGTTCCAACCCCAGAGTGCAATAATGCTTAGATCCAAAGATAACACTGATATTTCCTAGCTATTCTACTAATATTCCACTCATTGTATATATACATATGTAACTGCAGTAATAAGAAGAGGACTAGCATTCCTGCCCAAGAAAATGTAGTAGCAATTCTGGAATAAGATACATGAAAATATTTGGCCAAACGAAAGCTTCAAGACAAATAATTTTACGTAGGACACTTCAAGTAATTTCATCTATTGCAAACTTACATAGCTCCAGCAACTGCATTTCCAAGGAAGAAACACAATCCAATACTAACTCCAACTTCGGGACCTAATGCGCGGCCAATCAGATAGTATGGCCCACCACCCTGGGATAAAAAGAAACTACCATGAGTACATTAGTGTTCCAGTATATACATAAAAAAATCAGATGCAAACAACACACTTTTACAGATGATTGTCTGAGAAATCTACCTTTTGTTTTAAAAATAATTGAAAGAGAAATACAGAACGTGAAGTCTTTTCGAATAGTTGATGGGCCTCGAAGGATATGAAGTATAAATCTTCCTTCCTCAAATTTAAAGTTTAAATTTTCAAATTCCCAGAAATATATTAATGAGATGTGTTCGACAAATAAAAAGAAAAAACAAAACAAAGTCATTCATTTACAGATGATAATATACAACCTAACTCAAGGATTTGTCTCCTACCACAGATATTTATTATACCTTCATTGCCCCATTTGTTGCAATCGCGCTTAATGATATTCCAGTTAAAAATGTGCATGTGCCACATAATGCACATAAAACAAGGGACTGCCATACGCCTCCCATACCAACGATCCTACAAGAAAGAGAAATGAAAGGTTGTTATTTCACACTTGAACTTATGGTTAATCTTATATCTTACCTGAACTTGAGTGAGAAACTGTCAAACGAAGTGCCATTTCATAGCATTTATAACCTACTGTTAGATGAGCACCCAACGAACAAGGACATCCCACATACTAGAGAGGGGATTTCAAAGAGTAACTGTTCATCCTTTAAAGTCACAGCTATCTTAGACATGCGCAGAATAATATGAATGTCAGTCCACAGCACTCCACATGTTCAATTCTTGTTTAGTTTTAGGAGTACAAGGAGTGGCATGAATAAACTTTAAAATGTCAATTCGTCAGTACAGTAATATCAAACGATATGAAGTATATCAAGGTCCTCAAATGGGAAATTACTCTTGAGGCAGCAGTTTCCACAGTGGTGATCAATGTTCCTAGATTTAGACTAGTGTATCTAATATTAGTTATATTATGGAAACATGCCACTGCGTAGTCAATAAATATATTGCAAATGTTACATGAAGGCTGTTTGCCACAAAGTAACACTTGCATTAGAAGGGAGAGATACAAATATGACTTCCACAATATAATTTCTATGCTACAGAAACTTACTATAAAGTAGTGCACAATGCACAGTAAGAGAACATTTGCGTAAGTTTACCATGTGAAACGAATATAATAGATTATTCCCAAGATGTTCTGCAAGCATGGCACAAAGACACCCATCATGGTACCAAGTTTAGTGTCAGTTTCCTGCATACCAAATAAAATATGTATAACCAACAGTGCTCCTATACAAAAATAACCAACTAAAGTAAAATTAATGCTTTACAAACAAAAACCAATTAAAATAAAATTAATCAAAAGGACCAAGAGCAAATGCAATTATGATTAAATTCAAAATTGGCATTGAACCAGAAAGCTTTGAAATGTGGATAATTAATACGATAGGGAAACAAACCTTAGGGCGTCCAATTGTAATACCCACATCCTCGCTATCTGTAGGACTAGCAGGTGCCTGAGCTGGTTCTCCTGCCATACTGTTCAGATTCAGTCAGACTATGACATGGCTTCAGCTATGTGCACAACAAAAATTAAATGTATAGGCTTCTAGCGATTTCCTTAAACATCAAATGTTTAATGTGCAATAAACTCGCAGGCGGGCAAAACCTTAAACACTGAATACAATGAAGAAAATCTCCATGCAATAAGTTATCAACTGATAATACCTTTTAAGCCCCAAAATATTGACCAACGAGTCAAAACCAAAGAGCTCAAGCTTTGAATCACTCTGAGGTCCAGTAGATGGACCATTTGAAGAAGTCACTCGCGTTCTTGGATCCATACTCCTGTTCCTACCAGGCTTAATGTGCCTATAATAGGAATAATTAAGTGTGTTAGTGTTAGCATTCCTGCTCAAGAAACCCAATAAGAATTCACAACCAGGTAATTCAGATAGCAGGAAACCACTAGCTACAGCCTACAGCAGTTGCAATGCTGGGGAATAGACACTACTTACACAAAAGAGATGATACCAATCCACTACGGCAGTTTCAAACCAATGTACCAACTTTATTCCTCAATCAAACTTGAGGCCTATAATAGATCGATTTGTGAGCACAGGTTTTCATCCCAGATCAACTTCAAATGACAACTAAAATGTGTTCAAATATGAATCATTATGTTTTAACCAAACAACACATTCAATGAAGATTCATAAAATCAGGTCTGTTCCAAATAACAAGAAAATTTGCTTAGATCAAAACAACTATGTCTCAACGAAAGGAGCCCATATAATGGTGGATCCTGACTACTGCAAGAACGATTTTGTACAACTAGTTCTATTAAAAGCTAGCTATGTATAATTATTTCTAAACTAGAAACATATGTATCGTTATCATCATACAGTGTAGTCATCATCAGCTCATGCCACGCGCAACACGTGTGTGATTGATGAAAAGATATCTCATTCTCTTAACACCACCGTGCAACTTAGTTAGTTAAAAACCATACTACCATTAAAACTGGACGACATGCTCTCCACTCTAACTAACATCGAAAAATGCTCCGCTCCCTTCAATGGCATCATTTACCACAGGAACAGGAAGATCGGACCAAATAATCTCACTGAGACGTGACAGACGAGAGAACACACGCTTGAAATGCGCGTCATCAGAATCACCTGGGCGCTGTGGGGGCGTCGGCGGAGGCGCCGGGCTCGATGGACGCCATCTGGACGACGGCGCCGTCGTGCGGCTCCACGGGGCGGTACCTCTGCTGCGGCGGCACGGGGGCCTCCTCGTCGGCCCCTCTGCTCCCCATTGCAGCAGGATCGACGAACTGCGCGCGGGACGGTTTCAGATTAAGGGTTGGTTATATCTGTCTATCTATTGGCGGCGTGAGGCCGAGTAGGAAGTTGGGAATGCGTTTGGCATTGCATTGGTCGTGATCTTGGATCCAGATCTAGGGGAGGTTGGAGGGACGGGGTGGCAGATGGTATGTGCTTGCTGCTTCGAGAAGGAGACGGTGAAGAGATCACTGGCGGCGAGAGGCGGCGGGAGGAGAGGAGGGGGAGGCGGTGGCGGCCTGGCGGGGGAAACGGGGCGGTGAGGTGGGAAGATTGTCAAGTGATTTCTGATTTTTTTTTTCTTCTTTTGACAGAAAACAGCGTTTTATTGATACAGAATGTTCCCCACGATCCGGAACTGAACGAAAAACTTCACTAGAGGTAACACTACCACAAGTGTTAGCTAGAACATGCGCTGCTACATTAAAAGTACATTTCACATGGATTTTTTTTTAACCCAGCGGGAGGAGGAAGCGGAGGGCCAATGTGACTCAGAGCAGGACAAGGTCGCCGTCGACTGCAGCGAGGATCATTGGCCAAACTACACACGAATCTTTTAGGCGGTGGCAAAATCTGTGTAATTTCTATGAATTGAAAAGGTGTGTTAAGTTGTTAAACATTGGAGCAATCTGGACCGTTGGTCAAATATTGAAGTGATCAGATTTAATGTATCAATACAAGTTTGCTCTTTTAATAATAGTATAGATAGAGGACTGAAACACCATGAATTCGTCTAGACTGGGAATCGAACCCTCATGGGCTAGATGCACCACCGCAGCCTTAGGGCCCTTTTGTTTGGGCTTTTTTTGGCTTTCCACCAAAAAAAGCGGGTCCAACGAAACAAAGGGCACTGCAGTGGCGTTGGCTTTTGTCGAAGACACTAGCGGAATAGGCAGATGAGAATAAGCACCGGAGGAGGTGCTTCGCGCGGCTTTGCGCGGCTTCCCGCAAAGGCGAGTGAAGCGTTTTTATGTTTGCACATATCGTTCCAGAAAATTACGAGTGTTTTTGCCACCGCGAGCCACACGCAAACAAACCCAGGTCGAATCGTCTTTTCCCATCTGTTTCCCAACCGGTCATCCCATCGCGGGCGCCGCCACCTCCATGTTCGACCTCCGCCAGCGCCGCCACCTCCAGCTCGCCCCCGCCGTCGTTGCCCGACCTCGTCCCCGTCTCCTCCGGCCGATCTCCTCCCCGCCGTCCTCGCGCAACCCGTCTTGTTCTGGTCCCCGTCTCGATCTGGTCCTCGCGCAACCCGTCTCGATCTGGTCCCCCGGCCGATCTCCTCCCCGCCGTCCTGGTACGACCCCGGCCGCCCAGGCCCAGCTCGCCTCCTCCACACCGTCCTCGTCCTACCTCGTCCCCGACCTCCCTGCTCACCTCATACCCGCCGTCCTCGCCGCCAGAGCTCCGCTGTCCTTGTCCGAATCCGACGCCCCAGCTCACCTCCTTCCGCCGCCGGCCACCGGAGCTCCGCCCGCGTCCCTCTCCTTTGCCACACCCTCCTCGAGGAGATGCGGCCGCGTCGGGCTGAACACGGTGGCATGGAGCGGGAGGCCGGGAGGGCCACCAGGGCTGAGCACGGTGGCGTTCATGACATTCATTTTTCCTTTTTTGCTTTTTTTTAATTGCTAGTGACTGACTGCATGTCACAATTTCACAATATTTATTATGGATGCCAACTAGTATACTTAAAACAGCAAAAAAAATATACATTCTCATGAATCAGGTGGCATTTTAGACAATTCATCAGCTTACGGTCAGACAGCCAGCTAGTTTGCCAAAGACTTTCACTCAGAAAAGCAGCTTCCCCCGGACAACAGTTTTTCTGCACAGCACCCACAGCCAGCCGCAGCCAGACACAGCCAGCCCAAACAAAAGGGCCAACCACCCGGCTACTAGCCGGTTCTCTTTCACATGGATAAATGAAGCCGCCGTGAAGGATCTAGTCATGGCTTGATACCACTAATTAGAATGCCAACCGACGATATGTCCATCACCGAGAAATTCAACCGCTGAATCAGGGATAGACAGTGGTCTGAAGGGACTAGCAATAGAAACGGTAATAATGTGTGACGGAGTAAGATTAGTATGTTCACGGTATTTGTCTTAAGGATTTATTGTGAGCATTAGCATTTGCTGCCGCTTAGGACATAAGTTGGAATTATGACCATATGGATAAGATACAATGAATTCTGCAAAAACACTTCAATAACACTGAAATGCTAAAAGATAAATGCAAAAACACTTCAATAACTCAGCGCGGGCGGCGTCCCCGTGCCGCCGCCGCCCGAAGGACCGGACCGCGTCGAGGCGATCCAGGAGGTCCTCGCCAGCCTCACGCCGGAGCAGGCGGAGGACCCGCGCTGGGATCCGGCGAATACCGCGTTCTGGACGCAGTACTTCGCCCGGCGCCACGAACAGGAGCTGGCGGACACAGGGCGCAACGGCCCTGTGGCAATGGTGGGGTGCTCGAGGGCACAACCTCACCTACGTCCTCGAGTACATCGCCGCCGGCAACAGGCTGCGGCTAACAATGCCGCCGCGCACGTCGTCGTGGCTGCCCCAGCGGATGGGCGCCACGTCCTCCTCTTCTTCCTCCGGCGCGCGCTCGGCGTCGTCGGCGCCTCCCTCTACTCGGGTCAAGGCCGAGCAGTACGACACGCCGTCGCCCATCCTCAACTCCGGCCGGCGCGTTCCCAGCCGAGGCGGCAGCCTCCGCATCAACAAGCGCCGCCCCGCGGCCATCTCCGCCTCATCAAGCCCAAGACGGAGGGCAAGAAGAAGGCGCCGATGTGGCAGGCGCCGCCCGACTACGTCAGGGCGGCGATCAACATGGGGGTGCCGGAGGACTCGGAGGAGTTCCCCGGCGAGAACCTCGCCATCGCCGCCTCCCTCAACGACGTCCTCCCGGTGCCAGACGACTTCGCCGAATCCTGGTCAGCGAGGATGCACGCGCAGGAGGAGGTCCAGCGCCAGCAGCGCATCCTCGAGGAGGTGGAGCGCCAGCGCGCGGAGGCGGAGCGCCAGCGCGAGGCGGCGACTCATCGTTTGGCCCCTCGCCGTCGCATGCCATCTCCCCCGCCGCCCCCGCCCTACATCATCATTGACCCCAGCGACGAGGAGGACGCCCTCAGCGCGCCCGGGCCGAGCAGATGGCACGGCGCAGGAGACGACGGCCAAGGCCCCAGCCACCGCGCCGGAGACCCAAGCGACTCCGACGGCGACGGCGGCGACTACAGCCAGCTGGGCATGTAGAACGGTGTAGATCGCCAAATTATCTATTTTAAGTTCTTTAAGTTTTTATTTTAAGTTTCTACTATGTAAAATCGGCAAGAACTGCGAATTTCGCCCATATATGAATGAAATTCGACTAAACTCATTTTTTTTAATTTCTGGGCTTCTTTCTTGGGTTTGGGCACGGATGGGAAAACGCCGTCCCAGGACGTGAAATAGCGCTGTTGTCTCCCAGGTGGCTCAAAATAGTTCTGTTTTTCGACTTGGGGAGCCGAACGAGTGGAGATGGCCCTTGGTCCCGTCCTCACAGAAACCCACCAGTCCACCACTGCCCCCACGGACGGACCAAAACCCATATTCTCGTCTGCTCCGCTTCACACGCTCTCCAGTCCGTTCCCCTCCCTCTCCGATCCACCATGTCCGGCTGGGACGCCATCGAGACAGAAGGATCATCTGCGACACCGGAAGGGTCCAGCTCTCCCGCCTTCTACGACAACGGAGGACCTCGCCCCTGCTGGAGGACATCCGAGCTTCGTGCCCCTGAAAGTATTAAAAAACTTGGCTTCACGCTTCCATGCATCCGTCCATCCACGAGCTCGGCGCTCGCGTATTGTTTAATCACTGCAATCCACTGAACGTGCTTGCTACGAGCTGCCAGTCCACGAGCGCCAGCCGTTCCCCTCTGGCGTCTCTCTCCGTGGCTCCGTGCTGAGCTCCAAGATCCATCCATCCATCCATGGCGGACACCGCGACGCTCTCCTTCCTATTCCTCTCGCTCGCCACGCCTCTCTTCCTCCTCGCCCTCCTCCTCGGTAGCCGGAGGAAGCGCCTCCGGCTGCCGCCGAGCCCGCCGTCTCTGCCAGTCATCGGCCACCTCCACCTCTTCAAGAAGCCGCTCCACCGCGCACTGGGGTCCCTCGCGGCGGCGCACGGTCCGGTGCTCCTCCTCCGGTTCGGCTCCCGCCGCGTGCTCCACATCGCCGACCCCGCCGCCGCAGAGGAGTGCCTCAGCACGCACGACGTCGTCTTCGCGAACCGGCCCCGCCTCCCCTCCGCGCGCTACCTCTCTAACGGCTACACCACGCTGGGCTCCTCCAGCTACGGCCCCAACTGGCGCAACCTCCGCCGCATCGCCACCGTCGAGGTGCTCTCCGGCACAGCCTCCTCCGCTCGGCCGCCGTCCGCGCCGCCGAGGTCCGCGACACCGCGCGGCGCCTCTTCGCCGACGCTGGGGCCGAGGCCTCGGAGTCGAGGCCCGCGCGCGCCGACGTGAAGGCGCTCGCGTTCGAGCTGGCGCTCAACGTCGTGGCGCGGATGATCGCCGGGAAGCGGTACTACGGCGTCGAGGAGTCCGAGGAGGCGACCATGTTCCGGCAGATGGTGCAGGAGTACTTCGCGATGCACGGGGCGTCCAACCTGCAGGACTTCCTGCCGGTGCTGGGCATGGTAGACATCGGCGGCGTGAAGCGGCGGGCCGTGAGGCTGTCCGCGAAGCGCAACGCGTGGGCGCAGCGGCTCATCGACGAGCACCGCGCCGCTGACGCTGAGCGGAGGAGCAGCCGTGGCAGGACGATGGTCGGCGACTTGCTGGACATGCAGGCGTCGGATCCGGAGGCGTACAGCGACAAGGTCATCCGAGCGCTCTGCCTGGTGAGCGCCTACATCTCTTTCGCTTTCTGTTCTGCATGGTAATCAGCTCGTGACTTTAATCGGTAGCAAATCAGACTAATTGCCAAGTACTTAAGCTGCATTTCGTCGACGACTAGAGGGTTAATCCACCTATTTGTCATCCCAAACAAGATCGACACAGAAGCGTTTCCAAACAATTTTTTCCTGGCAATCAAGCGAGTGTTCAGAATATCGCCATGGAAACTTCAGGCACTCCACCGACTTGGTTGGCTATAATATAAGATGTTATTACAGCCAATATAGACATATTTACAGTAGTAGCCAAGGAGCTTGGTTGTTCATCCATCTCAATCACAACCTTATCAACATATAGACATACTATTTAGTAGCCAAGGAGTATATTACCAAATAATCTGCCTGTCCACATCTTCAGCAACGGAGAAATGGAAACATTATGCCTGTCACAGAAACCTGAATTCTTCTGCTGTCAAAAGGCCACAACTTCCACAGTCCATATGATAACTTCCGCATCATATTCTTTGTCGGGCTTTATTTGTACATGATAATAGAAAGTTGTCAACTAATGCAGGGATACTACTACTGCTGGAAATAAAATTAATCTTGAAATTTCGCGGTACCTACATGATACAAATGGATCATTTACCTTGCAAACTTATGTAAAAGAAAATCATAGCATGGTATTAAGGATGTCCAAAAAAAACTAAACCATGAAGCACTGGATCAATCAATAATAAAGAGCGGATACACGAAACAAAATAATACACTGTTCAAGAATAAGCCAATTACAAAATGCACCCTGATATGATGGACTGTACAAGAATGTATGTAGCAATTCTGTAATTAAAATATGTGCCTTGATACAATTATGTATCCCAGGTGTTATCTAGTGACTGGATCTATCACAGGTGGTGAGGTGGATACAAGTCTACCAGATCATCCATTAATAGTTCTCAATTTATCTTTGACATATCGATTTTTGTTCTACAAACTTCTTGCGATTCGAAGCTCTCTTGGCTGCTCACAGCACATTTAATCGCATTGCTATGTTACAGTTGATCAACAGCTCATGTCAATCTTTGCTGCAACAGAGCATCCTGCAAACCGGGACAGACACATCATCGAGCACCATCGAATGGGGCATGGCGGAGCTGCTGAACCACCCGGCAACAATGGCCAAGGCAAGGGCAGAGCACGAGGTCGTCGGTACGGGGCGCCTCCTGGAGGAAGCCGACCTGCCGAGCCTCTCCTACCTCCAGTGCATCATCAGGGAGACCCTCCGGCTGCACCCAATCGCCCCGCTCCTTGCACCGCACGAGTCCTCCGCCGATTGCACCGTCGCTGGCTACGACATCCCGGCAGGGACAATGCTCCTCATCAACATTCACGCGATGCACAGGGCACGCGCTTGTGGGAGGATCCAACGAGGTTTATGCCAGAGAGGTTCGAAGGGGGGAAGAGTGAGGGGAAATGGATGCTGCCGTTCGGCATGGGACGGAGAGGGTGCCCCGGCGAGGCGTTTGGCATGAAGGTGGTCGGACTCACGCTGGGCACGCTGGTGCAGTGCTTCGAGTGGAGCAGGGTTAGCGAGGAGGAGGTTGACATGGCTGAAGGGTCAGGGCTCACCATGCCCATGGCCGTTCCACTGGAGGCTTCGTATCGGCCTCGTGCAGAGATAGCGCCAGTGCTGAGCGCACTATAGGAATGGGAAAGGATGATCATTTATTGGTTTTATTTGGAAATTTGTAAGAAAGCAATGTCAAGGACACGAGAGTCAGGAAGTTACCTTTGGTGTCAATTTCTTACGTTCTCAAATCTCGATCGCAACTGAACATGTAGTCATAGAAAGCATATTCCGGCAAGAGTGAATCGTACCAAAGCCAAACCTTGGCACCTATTGATAGCTCCTTGTTGCATGAGAACAGGAGGTTGGGAACTTTGTGGGAAAACAAGATAAACGTTAAATATGCACGAATAGAAATACTAGAGAAACTAGCAAGAGTAATGCACCTCGGGTGCAAGGAAAATCAGCTGGAGCTGATGCAACACAGCACAAGCACAATAACATTATGTACATGAGTATTAAAATCAGGTATGTCTAAAGAAGTTGATCTTGCCGAATGCTATGTGCATGTTTTCACACTAATGATGAACTTTGTAATCGAGTATTGCTATACTAGAAGATATCTACAAGCTGCTATGAGTATTTTCAGTTGCTTCATGAAAAACCAACATTAAGATTACCCCAGGAACATGGTTCATCAGATTGTCACTCCTCAATGGAGTTTGGAGCTCCTTCAACGGACATCAAGGCAGCAAAAAGATTCAACTGGACAAATATTGCTAGCCAGGGATTCCGATCCAATGGAAAGAACTATGGATAAATCTGCGCTCATTGTCCATTTCCTCCATGGTAACAGGTCTACAAAACATCAGAAGTAACAGCATTGGGCAACGTAAATGCTGACAATTTGGCCCCCTTCTCCAAGCTCACCCCACTCAGAGCCTCTCCAGCTTCACAGCGTGACCTCATCAGACCACCTCGTACAAAACAGCAGCACCCTCTTTCCACCTTAGAACCTATGGCAAGAACGTAACAAGCTATTAGCAGATTCTCCGGCACGCATCGGGTGACGGTCACCATAAGCGTTGTTACCTCAGGAAATCGTAAAACAGCTAACAGAGCAGCTCATGGATGGATGAGACATGCTGGGCTAGGGCCATATGATAGAAACGGAGGGTTTCTGGTATGTACTAGAGCTCTGTTCTTCCAGTAGACAATCTCTTCTATTGCTTCTGCTACTGTTGATGGTTAGCTACAAGTTGTTGTGCGCCCACTCAGATGTCAAAACCCTTTTGTAGGATGTTGTGTTACATAAATATCAATTAAGTTAAGGTTAATTTTCAGTAGGTTCATAAAACTACCATGTGTCACAAAGAAATAATATAATTTACTCCAAATGAATGATGCACACATCTTCACAGAGATATACAAGGAATGCATGTCAAGAAGAGAAGTGAACAAGACAACAAATAACCCATAGATATGTCACGAATGTCAAAGAGTATCCATTAGGAAGGCTCATGGTAAATGTCCCTGACAAAATGACAGGTATTCCATTCCTTTTACATCAACTGTGCACCTGTATTATCTTGATGGAGACATTCTATATTTCAAGTAAAACATGTTAGCTGCAGATAATATTTATGCTAGCAGCTGTTTAAATATTATCATGTCCTTCATGTGAATTCAGGACTAGATACATGATAGCTATTCCCTACAATAGTGTACCAAATGCATAATTAAGAAAAATATGTACTGCTTGGAAGAATTCAAACTGACAATTTGGTCTTTTGCAGTTAAAAATTAGAACAACTGCATAATAAAGAGTTAAATTGCCCGTCTTACAAAATTTACGAGGTTCATTTGTTCAGACATTTTTTTATATCTCATCTAAATCCACCAAAAATTATAGTTCAGCAGTTAACAAATGATACTCCCTATTAAGTAACGAATATGAGAAAGGGATAGATACAAACATTGAATGTAAGGTCACATAATCCTATCAAACAGTATCCGTGAAAAAGAAGAAAAGGATCAGAGCAGCTTACCACACCATACATTAGATAGTGACAACGATGGTGAAATATTGGAAATATAATCCTCACAAACATCAAACCAATATTAAATCAGATGTTCCAAGCTCTCCAAAATGAGATTTCCTTGGATGCGCTGCATGCGCATGCATCTTCTGATGCCCCAAAACTGGAGTCGCCATTCCTAGGTTAGTAGGTTAAGGTTGATCACATTTTGTAACCGCTAATGTGCCACTTGGCAAACTTATGCATCAATGTGTAGAAGTATAGCCATGCTTTATCCAGCTGGAAGAAAATCGGAGACAACATCAATAATGATTTTCTCTCCTGACTCCTTGAGTATAATTGCATGGCTGACAGCATATACAAGATTCTGAAGATAGTGAATCCCATTCTTTGGGTGTATAAGTGTATTACAGTATACTTCCGCATGATAGGAATAATTAAGTGGAAACACCATATGCATGGTTTCCTTGTCCTAGTTAAGTGCCCATGAATATTAAGCTAATCATGGATTTTATTCATCCCTCACCTAGAAAATAAATGGTCTTAGTTACTACTGCTAATAACTCTGGCATTTAAAGTGCATGTATAAGGATTACAGTACTACGAGCTGAACAAAAGAATAATTAAACGGTGGATCTGGAAGATATATCACACCTCAATTTAACAAAAGTACTACAGATAACATTGAACCTCGGGAAATCTAATAGTAGATGGCAAAACTGAGCTAATACATACAGCTGAAATTTGCTTGACTGGACCCAGATTGCATGACCAATGGCCTCAATAAGACCATACTTGTGACCACACTCCCACAATAAATACCAGAGACATCACTGATGGCACAAGAACAATAAGACATGAAATGATCCGTCCAAATCCACTTTAAATCTCTTTTATTTCCAGCTTCCAAGGTTTCAGCAATTGTCCCGTGGAAGTTGAACTGACACATGAATGGTAGTAACTGAGAAAATGAGGCACTATAGACTGACAGATTACTCATGAACCCTTCTCCTGCTGCACGGAACCAGCCAATCCAGAAAACGGTCGTCTATCTACAGTAGAAATTTGGATATCAATAAGAGAACGATAAAACAGGGCAACATAGAACCCATAAACCATGTAACAGCTAAGCACCTGAAAAAAATACAAAGATAAATTTGGAAGGCTTTTTGTACCTGGCATCAACTACCCATAGACATTACAATTCAAGAATAAAACTAAATGCTGGTTCTGGTTGTAATCGATTTAGATAAGTTATACCATGAAAAGCTTAGATGTGCTCACTAATCACGTTGGAAATAATCTTTCAACCAATATTTGCAGCTCTGATATCATACAACACCATGAGAACAACCAATTTTCTATGTGCAACTGTTGATTAGATTGTCGAAGCATGCTGACTAACCCCGAATTATCTACCATGACTTATCTTTGCCAATTTGTCAAGGATCTAGAGCAGCTTATAACATTTTATATGACGAAGGATTTTATCAGGACAAACTTTTAGATCCTGTACATGAAACATAACCATATTATCAAACAAAAACTATTAAAGCCCAACACCCAATGCTGCAGAATGAAGAAAGCAAGCAGAGAGCAGAAACTTACCACATCAGACACTAGGAAGGGACAGTGAAGGGGCAAATCCAGTGTAAAGGTAGGCTTCGTTCACAGTAGCAGAACTTATCTCAGTGAACCTACCAACCTGCATAGTCTTGACGTCGAACCAAAAGTATGTGACATTCTGCTCGACCGGATCACCTAAGCTCTCCTTTGGATGATCTAACTTTATAAATAAGCGCTCCTCAAATGCACCAATGATGCCTCGAAACCGGTCTCCCCATTCCTCAGGTAATGTGATTTTGTGCTGCAGCTGCCACCGATCGCTGAAAGACATGAACGTATAAAAATACAGGACACATCTCTTATCCGCCCGGAAAAGATCCGAGACCACGACGGTAGTCCTGCCTTGTTCCGACTCCAGAGTGGTAATCTGATTGCTGAACATCATCGTGCGGCCTAACAGGACAGGCGAAATGTCGAGAATGGAGAACTCCATCTTGCGGGTGTCCAGCACGAGCCACCTCCGCGTGAGAGTGATCATCCAGTAGAAGCAGCCGTGAGCGTGGTTGCGTTGTCCAAGCCGAACACCCATGACTCTCCGCATGCTCAAAGCATGGTGTACCGGCGGCGAAAGCGCACGCCAAAGCCGAGACTCGGAGCAGAAGTAAAACGCGACCAGCTTCCCGCGGCAGCACGCCATCCAGATCACGGCGAACGGCGCTGATCGTCGTTGCCGCGAGAAGCCAGGAAGATCTCGTTGCTGCGCGAGTGTAGGCCCTCGTCGCCGCCGCGCTGGAGGTAGGGTTTGTCGACGGAGGCGGCGAGGTCGTCGGGGATGGGAGGGAGCAGGATGTACCGGCGGAAAAGCGGGTCGGAGACGGCGATTTCTGTGAAGGCCGTGGAGCCTGCCGGCGCGGCGCGGTCGAGGAGGAAGCGGCCGTGGCGGTGGTCGCGGACGAGCCACTCGCGCCCGGGGTGCGGGAGGAAGGCGAAGGAGAAGTCGGCGGCGAGGGCGAGCGCGCCGGCGGCTGGGGCCGTGGGGTTGGGCGGCAGGGCGGGGTAGAAGGCGGCGCCGTCGGGGAAGAAGACGCCGAGCGGGGGCGCGGCGTGGAGGGAGCGGAAGCGGCGGAGGAACCGCGGGGAGGTGGCGACGCGGTGGAGCGAGGCGCAGGACGCGGAGGCGCGGGCGAGGTCCGCCGGCGACGGCACGCGGACGAGGACCTCCGCGAGGAGGTCGTCGGTGAGGGCCAGCAGGCAGCCCATCGGCGGCGGATCTGCGGCGACTGAGCGGGGAACGAGGCCCGGTCAGAATGCTCGGTCAGGTTGCAGCCTCCTGTGGCGAATGAGAGCGGCTTAGTGAGGTCGGTCGGGATTTGTTTTTTTCCAATCAGGGTCGGTCAGGTTTGCCAGTCCGGACCGTATTCTCTTCAAGTTTGCAAGCTCAAAAAGGATTAAGCCCAACTCTAGCCCGGCCTAGGAATTTTGTCAAAATTCACATGGGCTACAATATGGCACAGCCCAATAACAGGGGCGACCTTTTTTTATCTTGAAAATATTTCTCGTGCCGTCTAAAATAAGAATGTCCATACGGTTTAAAATGATTGTTCATGCGAGTCAGAAATTAAATTTTATATGATTCAAATAATTATTTATGCGCTTGAAAATAAATTTTTACATGTTCACATAAATGTTCATTTAGCACATTAAAATATTTATAAAAGGAGAACAAATACCAAAACGTAATGACAATTAAAGCAAATCAGATACAAATAAGATGTCACATGTAGCAAAAAATAATGTTCATGCATATTAAATATGTTTCATCCTGTTTTAAAAAATGGTTCATGCATGTTACAACATATGTTCATGTAAGAAAAAAAAAAAAAGGGAAAGGTGGTTCATGCATGTCAAAAAAGAAAAGGAGATAAATAGACAAGAAAATAAAAGATAGAATTATGTCAATTTATTTATGTATTAATGTTTTACTTTGGAGGAAATTGTAAAAATGTCATCGTCTCGTTTCCGAGAATGTCATTAAAATAGTCGTCATTCCGGAATGGCATTATACTAGTGTCATCCCTCCGAGATCGCCACATCTATCAGTTGACCGCTAGTTGACCCTTAAGTTTCTTGTGGAAAGACCATGTGCTTGTTGCATTTTTAAAGATTTTTAGACTAAACAACAAATGCAAAAGATAGTGACCGAGTTTTGAATTTTTTTTGAAGGTCACCGGGGGGATTACTCCCCACCTGAATTTTCTTTTTTTTGTATTAATAACAGAAGGCCAAGTGCCGAGATTTACAGGGGAGGGACGAGTATCAGAGAGACAAGGGGGGGGGGGGGGGGGGGGAACTCGACAACTACACGGCGAACCGTTCAAGCCAAGCTGCAGCGTCCTCCTGATGTGAGGCAGGGAGGCGATGCTTCCAGAGAGCCGCGTCATCGCGGCAACGACCGCGGAGGGTGGCGAGGGACGGGGTGTCGCCATTGAAGACCACCCCGTTGCGGTGCTTCCAAAGCTGCCAGCAGCACAGCAGCAGGAAGGTGGGCAGCGAGCACGGCGGCACGCCAGCGGGCGGGGGCACCAAATGCAATGCCCGAACGTCCGAGGCAGACATGTCGCAGGCACCTATCGACGCCCAGAAGTTCCGAGCGAAGGGGCATTCGAAGACGAGGTGGTTCGCCGTTTCCAAGGCGGCGGGGCACAGCGGGCAGCCGCACTCATCGGCGGAGAGGATGGTTTTGCGGAGCAGGGTATCCCGGGTCTGGATGCGACCAAGAGAGAGGAGCCATCCGAAGAACTGCACGCGCGAGGGTGCGCGGCTGCCCCAGATGAACGACGTGAACGGCGCGACCAACCCACCGTGGCACGTCAGCTTGTACAACGCCGAGGTGTGCAGCCGCCCGTCCTTGGTAACGCAGCGAGTCAGGGCGCGCGTGTCGTTGTTGGCAGCGAGGCGGACCTCCGCGAGCATGTCAGCGAGCTGCACCATCTGTGACTCCGCCATAGGGGTGAGTCGGGGCTGAATGGCAGCGCGCAGCCCGCGGCGCAGCACCGAGGCGACGGACTCGTCCTCATCGAGGGCATGTGTGAACAGAGCGGGCATGCCGCTGCAGATCGGACCAGAGGGGAGCCAGGGGTCGAGCCAGAACGCACAGCGCTCCCCATTCCCCACGCAGACCTGGGAGATGGACCTGTAGATGGGGACGAGTGCGCAGAGCGACCCCCAAAGAGCACCGGGGAGGCGCCGCGAGGTCAGCCCAGTCAGCGGGCGGTCGCCGACCATCCGCCAGACCCAGCGAGCCCAGGGGGACTCGTCACCAGCATGGAGACGATGGAGCAGCTTGACGAGGAGGCAGCGATTCTGATCTTTCAGGGACTTGATGCCGAGGCCGCCCTCTGCCTTTGGCCGGCACACCGCATCCCATGCCACCAGGCATTGCGCCCCGGAGAGGCGTTCGATGGCGGCCCAGAGGAACGCGCGTCGCAAACCGTCGAAGGCCTTGGCGACGGGAGGGGGAATGACCAGAGCAGCCATCGCGTAAGTGGGCAACACGTCGAGCACGGCGTTGATGAAGACGAGCCGCCCTCCAGTCGAAAGGAGCACCGCTCGCCAGCCGGAGAGGTAGCGGTCGGCTTTGGCGATCATGGGGGCGAAGGCGGCGAGGTTGAGCTTGTCGCACGACAGCGGGAGCCCCAGGTAGTTCTGGGGGAAGCTCTCAAGCGCGCAGCCGAGCGCGGCGCACACGACAGTGACCATGCACTGGGGCACATGAATGGGCACCAGCATACTCTTGTGGAAGTTGATGTCGAGCCCGGTCGCCTGCGCGAACATGTCTAGGATGGCCTTGAGCTTGACCGCAGCTGCCGCGTCCGCGCGGAAGATGACCAACGTGTCGTCGGCGTACTGGAGGATGACAGGGGGCGCGCCATCGATGATGGGGTGCTCGAGCGTGCCTCCCTCCTGCTGGATCATCTTCTGGAGGACATCCGCGACGAGGAGGAAGAGGTAGGGAGAGAGGGAGTCTCCCTGCCGCAATGCTCGCTTGCAGTTGATCCAGCGTCCGGGGATTCCGTTGAGGAGGACGGCAGAGCGCGAGGAGGTGAAGATCGCCTCCATCCAGTCACACCAGACAGGGGGGAACCCACGGGCACGCATGATCGTGCGGAGGTTGGCCCAATTGATGGAGTCAAAGGCCTTGGCGAAGTCCAGCTTGAGGGCGAAGGCGGGGGCGCGACGCTTGTGGCAGCACTGAACGATCTCGGTGGCATACACGAAGTTCTCGGAGATGCTTCGGCCGGCGATGAAGCCAGATTGATCGGCGTCGATGAGGGAGCTGATCTGGTGCTGGAGGCGGGACGTGAGAGCCCTGCACACGATCTTCATGGTGCAGTTTTGCAGGGAGACGGGGCGGTAGGAGCCCGGCGCAAGGACCCCCTCCTTCTTCGGGATGAGCACGACGTGCGCTCGATTGATGCCATCCAGGTTCGCCGTCCCGGCGTGGAAGGAGGCGAACAACCGCTCGATGTCGGGGGAGACGGTGGCCCAGGCCGCTCTGTAGAAGCTGGGCCCCAGCCCATCGGGCCCAGGAGCGCTGGACCGGTCCATGCCATCCAGGGCGGCACGGATTTCGGCCGCCGAGAAATGGGCCGTGAGCGCCGCTCCATCCACGCGCGGGGCGGAAGCGTAGAGGCGGTGGAGGGAGAACCCCCAGGAGGCCTCGCGGGCCAGGCCCAACAACGCGGTGTAGAAAGCATGCAGAGCCACGGCCTTCGCATCGTGCGACACCACCTGCACGCCGTCGACGTCGAGCACCCGGATGTGGTTGCGGCGGAGCTTGCTGGAGGCCATGGCGTGGAAGAAGCGCGTGTTCTCGTCGCCTTCCATGATCGCACGGAATTTGCCGCGCTGTTTCCAGTGCGCGGCCTGCCGGTGGATGGAGAGGGCGAGGATGTCGCGTGCCTCCGCACGCAGCTGGATCTCGGGACCTGAAAGCTCACGGGATTCTTCGAAAAAGTCCAGTAGATCAATCACAAATTTACAGTCATTATCAAGGAGAGGAATAAACCGATGCGAGCGTTTCCAAACCTTGGCGGCAGACCTGAACGATTTGATCTTGGCAGCAAGATCACCTACAGCATCGTGGGGAGGGGAGCGGAGGCGCCAGGACGGCAGGGTTTCGGGAAGGAAAAGGGGATTCAGGAGCCAGGCGTTTTCGAAGTGGAAGCGGGCGGCGCAGGGTATCTGGGTGGACGCGGTGACGAGGAGGGGTGTGTGATCGGATGTGGGTCGGGCGAGGGAGGTGAGGGCAGAGTTGGGGAAGTTCGCGTCCCAGTCGGCATTGAAAAAGGCACGATCGAGGCGTGCAAGGATGGGAGGGGTCTGTCTATTTGTCCAGGTAAAGCGGCGATCAAGGAGGGGAAGTTCCTGAAGGGCGAGGTTGCGGATGATGGTGTTGAATTTCGACGCCAAGCCGCTGTTGAAGTTGGAGTTGTTTTTCTCATGCGGGTAGCGAAGGAGGTTGAAATCGCCGAGGACCAGCCAGGGGCCGGAGACGAGGGGTAGGAGATCATCCATGTCCTGGGCGAAGGCGTCGGTGAGGGAGTGGTCGGCGGGAGCGTAGACATTGGTGAGGGTGAAGGAGAGGTTTGTTGTGGTGGAGGCTAGGACGGTGGTGAGCGAGAAGCGGCGCGAGATGGAGGAGGTGAGGTGGAGGAGATTGGCGTCCCACGCCGTGATGATCCCGCCGCGGCTCCCGTCGGCATCGCGCACGGCCAGGCCGGAGAGAGCGGGGGGGAGGAAAGAACGGTGTTTGAAGGGATCGAGGCTAGCAAGTTTCGTTTCTTGGATGCAAAGGACGGAGGGGAGGCAGCAGTAGCCGCGTTCTTAACAACAGCACATTTATCGGGATCGCCAAGCCCTTGCACGTTCCAGGAGGCGAGAGACAAGGTTTTAACAGACAAACTATCCATTTAACCGACTGGCACCATGGAGATTACAACACGTGATGGTAAAGGAGAAAGAAAGACCCAACACTTGGGCACCCCACCGGATATGAAAAACGCACACACAACCAAGTAAACAGAAGAGAAAAACAGGAAAAAGGACCCAAACAGATTTCAACATGATACAAACACAGAAATATAATAGTCATTTTAACAACACCATTTCAGTTCATGTCGAGAAATAATATGACGTGTAACAACAATACCATTTCACCAATACAACAGTTCAACACACAGAACATAGATAGTCATAGAGTAGAGCAGAAAGAGATAGTTTACTACTCGGGTCACGTCATCCAGTGGGGTATAAACTGCAAGCTGGAAGTGAATCATAAGAACTTGTTAGGAAAATTAGATCTTGACCGATCATCTGACTCGAACGCTCTTTCTCCCTCCCAGTTTTCACGGGATGTACAACCCTCCTACCGAAAGGCCCACCTGAACAGCAGAGCTAGTGGCGGAGCTGGTACATTAGCATATGGTTCAGCTGAACCCAACAAAATTCATCCATTGCTTGTTGATTTCTATAATAAATTTGCTTGTATGAGTGGAAGAATACACCATAAGTAACATAAATATATCCAACGAAATTATGTCCTACCTTCGCCCCCGAGCAGAGCAATTCCTCTTCCCGCCCTGGTATACACAAATGCAGATTATTGCAGAATAAAAACATATCGAGTTTCTCAAACAAATGCAAAACAATTGGTCACTTTACCTATTCTGCAAACAAATGCAGATTAACTCAACACTCTAGTTATCCCTTTTCCCTTCTCTAGTGACTTTAGTTATCCTTCTCCCAAGTCCCAACTTTGGCTATCCCTTCTCTCATCACTCTAGGGATCACTCACAGATTATTTCAGATGAACTCGCTGGTTAAAGCGATGGCCAGGAGTACGTACTTCGTGAACCAGCGGTAGAATTGATCGAAGGTTGGGGCGACAGAGCCGCTGTGTAGTTGCAATCGTGAGAAATAAAGAGCATGAACGCGCGCGTGTCTACGCGAATCAAGCCGTCTTCTTGGTCGACAAGGGATGCTTCATGCTAAATTGTGTCTCAGAACGAAGCACCATTCTTCACACATGTTGCCATCAAGGCTAGCTTTTGATCCTGCAGCCTGCCTTCTTCTGCCTGCGAGCCGGAGTACCATGATGATGCGATTGGGTTTCTCAAACGCCGGGAATAATGGAAGACGACGTCCCGCCCGTACGCGACTGTTGATGATGCTGAGATTCATCCTGAACCTGACACAGGAGAGGAGTACATTCACCATTAACTGCGTGTGCAAAATGCAATTACACTGTGGCTGAGTTCATAGGCGCCGAGGCGCGCCAATGCATGCAATGCATTTATCCGCACAAAGCAGCAGCGGTGCAGGCGGGCATTTCCTCAGCTGTTCAGGCGAGGAGATAATGTGCAGAACAAACAGTTAGACTGGCGTGCTTGACGCTTTTGTTTCTCGATACGGAGGTAAAAACTTTGCCCTTTACGATGGACAAATTCATGCCACCATTCATTGCATCGGTAGAGGAATCCAATAAGAAGAAGAAGAAGAAAGTTTGAATTGAAGAGTAGCAACAACAGTGGCAGTAGCGTTATCAGTCAGCTACCTTGGAGAAGAGATGCTAATTTCCTATGAACTATCAGCGGATGTGCCTCCTCTTTTTTGTGCAAAGGGTATTGAGACAGTTATTGGTGCATGAGAGAACAGAATGATACTTCTTCCTTGTTGACTAGCTAGTTCTCTTCATAATATTGGTCGGGGTTTTTAGCGTTTCGGAATGCATCCAAGATGTTCTCATGTGGCTCAGAAACGAAACAGGAATTTCGTCTTCTTTTAGAATTTGTTTTCTTCATTTAGAGATCAATGCATTTGAATGGATTTACGTTTACAAACAGAATCATCAACTAAAACACATGGCATTGTATTTGTCTCATCCTTCAGACATCACGATAATATGTATTCTGTCGCAACGCACGGGACCAGCTACTATCCAGCAACCCAGCGAGTACTTGGAACAGTCCATAGATGTGCCTTTCAGTATTCTTCTAAAATCTCATTTCGCAAATATAGCTATATGGTTTGATCAACTGTAAACTCAGCTCGGAAGTGCAGTACTGTTTCTTCTTGAAATGGTGTCTCATATTCACAACTATGGTCGAAATGAAGAGCCTTTGGAATCGAGACAGGGGCAGACTCTCTCTTTTTTTTGACAGAGGTACCGTAGGGAAAAATCCCTACGGTGTAATTTTATATATGAAGGTGGTGAAAAACCAGAGGTTTTTCACTACAAAGTGATTACAACTCTCTGCCAAAAATTCAGGGCGGTTGAAAAACAAAAATACAGGAGCACACACTCATCGAGAACTAAACTAGGATAGGATATCAAGAACCCACTGGAGAAGCGTGGGCACCAAAGAGGGCTTAACCCTGTACTGATGAAGCATGACATCATGTTGGAATAGCACCTTCCATCTTGACATCGAGGGCTGGAGGTCCTTGAAGATCAGATCATTGCGGGCTCTCCAAATATTCCAAAAGGCGCAAACTAAAACCTCCATGAAACATGGGCCTTGGAACAAGGTTTTAGCAGTGGCAATGCGGCTAGAGATAGGCCGTGTTATATCCCACTGAATCCCAACGAAGCTCCAGCAGGTGGCCGCAAAATCACATTCAAAAAATAGATGATCTCTTGTTTCAGTCAAACGTCTAGAGCATAACACACACTCAGGGCCACCATCATAGTTCCAGTGCTTACGTGACATCAAGTCTTTTGTGTTTAACCTGTCCTTCTGGATAAGCCAAGCGAACACCCTAAGTTTGGGTAATAGTTTTGATTCCCAGATCGCTTGGAGAGACACATCACACTCAAGGTTGGAGAACATGAAGTTATAGAACTTTGCTGATGTGTACGTTGAGTTCCCCCACGGAAAAATCTTGACATCTGGACTGTCAGGAACCAAAGTATGGGCAGCAACGATGTGGTTAACCTGCTCCAGTTCCTCAAAGGCCTGCGGAGACAGAGGCAGGGCAAACCTAGAAGACAGATCCCCCATCCGTGCCAAATCCAAGACAGAGGCATCCTCGTTCATAGCGAAGGAGTACAGCCTGGGAAAACGATCACACATCAATTGCTGGTCATGCCAAAAATCTTTCCAGAAGAGAGTTGTCTGTCCGCTGGCCACAACTGAATTTGTGATGCTACGATATATATGGATCAGCTTGAAAATGTCCCGCCACCAGAAAGATCCACGAGGGGATTGTGCCTGTGGGGGAGAGGATGGATCATACGAGGACCAGACCAAGTTCACCCACGGGATGTTCTGCTTGGTGAAAAATTTATGGAGCTGTTTGAGGAGCAGTGCAGAGTTCTGAAGTTCCATATTAAGAACACCCAAGCCTCCGTGTTTCTTTGGGCGGCAAACCAGCGACCAGGATGCTAGCGAGTGGACAGAGTTGGAGTCATCTTCTTTGGCCCAAAGCGCATGGCGACGAACACGATCAAAAAGCTTGATAATCCCCTTGTGAATCTTAAGTGAGCACAGGTAGTGGATCGGGAGAGCCGAGAGAACTGAGTTAATGAAGGTAAGTCTGCTCCCATAATCCAAGAACCTCACACTGGCATTCAGACGCCGCTCTACCTGGTCCACGATTGGGGACAGGTCTTGCATGGATGGCCTGGTAGAACCCAGAGGTAGCCCCAGGTACGTAAAGGGGAGCGAGCCGGTTGTACACCCAAAGATATTAGCCAGAGCTGCCAGCCTATCAGCAGTAATATTAATCGGCATCAGGCAAGATTTAGAGTAATTAACATGCAGTCCAGTGGCAAGAGAAAAGGAGTGGAGCAAGTCTTTGAGGGCCAAGAGCTGTTGGGGGCAGGCTTCCAAGATGAGTAGCGTGTCGTCGGCGTACTGGGCGATCGGAAAGTCAGAACCAGGTATCGGCAGAGGGGGGCGCAATGTGCCAGCAGCGACCAAGTGGTTAACCATAGATTGCAGGAGATCAGCCCCAGCCACAAACAGCACCGGGGAAAAAGGGTCTCCTTGTCGGACACCACGCTTGCAGGGGAATTTCTTGCCAGGGACACCATTAAGAAGAACCGACGAGGTACCAGAGGAGAAGATGCAGCGTACCCAGTGAATCCATCGCTCATCAAAGCCCCAGCATCGAAGAATCTTGATGATCGCCTCGTGCTCGATCATGTCAAACGCTTTAGCAAAATCTAATTTCAGTATGACTGCCTCCTTGCGTGATTGCTTGCACTGGTGGATATATTCATAAGCCCAGCCGATGCAATCCTGGATAGTGCGTGTTTTTAGGAATCCATATTGATTAATATGAACTAGCTCCAGGATTTTGCTCTGAAGTCTATTTGCTAGCAGCTTCGTGAGGAGCTTGGGCCGAGTTCAGAAGGGAGATAGGCCGGAAATCGTTAGGACCAAGAGGGGACTGGACTTTTGGAATGAGAGTGATATACGCGTCATTGATGCTCTGTAGATTAACCGACTTGGCCCAGAACTCATCACACAATCGATAGAAATCGAATTTTATAATTGGCCAGCAAACTTTCAGAAACAGCCCGGAGAAGCCATCCGGCCCAGGGGCCTTGTCATTGGGGCAGTCCGCCACAATAGAGTCAATTTCAGTATGAGAAAAAGGAGCAGACAAAGCCTCAAGACCATTGACACGCTGAATATAAGAGGAGAAATCAAACAAGGGGTCAATAGGAACAGATATCCCTAGGCGATCTCTGAAAGCAGTCCAGAGAATGCCGGCCTTTTCATCGTGATCAGTAGCAGAAGAACCATCCCGCCGCTCAAGAGAAGCAATGCAATTGTGTCTGTACCTGATAGTGGCCATAGAATGGAAAAATTTCGTATTCTCTCCCCCAAATTTGGCCCAGCGAACTGTGCACCGTTTTTTCCAGTAGTCCTGCTTACACTCAAGCAAGAACAGAAGTTTACGCTTTACTATATTACGAAAGTTCCATTCAGAGATGTGTAACGGCCGCAGTTCTTCAAACTCGTCCAGGCGAAGGATGATCGTATTGCAATTATCAATCAGTTGAGAAATTACGAGATACTCGTGCTCCAATTGCGAAGGGCTTTACGTAGCAGCTTGAGCTTGGCCGAGATACATCTGGCAGCATCTCCAGGACAGTGGATGGCCCAAATCCGTTGTACTACCTCAAGAAAGCCAGGCAGTTTTACCCAGTGGTTTTCAAATCGAAAAACAGCCGCTTTAGGGATGCTAGTGCCAATTGACACAACACATGGAGTATGGTCAGAGGTAGGGCGAGCAAGGGTTCTGACAGTAGTGTTAGGGAATTTCAAAGTCCAAGACGGTGAAGTAAAAAACCAATCCAGTTGGACAAGGAGGGAATCCACCTGCATGTTGCTCCAAGTGAAACAACGACCCTTAATAGGAAGCTCAATTAGCCCCAGGTGGCTAATGATTTCATTAAATGTGGCAATATCCTCCATGTTTGCACCCGGACGATTACGACTGTCGGAGTATCGATAGAAGTTAAAATCACCCAGCAGAATCCAGAGGGTGTCGTCAGCGATATCTAAGTGAAAAAGCCAAGCCACAAAGTTTTCCCGCTCAATACCTTCACATGGCCCATAAACATTCACCAGAATGAAAGATTCGGCCGAGCTCGTGGAGGTGAAAGAAATCGCAATAGCAAAGCTCTCCTGGAGTATAATTTGGCCCGCGAAGCGATTGCTGGCCCAGATCACAAGCAGACCGCCAGAGGCCCCGTCGGACGGGATAAAGGCAAATTGATCGAAGCGTTTTGGCGCGAAAGATTTAATGAATTTGCTATCGATTTCTGCACGCTTTGTTTCCTGAAAACACAAGATAGAGGCCGAGCTTTCTTCAATTTTATCGCGTACTAATGGCCATTTGTCAGGGCTATTGATCCCTCTGATATTCCAGCAGAGGATGTGCCAAATAAGACGCAAACGATTTAACTGAGACATATTTCAATTCAGACGAAGCGCAACGGGGTTCAGACGTAGTTCAGGACACACGCAGCTAATCAACGCGGCTTTTCATGAGCTGCTCCACTGACAGCTCGTCCGGGTCAATGTGGCAATCTTCAATACCGATCTTCTGCATTTCTTCGATCTGCAGGACTCTGGGGAGCTTGGCCTTCGGAACTAGAGAAGGCTTGTGCCCCAACCCGACATTCACGAGTGCTTCATACTTGAAGCCATTATTGGCAAGGCGAGGAGAGCGCCTTGCTTGAGTGCTTACTGATGGTGTGGCAGCCTTGCTCGAGCAGGGGCGAGCACTGGAGAGAGAGACAGATGATGGAACTAGCGCAAGGGCTGAAGAGCAACCGAATATAGGAGATGCAGAAGCAGCCAGTAGCCTGGATGCAGAGTTGTGTGGCTCGGCTGTCAGAGTTTCTGTCGACATAGGCAGCTCAACAGCTTCAGCAGTATCAGAGACCACCTCTGTCAGAGTTTCTGTCGGCGTGGGCAGCTCAGAAGCTTCAGCAACATCAGAAACCTCATGGTCCAGCTCATCATCAGAGTCTTCATCATCAGAGTCTTCTAGCAGTATGTGGCGAGGAACATCAAATATAATCATCAGGTGGTTCCAGGGTGCCAAGGTAATATTGATCAGGTGAAGAACGGCGTCAGCAAAGTCCCAGTTAACTGAATCTGCCAGCTGTATCATCTGTTCATAAGAGAACAGACTCTCTCTTCTACAATACGGGCATCAACACCCTGCTCACCCAATCCACATGTGAAATCTATCATATTCATCTTTCTTTTCCACGGCGCCAATGTTAAACTGATGAAGGCACATCATAAACTAGCCATGGATCACGTACAGATCAGTGGAGCCACTTAACATGAACATCCTAATTGCATGCCTGAAGTCTAATTTTGTTTGTATGATTTGCAAAGCATGACAGAGTTTGTCAATGAGGATACCTTCGAGGTTAAGGAATGGAGCAGTGACTCCTTCTTTATTCGAGCAGATGTTCTTCGGCTTAACTCTGCCCAGACTTGGTCGATTTTTGTTGTGTATGGACCTGCAGACCATCGCCGCTCCCAGGAGTTCCTGGCGGAGCTTACTGCGGCTGTTTCTGCTTGTCCTTTCCCGATGGTCGTTGGCGGAGACTTTAATCTGATACGGGGATCAGAGGACAAGAACAATAACAACAGCAATTAGCCGTGGGTGCATAGGTTTAACGACTGTATTGCCAACCTTGCACTTCGAGAGGTGCGGAGAACCGGCGCACGATATACGTGGACTAATAAGCAGCTTAACCCGGTCCGGTGTGTACTGGATCGGGTGCTTATGTCGGCCGATTGGGATACCCTCTTCCCGATGTGTTCCTTGGTGGCTGAGACCATAGTGGGATCGGACCATTCTGCTCTTATACTTAGCTCTGGGGAGGAGCTAAAGAAGAGGAGCAACCGTTTCTTCTTCGAGAAGAGCTGGCTGGAACGGGCTGAGTTTGGGGACTTGGTCACGAACAAACTGAGGGAGTTCGCAGCCCTTGAGGGGCAAAACCAGACTCTATCACCGCCTGACAGTTCATTGCGAACAACCTTAGACAGTTTCTCAAGGGATGGGGAGCTAACCTAGGTAAGGCGGAGAAACAGGCTAAAGAGGAGATTCTCGCACAGATTAGGGTCCTGGATGACCGTGCGGACTCCTCAGGCCTGGATGACGAGGGATGGGCTCTTCGTTATCATCTTGAGGACCAGTTGACCCACCTACTCAAGGTGGAGGAGTATTGGCGTCGGAGGAGTCGCCTCAACTGGTTACTCAAAGGGGACGCCAATGCGGCGTTCTTTCACGCGGTGGCCAATGACCGGAGGAGGAAATGTGTGATCTCACGCCTCACGACCGAGCAGGGCATCATCTCGGAGCCCCTTGCTCTACAGGCACACATCTACGACTTTTACCGCGCCCTGATGGGTTCTCCGAGCGAGACGGCGCTGTTTTCGCTATCGCACTCCTTGTGGAGTGCCCGTCCACGGGTATCGGACGAGGAAAATACGGCTCTCATGCTGACCTTCACGGACGAGGAGATGGACATGGTCCTGTCCAGCATGAAGGTGGATACGGCACTAGGGCCCGACGGGCTGCCGGTGAGTTTCTACAAACATTTTTGGCCTCTTGTCAAGCCATATATCCTGGCCATTGCCAATGACTTCTCTCTGGGGAAGGTTGACATTGTGCGGCTCAACTTTGGAGTGCTCACACTCATTCCGAAGATCCCGGGGGCGGAGGACATTAAACAATTTAGACCTATTGCTCTGATCAACATTGCTTTTAAGTTCGTTGCTAAAGCTTATGCTCTTCGTCTGGCCCCTATTGCGCATCACACGATTAGTAACACCCAGTCGGCCTTTATTAAGGGGCGGCTCCTCCATGAAGGTGTGGTCTCCTTGCAGGAGATAGTTCATGAGACTAAGTCCCAGAAACTCCGGGGAGTTTTCCTTAAGTTGGACTTCGAGAAGGCGTATGACCGAGTTAGCTGGGGCTTCCTAAGGGAAGTACTTACTCGGGCTGGTTTTGACCCGGGCTGGGTCCACAGGGCGATGAGTTTGGTCTCGGGGGGCCAAACAGCTATCACCATTAATGGTGATATGGGCAACTTCTTCCGCAATGGGAGGGGAGTCCGCCAGGGGGATCCGCTCTCCCCTCTCCTCTTCGATTATGTCGTTGAGGCGCTGGATGCAATCCTTGATGCAGCCAAGGCGGCGGGACACATTCAGGGGGTGATCCCGCACCTGATATCTGGGGGAATCTCACACCTTCAATATGCGGATGACACGATCATTATGATCCAACCCGATGATTTGGCCATTGCCAACCTCAAGTTCATTCTCATGTGCTTTGAGAACATGTCGGGTCTTAGGATATACTTTCACAAGAGCGAGGTGCTGGTGCTGGGTGTCAGCGCCGAGGAGCAACAGCGGATAGCTAATATGCTCAATTGTAGACTGGGGTCCTTTCCTGTCACCTACTTGAGTCTGCCTATCAGTGACAGAGCCCTGTGTGTAGGGGACTTGGGTCCCCTCACGCGAAAAGTTGCGAAGTGTGCTGATCCTTGGTGGGCAAGTTCATGTCCTCAGCTGCACGCTTGACACTCACTAATGCATGTCTATCGAGCCTCCCCTCCATGCGATGGGGTGTGTCTCCTCGGGGACGGGGTTCATAAGACGATGGAAAAGCATCGGTCTCGTTTCTTCTGGGAGAGTAACGGGGCCAGACGCAAGTACCACTGGGTTCGGTGGTCCGCGGTGTGTCAGCCCAAAGCCATGGGGGGCCTGGGCATTATTGACACCAAGTTAATGAATGTTTGCCTCATGGTTAAATGGGTGTGGAAACTTATGACCGGGCAGCAGGGGCTTTGGGAGGACATCATACGGAACAAATATCTGAGGTACAAGGACCTCCTCGTCGACTCGCATGGTTCTGGGTCGCAATTCTGGAACGCTATTCAGAAAGTTAAGCCGTTGCTAAGCTTGGGGGCTAAGCACGAGATTCGTGATGGCAGATCCACGAGGTTCTGGGGTGACTGGTGGTTAGGGCCAGGGCCTTTACGAGTCAGATTCCCCTCCCTCTTCGCCATTGCAGCGGACCCGGGCGCCTCGGTGGCGCAAGCGTACAGGGGAGGGGATTGGTACATCTCCTTTCGCAGGGTCTTTAGCCTCACCGAGATGGTTGAGTTGCACGACCTCCTTAGGGAAATCACTACTACTCACCTCTCGGTGGGCGCGGCGTTCTATCTTGGTGCCTAGAACCGTTCGGTCTGTTCTCTGTCAGATCTTTTTACCACAAGTTGTGCCAGGGTAGCCCCCGGAAGCACTTCAGCGAGATTTGGGGGATTTCTATTCCCCTGAAGATCCGTGTCTTCTTATGGCACTTGGTGAGGAGTTTGAGGACATCTGCCGAAGACATGGGCCCGCGAGTGGCAGATGCGCCCTATGTGACGAGTTTCAGGACACGAATCACATCTTCTTCGGGTGCACCCTCGCTAGGTTCCTTTGGAGCGCAGTTAGGGAACTGTTATCTTGTTCTTGGAGCCCTTCTTGTTTCGCGGAACTCTATAGACTAGTTCTTGGGTTCAGGGGCCAACCACGTCGGGTCTTGTGGATTTGTTGTGCCTCCTTTTGCTGGACGCTTTGGAATATGCGGAACAAGTTTACTATTGAGGGAATTTTCCCTTCACAGCCGGCTGACAGCCTATACAAATTGTCTATGTACTTGCAGGTGTGGAAGCCAGTGGCTAGACGACAGGACAGAGGGGAGTTGGAGGCGGTGATCGGCAGGATTCGCGCGCTCCATGACACCATCAGGGATAGGGACTAGCTTCTCCCCGCTCTCGCCTGCCGCTAGTGTTTTCTGTGCCTACGGGTTGTGTATGTCCCTCGCTCCTTGTTTTGAGCCGAGGTGTTGATGTAGCCTGCGTGCTACCTGGATCCTTATTGTGTTATTGGATCCTTCCGTTGTCTATGTTGTATGACCTAGCCGGATGGCTTTATTAATTTAAATCTGGGCTCGGCTCGAGCCTTCCGTCTAAAAAAAATATATCAACCTACCAGTATATAGGATGCTACAGCTCCGCCTTGGGATCCAAAGATCCCTTTTTTTACCTGCTCAAGTTGCATCTTTAGTAGTAGCATGTATTACGTAGAAGGAGCTCTGCTTCAAAAGTCGGAGAAAGATATTGATATCCTGCCTCCACTGTCCGAAATTTGATTCGCAGAAAATGCATCGTCGCACAATTTGTCTTCAGTTTGATGAGATTTTGCAGCGTGGGCATATATTTTTTTTTTTTTTAGAAGAAACGGGGGGCAAAAGCTTTGCCCCATATATTAATTAAGAGGAGGATTGCAAGAAGGCAAGTTTTGTGACCGCCCAAAATACAACGCGACTACTCTCGCGACATCAAGTTGCCCAAACATTTGGCACCCGCTAGAACCCACAAACGGGCCTCATTCTTAACTTTGTCTAAGAGGACTAACGACGGCACACTCTTGTTGTTAAACACCCTAGCGTTGCGTTCGTTCCACACCTCCCAAGTGACGAGCAAGGTGAGAGAGGCGACGGCCTTGCGATGTGGAGTAACATTGGTCATTGCAAGCCACCACTCGTTGAAGCTGAGGTTTGACCAATCTCCGGTGTTGACGTTTTGAAGACTTAGCCAACCTTTAATCAGATCCCAGATCCTTCTCGTGAAGCGGCAATGGACCAGCAGGTGGACAAGAGACTCGGTCGTTTGTTTGCAAAAAGGGCAAAGCCCGCAGTTTGGCCACCCTCTCTTAGCAAGGCGGTCCGCAGTCCAAACCCTATTTTGGTTTGCAAGCCATGCAAAGAACTTCGTCTTAGGCGGAGCCCAGGGCCTCCAGACCGACTTATCCATGGAGGAAGTGATGGAACCCATGAATTGCATCTTGTAAGCCGACTTTGCCGAATATTCACCATTCGCCGTGAGTTTCCAACGGATCTCGTCGCTCACATCATTGTTTAACTGGACGTTAGTGGTAAGGCTCCAGAGATCCACGAACTGTGAGAAGTGGGCCGTGGTGAAGTTCTCATCAAGGCGCACCTTGTTCACCCAATCAGCCCCCAACATAGCCTTCTGCACGGAGCAGTTCTTCCCACTAGAGCACTCGAAAATGAGGGGTGCGATGTCTTTAGGCTTCCTTCCTTCTAGCCAAGGCGCATGCCAAAAGGGGGTTTTGTGCCCATTCCCCACAGAAATCGTAGTCGCGGCGTAGAAAATGTCCATGTCTTCATTGGTGCAAGGGTTGCCAAAGCCCACCCAAATTTTTTCTGGGTCCTTCCACTCCAACCAAGGCCAGCGCAAGCGTAGAGCGGTCGCAAACTTCCCTAAATGAAGGATACCAAGCCCTCCAAGTTTCTTTGGGCGGCACACCAAATCCCAATTAACTTTGCATTTAGCCCCGGTGGTTTTGTCTTTGGCCGACCACAGAAAAGCTCTTTGTATCTTGTTGAGGAACTCCATGGTGCCAGGCGGAATGATGAGAGAAGTCAAGTAGTAGATTGCTTGGGAAGCAATGACAGACTTGACCAGGGCCGCCCGGCCAACCGTGGCAATATACTTGCCATTCCAAGTGGGCAGCTTGCCCGCACATTTATCCTCGAGGTACTGAAAGTCCACCCTTCGAAGGCGCCGAACGGACAGAGGAAGCCCAAGATAGCGCATAGGGAACGTGGCACGCTTGGCCGGAATACCTTCAAGGACGTCATCAAGATTGATCGCAGCGCACCTTATCGGAACCACAGAGCTTTTGTCAAAGTTGGTGCAAAAACCGGTAACTTCTCCAAAAGCGTGAAGGATGGAAGCAAAATTCTCAACGTCCTCCTTTATAGGCGCCACAAAAACCGCCGCATCATCTGCGTAGAGAGACGTTCTCAGAATGGTGCTTCTTTCCCGGAGCTTGTGAAGAAGGCCTTCCCTCGTTGCATTCTCCAAAATTTGTGTGAGGGGGTCTATCGCAAGGACAAAGAGAAGGGGAGACAACGGGTCTCCTTGTCTCAGCCCACGACCATGCAAAACAGGGGGGCCGGCAATCCCATTGAGTAGGACCCGGGAGGATGCGGTGGAGAGGAGTGCAGCAATCCAATTCCGAAACCGAGGAGGGAACCCACGGCGTTGGAGAAGATCCAAGATGTATTCCCAACGGACCGAGTCAAAAGCCTTGCGAATGTCAAGCTTGAAGAGGAGCGCTGGAGTCTTCCCTTTGTGAAGGCGCCTAGCGAGGTTCTTGACGTAGAGGAAGTTGTCATGGATGCTTCTTTTCTTAATGAAGGCACTTTGAGCGTTGGAGACAAGATTGTTCATGAGAGGCCCAAGACGAAGGGCAAGCACCTTCGAAATTATTTTGGCAATCGCGTGAATCAGGCTGATAGGTCTATAGTCGGAGACCTCCTCCGCACCATCCTTCTTTGGCAGCAACACAATATTGGCAGAGTTAAGCCAATGAAAATTTTCGGAGTGGAGGTTGCCAAAAAGGTGGATCACCCGCATCACATCCACCTTGATAAGCTCCCAACATTTCTTGAAGAAGGCACCCGTAAAACCATCAGGACCTGGGGCCTTGTCACTTGGCATTTGGTCAATTGCATTCTTCACCTCTTCCTCGGTGAACGGGTCTCCAAGGCTTTGAAGGTCTTGCTGCATAAAGTTAAGCCCCTCCCAGTTGAAGTCTCGAGTCCTCGCTTGACCATGCCCCATGATGGATTTGAAATGATTATGGATCAACTCTTGCTTGGCAACATGGTCAGTGACCCAACCACTATTAAACTTGAGACGATGAATGTGGTTTTTCCTTCTCCTTGAATTAACCCTCATGTGGAAGAATTTTGTGTTGGCATCACCTTCTTTGATATTTGCGATCCTCGCACTTTGCTTTTTCCTAGCCCTTTCCACAACGGCCAATGCAACCACCTTCCTTTTTAGCCTAGCCCGAAGATCTCTCTCAGCGGGCGAGAGCACTCTATTCTCCTGGGCCAAATCGAAGTGCAGAATAACAAGGAGAGCCGCATGCACCAACACCTTGGAGTTGGAGAAGAGGCCACGGCTCCACCTCGACAACCGCATTCCCGTGGTGCGCAGCTTGTGGTGCAGGATATGGCAGGGCTCAGTGTGGGCATTGGGTTCGACCCATGCCTTTTGCACCACCTCAACGAATCCGGGAAGACGAAGCCAAAAATTCTCAAACTTGAAGGAGCGAGGTCTGCGGGGTCCTCGATCATCGGCAAGCAGTAACGGACAATGGTCCGAGAGAGAGGAGGACAGGGCGTGAAGAACATAGGTGTCAAAGCGGACATCCCATTCAGAGTTGCAATAGAAGGCATCAAGCTTGGAGAGCGTAGGATTCGCCCTCTCATTGCTCCAAGTGAAACGTCTATTTTGGAGGTGCACCTCCTTAAGCTCGCAGGTTTGGAGTGAGAGGGCGAATCCTACGCTCTCCAAGCTTGATGCCTTCTATTGCAACTCTGAATGGGATGTCCGCTTTGACACCTATGTTCTTCACGCCCTGTCCTCCTCTCTCTCGGACCATTGTCCGTTACTGCTTGCCGATGATCGAGGACCCCGCAGACCTCGCTCCTTCAAGTTTGAGAATTTTTGGCTTCGTCTTCCCGGATTCGTTGAGGTGGTGCAAAAGGCATGGGTCGAACCCAATGCCCACACTGAGCCCTGCCATATCCTGCACCACAAGCTGCGCACCACGGGAATGCGGTTGTCGAGGTGGAGCCGTGGCCTCTTCTCCAACTCCAAGGTGTTGGTGCATGCGGCTCTCCTTGTTATTCTGCACTTCGATTTGGCCCAGGAGAATAGAGTGCTCACTTATCAGGATCATGATCTCTGCAGATTCAACCGATATCTTTGTGATTAGGCGGTTACAGATTAAATATGCCACCTACATCTCCGATAAACCAAAATATTTCTCTTGTTAAATCATATACTTCGAATTTCCAACGCTGGTTTTTGCACATTGTGGCACGTCCGACAACATGGCTGGTATGTCCCACCAACAGCACCACACGATTTCCATATCCCAGGACAGTTTTATGTCTACTCCATGGTTTCAAACCCCTAGGAATACTGTAATATGATGGAAACTCCCGTTTGAATATTGTGATCTCAAATAGGTAGATTTTTCACGTAATAGAAGGGCCCTCGGCCTCTTCACCTATAATATGCACAAAGCCAATTTTAAGATCAATGATAACTTAAGTCTCTGAAAAAAATACATTATTGTGAACAAGGCGAAGCGGAAATGGTGTGCGTCCAATTAAGTAGTTGCATCAAGCCAATTCATTGTCAAGAAACACGCTAAGCAAAGTATAATTTTACCAAGACAGAGATAAGACGGCAACTATATTTGGCAATAATCACGAAGCTATCTCTGTTTTTTGAGGAAGGCAGCGAGCGCTGCTTCATTACATTAAGAGAAACCTGAACAAATGCCGGCGATGACAGTGCAAATTAGGAAAGAAGTGAAATAAATGGGCTACTGCTAGGCTAAGCACAAGTAGAGGTTATTACAAGTTCGGAGTTCAGAATAGGAACAGGTGCAGTCTTTGATCTCCTGTCAGCGACAAAACTACCTCTCTCTTCATAATCACTACGTCGATGAAAACGATAAAAATATATTGGCCATATATGAGAACAACCGTACGTAGGTGATGGGCGGTAGTTGGAACCCGTGTAAAGCTTTTTCATATCAGTAACATATTCAAGACCCATCGCTTCAGTGTTCTTCTAATACCCCATTTAATTTACTTGGATACTTACTCCTTTCTATTGTATACTCGCCTACTCACGATATAATATCTTCCCTTAAATCTCATAAACTTGTTTCGCATTAAGGGCAACCACACCTTATAATAACGAACTTTCACACCATCCATCCTTATGCAATGCTCATCTCATGTCGTGCATTGCAACAATGTTAAATGGATGAAGCTAGGTGCGCATCATGAACATGCCAAATTTCGGTTGAGCTAATTATCATAGCGGTTGCATGCTGGAAGATGTTTAACGTCTAGAAGTGCGAAGTATTTGATTAAAGTTCCCTCAAAACCAGAATCGACTACTCCCTCCGATCCGTTTTAAGTGTCGGGTGGATGTAACGTACAAAGCACAATTTCTTAGGTGTACTAGCGACACTTTTTTGCATATCGGAGGGAGTATTATTTTTTTGGGGGGGAATCGATTAGTAGTCCAAACTCCAAAGGTACTACGCACTTACACTAGGCTGGGCTGGGCCTTATGCAGTGTGTAATGTAACGCCTAGTGCACCCCGTTTGGAGCGGGAGCTCCTAAGTGTCGACCTGGGCGGAGGAAAGAATGCTCCGCATACCCCCTGGCGGTAGTGGGCTCGACCCACTTTGATCTGCTGGCCCCACTTTCATTTTTAGTTTGAATACAATTTTTAGTTTTGAACACTTTCAAATTTTGGTCAAATTTTAGTTCTGAACATTTTCAAAATATAACCAATTTTCGAATTTGAAGATTTTTCAAACGAACATTTTTTGAAAACTCAAATTTTAATCCTGAATGTTTTTATAAAATCAAACATTTATAAAACACTGAACATTTTTAAATTTGAACAATTTTCAAAAACTGAGCAATTGTTAATTTTCAACATTTTCAAATTTTAACAATTTTTAATTCTGAATATTTTTTGTTTGAACAAAAGTACTCAAATTCATCTTTTTTGAACAAGAGAAAATAAATAAATAAATAAATAAATAAATAAAAAGGAAATAAAAAATATTATATGAAAGTATAATGGAAAAAATAAATATGAAAAAGAATAATAAAGAAAGCAAAGAAAAAAGAACCGAAAAGCCCAGAAAAACCGAAAACTGGAGTTAGTACTTTACCGGGCCAACCCACGAAGGGCTGTGTGGGAGCGAATAGGCTCCGACCTGTGCGGCAACTAGGATTTGCCGTTTGGAGCCGACCTTGCTGTTCTCACTCTGATAAGCATGGACAGAGCTAGGCCGTAGGCTTGGGCCAAGTAGATTGGTGCAGTGATGGTTTTGTGATTGGTGTTGTCGGCTTTATTCATTGAACTGCTCCGTATGTACTACTCCCTCCGTTCCTAAATACTTCTATAAGATGTTTTAGTTTTTGTCCATATTCACATGTATCTAGATGTATGTGGATATATTTTAATGTGTATATATACTCATTTGAGTTTGCACATAACCAACATGTGAGCTAGTTAGAACATCTTACATTGTTAAACGGAGGGAGTACTAGTAAGAAAACAAAGCTATTTCCCAAAAAGAAAAAGGTAAGAAACAAAGCTGGATACGATATGATGCTTCTGCCGTGTCCCAAGAGGACGAAGAAGGACGACTTCTCAGACATTTGCATGTTGCAATGATGCAATCGATCAAAGGCTTTTTTGCCGCTGCTTCCTGCCAGCCAGATCGATGGAACTACCCTTGTCGCAATTTTAGTTCATCGTCGCGCATCGTGTGTCTGCGCTCTCGCGCGTGGAGACGACCAATGTTCCGCGTACGTTGGACCATCGACAATTATTTCTGGCACGCTTTGGCGCTGGATCGGAGGAGGGAGTTAAGTAAAAGTGCCATCTATCTGTACGCCTTTATGGGGGATACTTTTTCACTTTTGACGCTCCATCGAACCATCGGTACTACAGTACATGCAACGACTACTACAAGCTTTTTACTCACTTGTTTCTTGGCGACATAGCTGTGGATCGAGTGCTCAAAGTTCCATCGGTACATTGTTCTTACATCCACTTTGTCAACATGTACGGTACTCACTAGTAGAAAAACCATCTTCGGTTCGAGGCTTCCGTCCCGGCCAATGTTTGAACCGGGACTAATGGGAGCATTAGTCCCGTTTCGAACGGCCACGGCGTCGGCCAGCTCCAGTCCCGGTTCGTTGGGACCTTTAGTCCCGGTTTTGGTAATACCAACCGAGACTAAATGGTCACGGCATGCGGCCGCAGAGGTGGGGCAAGCGCGAGCACCCTTTAGTCCCGGTTCGTGATACGAACCGGGACTAAAGTGTTCCCTATATCATCTTCCACCCCCGAGCCAGCCATCTTCATTTTTGAGCTCGAGTTCATCAGCATTTTCTCCTCTGATTTCTCTCCCGAGCTCGAGTTTATCCCCATCTTTTTTCCACCATTTGTCAAGATTGGAGGCACCTCATCTATCCAAGGGTTAGCAATTTCATCCTTTCTTCCGGCGTTGCTATTTTAGCTCATTTCATTGCTAGTTTAGCTCATTTCATTTTTATATTGCTAGCTAGGTGTTTGATAAAATGTCTAAGTTAGGGAGTTTATTTGTTTTATATTCATTTCGAGCTCAAATTAAAGTATGATTTGTGGGTTTTAGTGTCGTCTCGTCCCGTCCTCACCGCCGTCGATCGCCCGCGTCGTCCCGTCACCGGCACCTCCTCGGTGAGCCTCTTGTTTTTATCTTTTATTTAAAAAAAATCTTACTTGTATGATTTAGATGCATAGTTATTAATTGTATAATTTTCTTATGTTTTTTATATGTATAGTGCCATGGTTTTGATATCCGTCCCCGTCGGCACTCGTCCGGTCTATGATTCGGATGTGGTATATATTTTTATAACTATTTGTTTTATTTCGTGTTTATGACAATTATGCCTACCAACTTGACATAATTTTTTTTTATCTAGGAGGTAGTTCAACCGGAAATTCCAACCGACCCTCTTGTCGATATGCTAAATTTATTTGAAAAGGGAAACAATGATTTGAAAGCAAAATTGAAAAGAAGTGAAGATCTTCGTCTTCAATGCCTAGAAGAGAAGATGAAATTGGAGTTCGATCTATCTGACGTCGTCGATAAACACAAGATCAAGATGGATGCAATGCGCTTGAAGATTAGAAAGATTAGAAAATATGTCATTCATAAAGAGGCTTGGTATCATTGTGCTATTGGTTCAATAATTATCTTAGTTGCGATTTTGATCGCATTTGTTGTTGGATTTAAATTCTTTAGATAGTTGTATGTTAATTTCAATGTATGTTTTATGAGAACTATGTATTACATTTGGTCACTACTCTAATTTGGTTTTAATGTGATGAACTTGTATTAATTAATTTGGTTAGTTCTCTATTCATGATGTAGTGTATTGGTTTTTGATATATTTATGTAATGCAGATGAGCCGGCAATGGATGTACGGTGACCGACGCAGTCCCGAGTCATTAGTGGCCTGCCATAAGTTTCTCCATGTGGCTGAGGCAAACAAGCGGTCGAATGGTTTCATTTGTTGTCCATATAGTGTCTGTAAGAATACGCATGATTACTCTACCTCAAAAACCCTACACTACCACCTGTTGCAGTCCGGTTTCATGTCCGGCTATAATTGTTGGACCAAGCACGGAAAAGAGGGGTTATAATAGAAGACAATGAAGAAGAAGAGGATGATGACAACTATCCTATGTTCAGTACTGAACACGGTGGTACTACAATGCGGGAAGATGAAGCTGAAGAAGAGCCCATTGTTGATGAGCTCGATGATGATCTTCGTCGGGCCATTCTTGATGCACAGATAAACTGCGGAAGTGAAAACAAGAGGTTGAAGTTGGAGAGAATGTTAGAGGATCACAAAAAATTGTTGTACCCAAATTGCGAAGATGGCTAGAAAAAGCTGGGTATCACACTGGAATTGCTGCAATGGAAGGCAGAGAATGGTCTATCTGACAAGAGATTTGAAAATTTGCTGAAAATAATAAAGAAGATGCTTCCAAGGGATAACATATTGCCCCTCAGTACGTACGAAGCAAAGAAGGTTGTCTGCCCTCTAGGATTAGAGGTGCAGAAAATACATGCATGCAACAATGACTGCATCCTCTACCGCGGTGAGGAGTACGAGAATTTGAATGCATGCCCGGTATGCGGTGCATTGCGGTATAAAATCAGGCAAGATGACCTGTTGATGTTGAGGGCGAGCCGTGCCCAGGAAGAGGGTTCCTACCAAGGTGATGTGGTATGCTCCTATAATACCATGGTTGAAACGTTTGTTCCAAAACAAAGAGCATGACAAGTTGTTGCGATGGCACAAAGAAGACCGTAAGAAAGACGTGATGCTGAGACACCCCGCTGATGGGTCGCAGTGGAGAAATATCGACAGAGAGTTCCCGACATTTGCAAGTGACGCAACGAACTTAAGGTTTGGTCTAAGTACAGATGACTTTAATCCTTTTGGGGAGCACAGCTCCAGTCATAGCACCTGGCATGTGACTCTATGTATCTATAACCTTCCTCCTTGGTTGTGCATGAAGCGGAAGTTCATTTTGATGCCAGTGCTCATCCAAGGCCTGAAGCAACCCGGCAACGACATTGATGTGTACCTGAAACCATTGGTTGAAGAACTTTTACAGTTGTGGCGTGAAGAAGGTGTACGTGTGTGGTATAAGCACAAACAGAAGGAATTTGACCTACGAGCGTTGTTGTTTGTAACCATCAATGATTGGACTACTCTTAGTAACATTTCAGGACAGTCAAACAAGGGATACAATGCATGCACGCACTGTTTAGGTGAGACTGAAAGTATATATTTGGCAAACAAGAATGTGTACCCGGGGCATCGTCGATTTCTTCCAAACAAGCATCACGTAAGAAAGAAAGGCAAGCATTTCAAAGGTGAGACAGATCACCGGACGAAGCCTACCTGCCCTACTGGTGTTGATATATATGACATGGTCAAGGATTTATAAGTAATCTTTGGAAAGGGTCCTGACGGACAATCTGTTCCGAATGACGCCGACGAACACGTACCCATGTGGAAAATCCTAGAGGTTCGCTCTGCAATCGACATGATGCACGTGACGAAAATCTTTGTGTGAACCTGCTAACCTTCTTGGGCGTGTATGGAAAGACGAAAGATACACCGGATGCACGGCTGCACCAGCAACGTATGCACGAACGAGACGACCTGAATCCAGAGAAGTATCAAGATCCTTCCAGATACGCTCTTACCAAAGAAGAGAAGGAGATCTTTTTTGAAGTTCTGAGCAGTATCTGAAAGTGCATGTTGCCCCCATGCGTGGTTTTGGTAATTAATGACAATCCTTATGGACTATTGTTTGCATTGAGATATTCTTGTAGATCTTGTCCATAGGAAAAGATTGGAGTTAATGTGTTGGAATCTAGAATCTTACATGGTAAAGTGTGGCATGGAAAAGAAGATTGAGGAAACATTCATGTTTATCTCCAAGCCATCATATATGTCAAGAGAAGAAGATGAAGTGCAAGTTTAATTTGATCCATCTCAGAAGATATCATTTGATTGAAGCTTGCAATTGATACATGAAGACGGAGCTAATCGAGACTCTTCCATAATGGAGTATGGCGGAGTATTTGGAGATGTCTTTATCAAGCATGTGCTAGCAAGCATGATCAAGAAAGGAGTTCCAACTTAAGAGAGTCAATATCGTCATCATCTAGCTCAAGTGGAATGCGCAAGGCATAGGTATGATCTTGATAGGGTTTCTATTTTACCGGTCTCATGGTGTTAGTGGGAGACCGGGTTATATGATAGACGGTGTACTATCAAGAGGGGCTCTCAAGTGAGTAACTTGATCGCATCTTTGTGGAGAACTCAAACCTTTGCATACTTGGCATATCATATTTCTTGGTTCTTATTTGGCTTTTATCCATGTGTGTTTTTAGAGCTTATGTTCATCTCCATATCAAGCTCTAGTCCATCAAAAACGGATTTTATATGAATATCTTGTCATGTTTTTTATGTTGGAGGTTTTAGCGGTTTGTCTTTTATAAAGAGGTCAAACTCTCTCCTTGTGGATTCCTCCTCACATGATGGACTATGACGTTTCTCTGCATGATCTTGTAGTACTCTTCGTTGCGAGTTCAACAAGTCCAAGATTATCGAAAACGGAGTCCGGACGAGAAAGTTATTGGATTTTCGGCTAAGGACCACCTTCCAGCTAGTTTTGCGAGTCTCTGGAAAAACCGGACCTTTGGGCCGGACCTTTTTTTTCTTGGGCCGGATATTCCGGGGGGCGGACATTTGGGCCGGACCTTTCATTTTTGGGCTGGATATTCCGGCCCCAGTTTTCCTGCAACGGCTCTTTTTCGTGGGACCTATAAAAGGCCCCCTTCTTCCCCAAAGTGACCAGCTCTTCCAAGCACGAAATTTTCCCCTCTCTCACCTCCATTGTTAACCTTGGAAAGCTTGCCCCTCTCTCAATTCCTCCCATGATTCTTGCATATCTTTGAGGGAAAAGTGAGAGGAGATCTAGATCTACATTTCCACCAATCCATCTCTCCTCTAAGTGAGGGGAACCTAGTGGATCGAGATCTTGGAGTTCATTTGTTGAGTTCTTCTTTGTTCTTTCTCTCTTCTCCCCCCATAAGCATTAGTTGCTTTTGGTGAGATTTGGGAGTGAAGGACTTGAGCACTTGTTGTGTTCTTGCCATTGCATTTTGTTGCATCGGTTTGCTCTCTCCACGAGGATTCGTGGAAGTGAAAGTTCATGCGCTTGTTACTCTTGGGTCGTTGGACCCTAGACGGTGTTCTTGTCACCTTTTGTGGTCAAGGCCTTTTGTGGCTAGTTGGGACCTTTTGTGGTCACTTGGGAGCTCCCAATCCTTTTGTGGGTTGTGCCTCAAGATCGTTGTAAGGGACTCGATTTCCGCACAAAAGGAAATCAATAGTGGAAGGTGAACCGAGCTTTTGGGCAAGGTTCATCAGAGAATAGGGTGAGGCCATTTGTAGCGTCTTGAGTTTGAAACTCACACCCCTCCAACGAGACGTACTCCCCTCAAAAGGAGGAACTCGGAAATACATCATCGTCTCCGCGTGCCTCGGTTATTTCTATACCCGAGCTCTTTACTTATGCAATTTACATTGTGATAGCCTTCGTGCTTGAAGTCTATATCTTGCTATCACCTTTTTACTTGTCTTGCTTAGCATATATTGTTGGTGCACATAGGTGAACCTATTATATTTAGGTTGTATGCTTGTTCAATTAAAACACCTAGTTTTATTCCGCATTTATCAAGCCTAAACCGGAAAAGTTTTAAATCGCCTATTCACCCCCCTCTAGGCGACATCATTGTCCTTTCAATTGGTATCAGAGCATAGGCTCTCTTTATTGGGCTTTACCGCCTAGAGAGTAAAGATGTCGTTTAGAAAATTAGTACACAATCCCACTTTTCAATTCGATGGCACAAATTATGATGTATGGAAAATTCGCATGCTTAATCTTTTTAGGGCCATGGGTCCAAATTACATAAAGAGTATTGTAGATATGGGTTTTTTCTCCTCCACTGGATTCCCAAGAATTATCTATAGAGGATTGATGACCCACAAGTATAGGGGGTGTATCGTAGTACTTTCGATAAATAAGAGTGTCGAACCCAACGAGGAGCAGAAGGTGCTGACAAGGAGTTTCGGTAAAGGTTTCACTGTAAATGCTAGCAGACAAGTTTTTAGGGGTTTTTGATATAGCAGGTAAATAAAATGCGAGTAAGTAAAAGACAGTAATAATAATTGCAGCAAGTGGCCCAATCCTTTTTAGAGCAAAGGACAAGCCGGTTGGTTTACTTATGATGACAAAATGTTCTTGAGGACACACGGGATTCTAGTCAAGTGCTTTCGCTTCACATAGTTGATTAATCTTATTGTTTTGATAAGTGTTGTGTGGGTGAACCTATGCTAATGCACCGCCCTTACTTGGACTAATACATACTTGTGATTATACCTCTTGCAAGCATCCGCAGTTACAAGAAAGTAATTAAGATAAATCTAACCACAGCCTTAAACTCTGAGATCCTACGCTCCCTTGTGCACCGGTATACTAACGGGGGTTTAGGTTTCTGTCACTCCGGCAACCCCACAATTAGCAACCAAATACACAATGCACTCCTCTAGGCCCATAAAGGTGAAGTGTCATGTAGTCGACGTTCACACGACACCACTAGAAGAATAGCACCACAACTTAAATATCAAACCATTAAATATTACTCAACATAATTCCACTACTAACAGCGTGACTTCTCCCATGTCCTCAAGAACTAATCGAACTACTCACGAGACATCATATGGATCATGATCAGAGGTGATATAATGATGGATAACGATCTGAACATATACTTTAATTCACCGATAAAACTCAATAGCATCAACCACAAGGAGTAATTAACACCGGGAGAGTTTCCCCTATGAACTAAACAAAGTATAGCCCTAGATGTTACAGCGGAACGAGATGGTGCAGCGGTGATGGTGGTGATGGCGGTGGAGATGATGATGATGATGATGATCCGATGAAGTCCAGCGCGATGACGATGAGGATGGCGATGATCTCCCCCTCCGGGAAGGAATTTCCCCGGCAGATTTCTCCCTGCCGGAGAGCTTTTTCTCTCTCTGTGGTTTCCGCCTCGTGGAGGCGGCGGAATATTTTCTCACGGACTCCCCGTGTCTTAGGGTTTCTGGGGGATGAAGTACGCGAAGGGGGAGCGCCTGAGGTGGGCCAGGGGCACCACACCTGGCCAGGGCGCGGCCAAGGTGGGCCCGCGCCCAGGGGTGGTGTGGGCCCCTCCTGGCCCATCTCAGCCTCCCCTTTTGGCTTAGTCCATCTTCTGATAAAATAGGAACATCTGTCTTCTCGGAAATATTTTTAGTGCTCCAGAAATATAGTGCCTTGACGTTGCTTTTTCCAGCTGAAATCTGACTCCGGCAGTTAATTATCCAATGATCATCAAACATGCAAAATAAGACAAAATAACATAAGTAACTCCTCTTAATATGAAATATATCATTGAATAACAGTAAATTATGCTATAAAATAGTGATGCAAAATGGACGTATCAACCCCCCCAAGCTTAGACCTCGCTTGTCCCCAAGCGAAAGCTGAGCTCAGTAAACTAGAACAAAAGTTTATGGAGTGAAGCGTCGATAATAAAGAATACGGACAAGAAGCATCAGTAATTACTAAACAACACACTCATTTTAAACAGCAACTACTCTTCATATAACCTAACTTGAACATGAGTAGTGAAACAACCACAATAAAAATACACGAAGGAAATTATAGATTAGTAATGGCACACTTCATTCTTGGTCATAGAACAATAAGCAATCAATACTTATCTTTCGAAAGGAGTCTTTATATTAGAGCTTATATTGCAGAACTTCCACACTCAATTATCACACCTTCTTTACAGTCATTGATAACTTGCAAAGCTATATTCTTAGAGGCAAAAGTCTTTGTGCTAAGACAAGAAAGGAAAAGACATGATTGACAATATTAATGATATATATGGTTGAATCACAACAACTCAAATGCTTGCTCAAGGAAGAAGGAAATAGGTGTACTGACTCAACATGAAAAGTAAAAGAAAGGCCCTTCGCAGAGGGAAGCAGGGATTAAGTCATGTGCTAGAGCTTTTAAGTTTTTGAAATCATATAGAGAGCAAAAATTAAGTTTTAAGGGGTGTTTGTTAATTGTCAACGAATGGTAGCGGGTGAAAACAGTATTCTCCCTGTCAAACAGACTTTTAAGAGCGGCTCCCATGAAGGACGTTATTTCTACCAGCAAGGCAGATCATCCCTCTTTCTCTTTGGTTTACACACGCAGATATTTCACTGTTTGTCAATGCTTACTGATAATTCAGGGCAAAAGTGTGAAGAGAATTAAGCGTTAAAGTTGTAATTAATTGGGACTGGGCATCCCGTTGCCAGCTCTTTTTGCAAGTTATTGGATAAGCGGATGTATATGCCACTAGTCCAGGTGTAAAGTCTGTTTGACAAGTAGAATAAAGGATAACCACACTACTTCCTCATGAGCTAGTAAACATTGACACAAAAGGGAATAATAACATTTTGAATAATTTAAAGGTAGCACATGAAAAATTTACTTGGAGTGGCAAAGAAATACCACATATAGGAAGTTATGGTGGACACAAATGGCATGGGTTTGGTTCAAGGATTTGGATGCACGAGAAGCATTCCCTCTCAGTACGGTGGTTAAGGCTAGCAAGGTCATGTAGCAAGCATAAAAGTTGGGGGATACACACAAATATATATGTAATAGAAGCAACCATGCTATCTTCCCTGTAAGCACAAATGTTTTAACTCAAAGAATACTAATCTTATTGGCTAGCAAGAAAGAAAGATAAAGGGATAATATTTTTGCATGTAATTCCCTCCTTCTACTTAAGTTTTCATGGTATTGCTACTAATGACCAATACTAAGTTTGCCACAACTAATATAATTTACTTAATGTACCCAAAAGTGGCGTCAATACTAATGGCAAGATCAGCACATAAAGAAGATTGCAGGCTAAAATAAAATGTACCGAAAGTAAAGGTGGAACTTCTCATTAATATTCTGAACAAAGACACACTCAAACCAACGGATACATGGATAACTAAAGGATTGACACTCCACATCGCAAACCATCTTATAAGATAACTTCTCTACTCATGATATGACCACGAAATTATAAAAACGAAAGGATAAAGATGATACTGGGCACTCCCCCAAGCTTGGAACAAGCCAAGGGAGTGCCATTACCCCTTGACGATTTAGGCTTGATCTCTTGGTGGCGACTCCCTAATGAGCTTCTCGACCAAATCCTTCAATTCATCTATCTTGTATGTGAGGATGCGGATCATCTCCGAATTGTGTTCGATGCGGTTCATGAACTGGTCAGAAGGTGAGTCCCAGCTCTTGGAATTGTTTCCCCACTTCTCACTGGACTTAGGGCTTTCTTTTCCTGCATTGTTAGATCGATCTATATCCCAACAAGTAGGCAACTCCATCTCCGGAACTCTCTCAAATTGATACTTATGGATGAGGGTATGGAAAGGGTTACTGGAGTTTGAGGCGAGTGTCTTGGGTGCAAAGGCATGACGCGATGCCTCACCACCCATGTTCAGGTTCTTCACAGGATTGAAAGGGTTGGCAGTCACCCCGATGCTTGCAATAGTAGCGCGAGGACGTGGAGTTGAGTCTTCCTCTACTTCATCATCGGTTTCGCTCTTGACCTCCTCCTCGATCCTCTGGTCCATGATGTCCTCCACGCCTCCTTGCTCTCGTTGTCGTTGGAGAAGACCATGGCGCTCTAAATCCGGAAATAGTTCCTGGCAGAAAACAGCTCGAAACCAAAACTCGACGAAAACACGATATACGGACCTCGGGAGATCCGGGTGATTATATAGCAAAAAGTTTTACGACAAAAGGAAGGTACAGGACGAAACGGGGTCGGAGACGGGCTCCGAGGTGCCCACACGCACCCACGGCGCGGCCAGGGTGGGGCCCGCGCCCAGGGGTGGTGTGGTGCCCTCGGGCACCGTTTCCTACCCTTTTCCGACTCATAATTTTCCATATTATGTAAAAACAAAAATATTTAGGTTGAAAAGTAAATCGCGAACTTTTTCTTACCGAAACTGTTACCTATTCCAAATCAGCTTTTGCAGTTGTCTGAATTTGACTTTTTATAAAATCCTCTGGAGTTACCACTTTGATAAGATCAACATCTTCATTATAAGAATCTCCAGAAATGTAATGCTTGAGTCTTTGACCATTAACCACTTGTGGTCTGTCCCCATCTAGTGAATTGATTTTAATCGCACCTGAGCGATAGACCTCCTCAATGATATAAGGTCCTTCCCATTTTGAAAGTAATTTTCCTGCAAAAAATCTGAGACGAGACCTATACAATAAAACTTTTTCACCTACGTTAAATTCTCTCTTAAGAATTCTTCTATCATGCCATTGCTTAACTTTCTCTTTAAAGAGCCTAGCATTTTCATAAGCTGCATTTCTCCATTCATCTAAAGAATTCAAATTAAGCAATCTCTTTTTACCGGCAAGTTTAAAGTCTCTATTAAGTTCTTTCACCGCCCAATAGGCTTTATGTTCTAATTCTAAAGGCAAATGACAAGCTTTTCCATAAACCATTTTGTAAGGAGACATTCCCATAGGATTTTTATAAGCAGTTCTATAAGCCCACAAAGCATCGTTAAGCTTTTTAGACCAATTTTTTCTAGATTTATTAACAGTCTTTTGCAAAATAGACTTAATCTCTCTATTTGACAATTCTACTTGACCACTTGTTTGGGATGATATGGTGAAGCAATTCTATGATTAACATCATACTTAGCTAAGTTTTTCTAAAAGCACCATGAATAAAATGAGAACCCCATCAGTCATGAGATATCTAGGCACACCAAACCTAGGGAAGATAATATCTTTAAGCATTTTTAATGATGTCTCACCATCAGCACTAGAAGTTGGTATAGCTTCTACCCATTTAGTAACATAATCAACAGCAACAAGTATGTGAGTATAACCATTTGAGGAAGGAAAAGGACCCATAAAGTCAAATCCCCAACAGTCGAAAGGTTCAATAACAAGAGAATAATTCATAGGCATTTCATTACGTCTACTAATGTTACCTACTCTTTGACATTCATCACATGATAAAACAAATTTTCTAGCATCTCTAAAAAGGGTAGGCCAATAAAAACCTGATTGTAGAACCTTTTGCGCAGTTCTATCTCCAGCGTGATGTCCTCCATAAGCACTTCCATGGCATTTGCTCAATATTTCTTTCTGTTCATACTCAGGAACACATCTTCGCATAATGCCATCTACTCCTTCTTTATACAAATGTGGGTCATCCCAAAAATAATGCCTCAAATCATAAAAGAACTTTCTTCTTTGCTGAGCTGTAAAGGTCGGAGGCAAATACTTGGCAACAATAAAATTAGCATAATCAGCATACCAAGGACTTTCGCGTGAGCTTACCTTTATCGCAGCCAATTGTTCATTTGGAAAACTATCATTAACAGGTATAGGATCATCTGAAATGTTTTCTAATCTAGACAAATTATCAGCAACAGGATTTTCAGCACCTTTCCTATCTACGATATGTAAATCAAATTCTTGCAGTAAAGTACCCATCTTATGAACCTAGGCTTAGCATCTTTCTTTTCCATAAGGTATCTAATAGCAGCATGATCAGTGTGAATAGTAACTTTTGAATCAACAATATAAGGTCTAAATTTATCACAAGCAAAAACAACTGCTAAAAATTCCTTTTCAGTAGTAGCATAATTCTTTTGAGCGGCATCAAGTGTTTTACTAGCATAATGAATAACATTTAACTTCTTGTCTACCCGCTGTCCAAGAACAGCTCCTACAGCAAAATCACTAGCATCACACATTATTTCAAAAGGTAAAGTCCAATCAGGAGGTTGAACAACAGGAGCTGTGATTAAAGCTTTTTTAGAGTTTCAAAAGCTTCCTTGCAATCATCATCAAAAACAAAAGGTACATCTTTTTGAAGAAGATTAGTGAGGGGTTTTGAAATTTTAGAGAAATCTTTAATAAACCTCCTATAAAAACCGGCATGACCGAGAATACTACGGATACCTTTCACATCCCTTGGACAGGGCATTTTCTCGATTGCTTCAACTTAGCTCTGTCCACTTCAATACCTCTTTCAGAAATTTTGTGCCCTAGGACAATTCCTTCATTAACCATGAAATGACATTTCTCCCAATTAAGAACAAGATTTGTCTCCTCACATCTCTGCAAAACTTTATCAAGATTGTGCAAGCAATTATCAAAGGAAGTTCCGTAGACGGAAAAATCGTCCATGAATACTTCCACAATTTCTCACAAAAACCATGAAAAATAGCAGACATGCATCTTTGGAACGTAGCAGGAGCATTACACAAACCAAAAGGCATACGTCTATAAGCATAAGTTCCATAAGGACAAGTAAAAGTTGTTTTCTCTTGATCTTGTGCTTTAACAGCAATTTGTGAGAATCCAGAATAACCATCAAGGAAACAAAAATGGGTTTTCTTAGACAACCTTTCTAACATTTGATCAATAAAAGGCAAAGGATAATGATCTTTCTTAGTTACTTTATTGACCTTTCTAAAATCAATGCACATCCTATATCCCACTACTACTCTTTGAGGAATAAGTTCATCATTTTCATTTGGTACAACAGTAACTCCTCCTTTCTTAGGGACACAATGCACAGGACTTACCCATCTACTATCAGCAATAGGATAAATTATACCAGCATCAAGAAGTTTTAATACCTCATTTCTTACCACTTCTTTCATCTTAGGGATCAAGCGACGCTGATGCTCAACAACAGGTTTTGCATCGGGTTCAATGTTGATGGCATGTTGACATATAGTAGGAGAAATCCCCTTTAAATCATCCAAAGTGTATCCCATAGCTCCTCGATGTTTCTTTAGTACTTCTAATAACCTTGCTTCTTCATTACCTGAAAGTTTAGAACTAATAATAGCAGGATATACTTTCCTTTCATCAAGATAAACATACTTAAGATTATCAGGTAAGGTTTTAAATCGAAGACAGGATCTTCCTTAGGAGGCGCTGAGGTACCCAAATCTTCCACAGGCAAATTATGCTTAAGTATTGGTGGTTGACGAAGAAAGGCATTGTCAATCTCATTCCTCTCCTCCATAAATACTTCACTTTCGTGTTCCTCCATGAATTGCTGCAAGGCATTGTTAGGAGCAACAGCAATAGAAGCAAGTTGTTCAACTTGAAAATTCTCATTAGGTAATTCAGTTTCATAAAGTTGTTTACCAAACTTAGAGAAATTAAACTCATAAGATTCTCCATTAAATTTAGTGTAAATTTTCTCTTTCTTACAATCTATAATGGCACCACATGTATTCAAGAAAGGCCTACCAAAAATAATGGGACACGCTTTACTAGCAACAGAACCAAGTACTAGAAAATCAGCAGGGTATTTAGTCTTACCACATAAAACTTCAACATCTCTCACAATACCAATTGGGGAGATAGTTTCTCTATTAGCAAGCTGAATAACCACATCAATCTCCTCAAGTTCGCAAGGACCAATTTCATGCATAATTTCTTTATAAAGATCAAAAGGAATAGCGCTAGAACTTGCACCAATATCACATAAACCATAATAGCAATGTTCTCCTATTTTGACTGAAAGCACAGGAACACTTGTTTTCCTAGCTCTACGGGATGTGAAACAATATTAGAGGCATCTTCACAAAAGATAATATGTCCTCCTTCTACATTTTCAGTTACCAAATCCTTTACTATTGCTATTGTGGGTTCTACCGCTATTTGTTCAGCAGGTTCTAAAGCTTTCTTTGCACTTTTATTAACCACACTAGCTATGATAGAATGTTCCCTAATTTTAACAGGAAAAGGTGGTTTCTCAATATAAGGTTCTGGCAAGATACGATCAACTGTATGAACTTCAATGTTTTTAATATTGGCAGAATTAGTATTATCTTTGTAAGGCAAATGATACTTATTGCAACTTTCTTTAGGAACATCAAGATAAGAGGCAAAAGCCTTGTATAGAGATTACGAAAATTATCAATATTCATAAAAGTTTTAATGCAATCGTAATCATGCTTTATACCTGATTCTCTACCTTTGTCGTTCTCCCATCCTTCAGTATTTTCCTCAATCCGATCAAGAAGGTCCCATTTAACTTCCTCTTTATTACGCGTAAATGATCCAGCACAAGAGGTATCCAATAGAGTTTTATCTTGAAGAGAAAGCCTTGCATAGAAGTTATCAATAACAACATTACCAGGAAGCTCATGAATGGGGCATTTGAGCATTAATGATTTCAATCTCCCCCACGCTTGGGCAATACTTTCTCCATCATGAGGCCAAAAATTATATATATGATTCCGATCTTGATGAATTTCACTAGGAGGATAAAATTTAGAATAAAAGAGAGGCACAATCTCCTCCCAGCCAATAGAACGCCCATTTTTCAGCATCCTATACCATTTTGCAGCTTTACCAGTCAACGATATAGAAAACAATTTCTTCTTGACCTCTTCCATTGAAATACCTGCACACTTGAACAACTCGCATAATTCATGAATAAATAGCAAATGATCCCCAGGAGGGACAGTTCCATCTCCTGCATAGCGGTTATTCGTAACTCGTTCAACAATTTTCATAGGTATTTTAAATGGAATTACTTGATCAGGTGGTTCCTCTTCTACTACCTTAGCAGTGGTAGTAGTATTTCCAAACAGGGATTCAAATGGAGATCTCTCCATGATAAAATAAAGTAGCAAGCAGAAATAAAAATAGCACCTACAGTAAAAGTTTTCCTTACCAATTCCACTTACCAATAGCGCTTCACTCCCCGGCAACGGCGCCAGAAAATAGTCTTGATGACCCACAAGTATAGGGGGTGTATCGTAGTACTTTCGATAAATAAGAGTGTCGAACCCAACGAGGAGCAGAAGGTGCTGACAAGGAGTTTCGGTAAAGGTTTCACTGTAAATGCTAGCAGACAAGTTTTTAGGGGTTTTTGATATAGCAGGTAAATAAAATGCGAGTAAGTAAAAGACAGTAATAATAATTGCAGCAAGTGGCCCAATCCTTTTTAGAGCAAAGGACAAGCCGGTTGGTTTACTTATGATGACAAAATGTTCTTGAGGACACACGGGATTCTAGTCAAGTGCTTTCGGTTCACATAGTTGATTAATCTTTATTGTTTTGATAAGTGTTGTGTGGGTGAACCTATGCTAATGCACCGCCCTTACTTGGACTAATACATACTTGTGATTATACCTCTTGCAAGCATCCGCAGTTACAAGAAAGTAATTAAGATAAATCTAACCACAGCCTTAAACTCTGAGATTCTACGCTCCCTTGTGCACCGGTATACTAACGGGGGTTTAGGTTTCTGTCACTCCGGCAACCCCACAATTAGCAACCAAATACACAATGCACTCCTCTAGGCCCATAAAGGTGAAGTGTCATGTAGTCGACGTTCACACGACACCACTAGAAGAATAGCACCACAACTTAAATATCAAACCATTAAATATTACTCAACATAATTCCACTACTAACAGCGTGACTTCTCCCATGTCCTCAAGAACTAATCGAACTACTCACGAGACATCATATGGATCATGATCAGAGGTGATATAATGATGGATAACGATCTGAACATATACTTTAATTCACCGATAAAACTCAATAGCATCAACCACAAGGAGTAATTAACACCGGGAGAGTTTCCCCTACGAACTAAACAAAGTATAGCCCTAGATGTTACAGCGGAACAAGATGGTGCAGTGGTGATGGTGGTGATGGCGGTGGAGATGATGATGATGATCCCGATGAAGTCCAGCGCGATGATGATGAGGATGGTGATGATCTCCCCCTCCGGGAAGGAATTTCCCCGGCAGATTTCTCCCTGCCGGAGAGCTTTTTCTCTCTCTGTGGTTTCCGCCTCGTGGAGGTGGCGGAATATTTTCTCACGGACTCCCCGTGTCTTAGGGTTTCTGGGGGATGAAGTACGCGAAGGGGGAGCGCCTGAGGTGGGCCAGGGGCACCACACCTGGCCAGGGCGCGGCCAAGGTGGGCCCCGCGCCCAGGTGTGGTGTGGGCCCCTCCTGGCCCATCTCAGCCTCCCCTTTTGGCTTAGTCCATCTTCTGATAAAATAGGAACATCTGTCTTCTCGGAAATATTTTTAGTGCTCCAGAAATATAGTGCCTTGACGTTGCTTTTTCCAGCTAAAATCTGACTCCGGCAGTTAATTATCCAATGATCATCAAAATGCAAAATAAGACAAAATAACATAAGTAACTCCTCTTAATATGAAATATATCATTGAATAACAGTAAATTATGCTATAAAATAGTGATGCGAAATGGACGTATCAAGGATGAGGAAAACTCACATCTCGATACTCTAGTATCTAATGGTCTTATATGTGTTTTGAGTGATGTAATTCTTGCTTCAATCATGCCTTTTCGGAGCGCTCATGAACTTTGGACCAAGCTTCAAGATAAATATGAAGTGTCCAACGTTATTGAGGATGATTGTTCTCCCTCCACTTCCGGGCGTGATGAGTTCACAACTTGTTCCACTTCACCAACATGTGATTTGTCACAAGGTAATGATATGGTTGATGGTGAATCCACTATTGACTATACTTCATCTCTATCTTATTGCAATGTTCTATCTTTGGACTTAAACACTTCTATCACCTCAAATGTCTTACATGCTAGTGTTGATAGTCCTTGCATATCAGGTAATAGTTGCTTAACTAAATCTCATGATGATATGCTCTCTATGTCTTGTGGTCATGAAAATAATACTTCCATATCCTCTATTTTGTGTGTGGCTAACAATGTAGAGGAATCACAACACTTGTTGGAACAAGACATGGACCTCAATGGTGCTTCAAGTAATTCTTCATCATCATCGTCCATTACTCACTTTTGCCTTATGGCTAAGGATTCAAAGGGATCTCCTCCTTGGAACCCTCTACTACTTGTGATGATGAGGATGAGGATTATTATGGTTTACAATTTAATGATGCCGACTCCTTTAAAGAGAAGGGTGAGATGGTATTTTGTGCTCTCCCTAAACGTAGTAAATCTATCTCCCCTTTATGTGAAATTTTGACTTATGCTATTAAGAGTTGTGAAGTCATTGAAGAAAAGGGATACTTGAAAGAGAATATGCTAATGAAATTGCTTCTCTCACCGTCACTCTTGATGAAGAGCATGAGCTTCGAGTTTCTCTTTGAAGGAGAATGTTGAGCTAAGGGCTCAACTTGAGTTGCTAACAAACAAGTATGGGAAATTGGAAGAAAGTCATGAAAAGCTCTCTAGCTCTAGTGAGGATCTTCTAGCATCCCATGGTAGGCTAATGTTAGCTCATGAGGCTAATGTTAGCTCGATAATATGGAGGAGTCACAAAATAACATTGTTTCTAAAATCATTAAAGAACGTGACCATGCTATTGCGAAATATAAGCTTTATAAGAAAGAAAAGGTTGAATTTGGTGTTGCTCATGAAAGACTAACCGAGGAGCTAGAAAAGCTCACCAAGGCTCACAAGGCCTTGGAGAGTGAACACTCTCTCCTTATCAAGTCTCGTGATCAACTCCAAACTCAACTATCTAAAAATGATGTGCCTAACTCCTCTACTTACTCTTGTAATCATGCTAATATTATTGAGAAAAATGTTAGGTTGAAAGATGAGCTTGCCAAGTTATCTTCTTCCATTTCTAAAGTTAATGATGCTTGTGCTACTAACTCCACTTCATGTGAATCATCTATTTTGAAGGAGAATGTTGAGCAAAGGGCTCAACTTGAGTTGCTAACAAGCAAGTATGGGAAATTGTAAGAAAGTCATGAAAAGCTCTCTAGCTCTAATGAGGATCTTCTAGCATCCCATGGTAGGCTAATGTTAGCTCATGAGGCTATTATATCAAAGATAACATCTTGTGAGCTTCATGTGGTCACTAGCACAATTTCTACTAAAAATTCTATATTGTCTGGTGCTAGTCCTAGTAATTCTACATAACATACTATTGCTAAATCTTGTGATGAATTACTCTCTATGTCTTGTTGCTCTAACAATGAAGAATCTACTTCCTCTAGTATTTTTGTTGATACTAACCATATAGAGGAATTAAAAGAGCTCAAGGCCCAAGTCACTTATTTGAAGAAAAACTTGGAAAAGCGTCATGTTGGGGATTCTACACTTGACAATATGTTGAGTGTTCAAAGACGCCCCAATGACAAGAGTGGACTTGGATTCAACTCCAATATGAAGAACAAGTCCAAGTATAACAAGAAGAAAAAGGGCCAAGAACAAGTTAAATATTCGGCCAAGATTGTTTGCATCAAGTGCAAAGTTGAAGGGCACCATGTTAGCTCTTGCCCTTTGAAGAAGAAGTCCCTTGGTGAGAAGCAACAAGGGAAGAGGCCTCAAGCTCAAATTCAAGTTCCTCAAGTTGAAGAACGGCCACTTCTCAAGAAGAATCAAGCTATTCCTCCTCAAGTTGAGACTTCAACTAAGAAGAAGGGAAAAGCCAATGTTGCTACTTATGCCGTGAGAAGGGTCACTTTGCTTCTTCATGCACTACTGTTACCTTATCCAACCCTATCATAATTGATAATGGTTATTCTCTTAGAAAGGATAAGGTTGGCAATGTGTTTGCCAAATATATTGGTACTCAAAGTGGTGTCAAGAAAAGAACCATTTGGGTTGCCAAGCCTATTGTGACTAACCTCTTAGGACCCAACTTGGTTGGGGACCAACAAGCTAAAACTTGATCAATAGGTGTTGTTGGAGGGCATTGGAGACTTGGCTACATCATGAAGAATTAAGGGATCTTCATCAATTATATTCTCTCAAGCCAAGCCATTTGGATTATATTGTTCTATCTCTTATCCAATGTTCCTCCTTGCGGGAACTTGTGCTTATATCATATATACATTGAAAGTTACTTGCACCCTTGCATGTGTTTGGTTTTGTACCTTGCTAGTGTATGTATGTGTTGTGCTCTCTACTTACTTATCTTGAGAAATCAAGTATGTGTATGTTGGTTTGCACACCACTTACTTGTTTTGAGCCTTATTGCTTTATTTGCTATCTTATCTTGTTGGCTCTCTTTGAGAGATTAATGGACTATCCCATTTTGGAAGAGTCATATGCTTCGTGCACTTCACAATCCTAAAAATGTGTGTACTTCAGGAATACCACTTAGTGATGATATATCAATATTATCTATTCTCTATGTGGTATGTCCTTCTCATGAGAAATTCAAATTCTATCATGTCCATTAATTATCTCTAGTTGTTTTGTTTGCCTCTTATTTGAAAGAAATGGATTATCACATTATGGTGGAGTAATAAGCTTTGTGCATATTACAAGCCTAGAAAATGTGAACATGTGAGGTTTTGCCACCTAGAATTGATATTGTTATTTATCTTGTTCCTGTGTGGCATGTTGCTCAAACAAGTTCCATATTTGATTAATTGCTTCTTGTCTCCCATCTTTTGGTATCTTGTTTGTGAGATACTTTCTTGGTGCTTTGCATGATCGTTGGTTAATTGAAGCCATCAAGAATCTCTATCTAAGCATGTTTTTCAATTCCTATATTTTGTCTCATGCTTATGTTTTGTGAATATGATCTTGAATATATCTTTGCAATCCACCACCGAGAAATATCTCCATACATTACTTGTCTTTTGACAAGTGATAATCATATTTGTGGTAAATATATTGATCATATTTACATTGGCTCTTGCTCAAAATTTGCCTTATTTATCGCCAATGATTTGTTTTGATCTAACTCACCTTTTGTCTTCCTTGTATCCTTTTGGATCCCTTGTGCTCTACTCAAAATTTGTTTTATGCTTTCTTGAGTTAGGAAAAGCAATAATCTCATTCTTGTGCATTGACATTCAAAGTCATACTTTTAGATAATGCACTATTCTTGGGGAAGCTATCCTACATTGAGTAGAACACCATTCTTTAAATTGGTTTTGTATCTTATGGCTTTTCTTGAACATGACTAGTGTTGGATAAAATATATGGAGAGTGATGACCCCATTTGTGTGCATTTTGTATTCAAATGCAAGATCATAAATAATGCACAAATCTTGGGGAGCTATCCTATATTGTCGTGGTGGGATCACGGCAGATGCCATGGGTATGGCTTAGTTGGGGCCGAATGGTCGTTGGGGGAATCCGGGGAGGGTTTATGCACTCAAGACGTGCACAAGCAAGAACATGCAAGAAACCACAAGAACATGAACAAGAAACCAAGAAAGCCAAGAACACAAAAGACACCACGATGTACCCAGGTTCGGGGCCTTCGTGAGGAAGTAAAACCCCTACTCCTGCCTTGCCTCTCTCAATATATCAGTGTGGTTCTCGGGTACAAGGTGCTCCTCGAGCTGTATGTTGCTACCAAAGTGAGAGCTCGAGGAAGATGAAACTACGAAGGGGGAAATGAGCTAGGGTTTGCCGCCTCCCTCCCTGGAGGTAGAGATGCCGCATATATACACAGGCCGAAGTACATTTTTACCCCTGCCTACAACTGACAATGGCATGGCCAAAAGGTAGAAGACAAGCCTCTGCCTCCTGCCAGCCCAACGGCCGGACTGTCAGGCCAGCCAGGCCTAGCTTTCCTCTTCGGTCATACTTCAGTAGCCTGCCGAGGTCTAGCCTGTAGACCTTTCCCGAAATAGCCGAGTCAGCTCCTAGGCCCCCGAGCTTCCGGGAAACCCGTGGACGGACCTCGCCGTCCTCTGAAGCCTCGGGCTACGAGCTCTGCGGCACCCGTGACCTCTCTGACATGCCTCGATCCTTGCTGCCAACCTCGGATAACACTCCTGATCATATACCTCGGTAGAGAATATCTTATTCCTGTGGTAGCTAGCTGACTGCCCCGAGGTTGATACCTCGGAGGATATACCTCGGAAAGTATACCTCGGACGTACACCTTACGTCGGATGACGCCTCCTGCGTCCTTGCTCAATCGTTCCTCGGACAGCTTACTGCCTTAACCTTACATGTCTTTACCTCATCATTACCCTACCCGGGGGTAACCCCCCGACAGTAGTCCCCGAAGCTGATGTGGTCTCGCAGCCTCGGATGAAAGGCCGCATCAGGTTCAACCCGAAACCACATGCGCTACAATGTTTTGCAGGTTACCGAACCAATATCCGAGAAATCCATCGGTCTGTTCCTCGGGCCATACTGCTTTTCCGAAGTATCCGCCGAGATCTCGGACGTCAACCCCTCGATTTCTGCATCCTTACTGACTTCGGTCAGAGAACACTGTTCACGTGTCCCATCCGTCACTTCCTGGTCCACGATAGTCAAAGCACTCGAGTGCTTTCCACCACGCGGCCCACGTCAGCGGAGGTTTCCCGCTTGCGCCGCTTCGCGCTCCAGTAACCGCGCCGCACGACGGTTTGCCTCCTGCAACCGATCCTGTGGCCTGCTCGCCCACCGCTATCTTCGTGCCACGTGGGCCATTGTGCACAAACGATCCCACTCGCCGCTCCGATAACCGCGCGGTAGTGCGCAGTTACCGCCCGCGGTTATAAATACGGGCCCAGGGCAGTGCTTCCCTCTTCTTCCTCATTCACTCGCCGTCTCGCCTCCATCGCAACCAGTGCCGCCGCTTCCAGTTGAGAAGAAACGCGTTCCCGCCGCCGCCGACGAGCAGCTCCTTCGTCGCCGCTGCGACTGCGTCACCGGCGCCGCCCTTCAGCACCTCGTTTTCACGGTATGTACTCCCTTTCTTGATACCCTAGGCATTGCCCTAGGTTTCTTCCTCTTCGCGCTTTGGTTCTTCATATGTTCTTGAATAAAATTCTATTTACCTCCTCCGGTAGATCTTACTCGCATACTTTTTTGGGTAGAAATGAGTTTCATACCTCGGACAGACGTTCGCCTAGCATATATGTGCCTCTATGTACATTAGATAGCCGTCCAACTCCTGAGTTAGCCAGATATAGCCTTAGATTCCAGATTTACTTTTTCCTTTGCTAAACTTCTGTGCATTCTCTGCAGATTGATTCTGCCGAGATGTCTCCTCCTGAGACTTCGGAACAAACCGAGGTTCCAGACCTCGAACTGGAGGTCGGAGAACGAGCCGGCTGGGAAGGTTCGGATGTAACTCCGGACGAAATCCAGTGGCTCAGGGCGACTCGGCGGATTCCCGCCGGGGTAGAGTGTCGCCTGCCAGAGGGCGAACTCGAGCCTCAAGTCAAGCAAGGGGAACGGGTGGTCTTCGTCGCGCACTTCCAGCGCGGCTTCGGACTGCCCGTTAGTGATTTCTTCCGGAGCTTCCTCGACAAGTTCGGACTCCAGGTTCATCACCTCCCCGCCAACGCCATCACCACTCTCTCCTGCATCGTTTCCTTCTCTGAGGGATACCTCGGCCTCAAAGCCACGGTAGACCTCTTTTCTCGCTACTTCCAACTCAAGCGGCAAGTGATCCCGGATCCAAAGAACAAGGATCTGCCCAAGCAATTAACCGCCTGCGGAGCTGCCACCATAGCTCCTCGCCGAAACTCCATCTTCCCACGTATCACTACTCCGGACACCGTTCGCAAGTGGCTCCGGACGTGGTTTTACGTGAAGAACTCCGGCGAAGAGGACCTCCTCAACCTGCCGGCGTTTAACCTCAGCCCTCCTACAGAACAGCTCAACTGGGACTACACTCCCCCTCACACGGCGAACTCAAGTCCATCCATGGTATATTGCGAAATGGCAGGACCCGGAGGACCCCGGAAACGACGGGAAAGTCCTGACGGCTGATGACCTGGCCTGCACATTCGTGAAGCGCAGGGTCTCCCCTCTCCAGGCGAGGTCTCACAAGATCTGCCACATGAGCGGTCTTTATGACCCCACCCGCCATACGCACGTTGCACTGGACAACGCCGCGGTAGCTCGGCGAGTCCGAGCTATCACCAAGTCCAAGATCCCTGACGCTTGGACATGGGGAAGGGAACCCCACTACCGGACCAAGCCAGCGAAACAGGTACGCTATTCCGACGTTTTCTTCGTACTCCTTTACCACCGAGGTCTTGCTACCGACGTTCATCTTGACAATTTTCTTCCTAACTCCTTTTCATATGTCTGCCATACAGCTGTTCTCCCGCCAGACCGCCGAGGATGGAGTCCATCCTGCGGACCACTTCGGCAAGGATCTCCCTGTCGAGGACCCACCATCCAACGTGGACCCTGACGACGAGGATTATATGCCCATTGCCTCGGCCCGCATCACCACCGCGGGTAAGCCTCAAGCACAAGCTTCAGTTCAAGAGATTTCGGATGACGAGGAGGGGTTTCTCGTCATGGAACCAATAAACGCGGTACCTATCTCCTGCCTTCCTCACCTTCCGAACTTTACTCCAGCAACCAGCCGGAAACGCGCTGGTGCCGCAACTTCGGCCGCCGAACCATCCGCCACTGGAGCCTCCGGACCCACTGAGGCTCCGGTCAAGAGACGTCGGCTGAAGAAGTCCGGAAATCCTCCTCATGCCCGAGGGGGCAAGAGGTTTCCTACCTCGGATGGGTAATGCTTTGCTTCTATAGCCAACAATGTTTGTTGCTTAAACATATTACTCGGTATTAACACTTGACCATCTTCTTTTCGTTGCAGTGCCCCATAGACGTGGATCAGGAGGTATCCTCCATGACTGCACCCGTTGGTGCCTCTGAAGCCACGACCACCCCGACGAACTCTCGCCCCGGATCTCCTCCACCGAGGTCTGGCCCGGCCTTGGGGAAATCTGCCCCCACCCGAGGTCAGACTTCTCCGCGTCCTCAAACGGATGCGGGGACCAATCGCGCCAGAACTCCGGCTACCGCCTTGCCGGAGCCTCGACTCTCCCCCCGCAGCCAGACTGCCCGCAACCAACAGCAGCAACAGCAGAAGCATCAGCAGAAGCAACAGCCCAAGCAGCAGCCCCAAAAACCAGTTCGCCAGACTACCTTGCCGTTGGAGAAGGGCAAGGAGAAAGAGAAAGAGACGGTGAAGTCTAAGGTCACCCCCAAACCAACATCTGGGTCTGGCACCCTGACTATCTCTTCTCCTTCAAGGATGCAACCGAGGTCTCCTCCCCCGGTGACACGCCGAATTCCTCCATTCGCCGCACCCGTTGATGAGACTGCCCCTCCGGCCGAAGAATATGCTCGGAGGGCATCTCTTATATTGGATAACCGGCCTGCTTCAAGCTCCGAGGCTGCTTTGGCCTTGGAGGCCTCGGTTAGGGGCATCGAGCAGGGCGGACCGTGGGGATTTCCTCCTCTGCGCACTGACAGTGACCAGAGCCTCGGCTCCTTGGAACACTACAATGCAGACTGGAATTCTGCAGACGAGGTCTCCTCGGCCTCCCTAGCTGCTCCGGTGGCTGAGCATCCTGCGGGAAACAGCGCCTGCGGCCGAAGCGTATATGATCTACAAACTGCTGCCCTGCGTGCTGCTCAAAACATCGACGTAAGTCCTATTCTCTTTACTTTCATGCAGTATCTCATCTAATATCCACCATTCCCAGTCCCCGAGATTCGAGGTAAACTATTGACGCTCCGCCGGAGTTAAAATTGTTTGGCTTGAATCTCAACTTTCCATTTTCATCCGACGTATCCAAACCATTTTATCTTACTTTAGCATGCACCTCGGGTACGAGTCCCCGAGACTCCTGTCGAGGCATACCCCGGCAACATTTTCCCAATGATTTGACTCCGAGTCCCCGAGACTCTTGTCGAGGTATAGCCTTTCTAACCGAGCTATGTTTTTCTTCCTTGCAGAATACTATGAACGTCCGCACGGATATCTTTCATACCCTCTTGTTTGACCACAAGAAACTCCACGACGAGCACAAGGCCGTCCTTGCAGAAAAGAACTCTTTGGACGAGAAGCTACAACAAGAGAAAGCCGAAGTAGCTCGTCTGGTAAAGGAGCTCAAGCGCATCACTGAGCTGCGGACGTCTGAAAAAGAGCAGCTGCAGGCGGAAAAGGCCAGTGTTGTCGAAACAGAGAAGAAACTTCGGGAGGATGCCGCCAAGGATCACCAGGAAGCTCTCCAGTTAGCCGAGACCCGCGCCACCTCGGCCACAGAGGCTTTGGAAGCTCTGCAAGCGCAGGTCAACCAGTTTCTCCCGACGCTGCAAACTATCAACCGCGAGATGGACGGTAAGTTTCTTGCCCCCTTAGCTTTGCTTTGTCCTCAACAATACGGCTCTTTGCCGAACTATTCTTTCATTATTAACATGCTATCCTTCTGCAGAGCATTTCACCTACACCCAAGTCTCGGCCCGCAGTATCACTGCTCGGCACAGGGAGAGGCGTAAGGAGACGAACCCCGTCTGGACCGTTGAGGACCACATCGTGGCCATCAAGGCTCGGATCAATCCCTTGAAAACCATTGGGTCGGAACTTCTTGATGCAGGTGGTCTGCTTTCCGAGCCTTATGGCCTCTTGCCGACGCTCCCAAATCTACGCCCGAGCTCGCCGCCCAGCTTCGCGACACCGAAAGAAGATTGCGAGAGTGGCGCTCATCTTCAGCTCGCGCTGGAGCTGATGCCGCTCTCAGGTTTATCATGACTTGGTGCGAGAAGATCGACCTCGAGAAGATGAACACTCTCCGGCGAGGCTCACCTTGGTCGTCCGACCCGATCCTTGTCGCGCGCCGCCAAAAGATGGCCAACTACTTTGCTGGATATGCCACACGAAGAACTTGAGCGAAGGAGACACCTACTCCGACGCCGAGGATTACGAGCCAGAAGACGAGGAATACGAAACAGAATCCGACGTCGAGGCCGAGCAAGGTGACGGCGGTGAAACCCGCGAAGCAGAAACCGAGGCTTCTCCACAACCTGGTGCCGAGGTTACTGCCGACGTTGCCAGCACTTCCCAGGCTACCTCGGCTCCGGACGAAATCCCTGCTACATCGGCTGCTGCCGACGTAATTCCTGATGCCTCGACCTGAACTTATGCTTGGCCAAAAAACTTCATTAAATCCCCGGTATGCCGGGACGCAGATGTAATCAAACTTAAGTAGTTCCTTTGCTACCTCTATTACTATATGCTCATTCGAACCATGCTTTTCTAAGCTTTATGTCGAATCCTTTTGAATGATTGCTCGAGTTTACTTTCGTGTTTACTATATTTGGCATTCTTTGCTCTTGTCTGCCATTCTGGCGTTCGACAGTCGAGTCACAAGATTGTTGTTCATAGCATACAGTACTTGGTAAATTCCGAGGTATGTTTCAAAGTCATCCGACATAAAAAAGAAGTAAAAACAGGGGTTAGTAAACGACATATGCCGAACTGTCTTTTTGGACCGAGTCCCCGAGTTCATTTTCATGTTTCCCATGTTCTTTCGTCTTTGCTCTTGACTGCCATGCTGGCGTTCGTCAGTCGAGTCACAAGATTAGTTACATAGCATACAGTACTTGAAGTTTGAGACGAGGTTCAAAATAGTTCGGCATACGAACGAAGAAAGAGTACAAACAAAAAGAAACATGCAATCATAAGAGCGAGGCAGTCCCCGAGCTCACTCTCGAGGTGCCGAAGTTTTTATTTAAAGATCAGCCGAGGTACATACATTACTTCCTTCAACAGTAGAAGGGTCGGAGTAGAGCTACATTCCATGGACGCTGAAGCTCCAAATCGGGTCTGTCCAGCCCATCTCCCCTTGGCTCCTGTGCATCTATAAGATAGTACGAATCATTGTGCAAAGCTCGGCTCACAATGTATGGTCCCTCCCATGGAGGTGACAACTTGTGCCGACCTTTGCTGCGCTGAACAAGCCTCAGCACTAGATCTCCTTCATTAAACTTTCGGGGTTTTACATGCCGACTTTGATAACGTCGGAGACCCTGCTGATATATTGCTGACCGAGATAAGGCCAATTCTCTTGCTTCCTCGAGCAGATCTACAGCATCTTCCCGAGCTTCTTTAGCCTCGGCTTCTGTGTACATTGCCACTCTGGGCGCATCATATTCAATGTCGGTTGGCAGCATTGCCTCGGCCCCATAGACCATGAAAAATGGCGTATAGCCAGTTGATCTGTTCGGTGTGGTCCTTAGACCCCACAGAACTGCTGGTATCTCATCGATCCAACACCCCGGTGTTTTCAACAGTGGTTCTACAACCGAGCTTTGATTCCGGCCAATACCAATGCATTTGACCTCTCTACTTGCCCATTAGCCTGTGGGTGAGCCACCGAGGCTACATCAAGTCGAATTCCCTTACTCATGCAGAACCGAGCAAACTCTCCGACAGCAAAGTTCGTGCCGTTGTCTGTAATAATACTATGAGGATATCCATATCTCAGGATTATTTCCTTCAAAAAGGTCACCGCCGTATGACCATCCACTTTTCGGATTGGCTTCACCTCGATCCACTTAGTGAATTTGTCCACCATCACCAGTATGTGAGTCATATTGCCTCGGGCTGGCTTGAATTCTCCCACCATGTCCAGACACCAAACTGCAAAGGGCCACGTGATAGGAATGGTCTTGAGCGCCGAAGCTGGCATGTGCTGCTGCTTGGCGAACCTTTGGCACCCTTCACATTTCCGAACTATATCTTCTGCATCGGCATTGGCGGTGGGCCAATAGAACCCGTGCCGGAACACCTTGGCCACCAGAGCTCTTGTGCTGCAATGATGTCCACATTCTCCTTGGTGGATTTCTAAAAGCATCTCCTTGCCTTCAGCTGGTTCGACACACCTCGGTCACACTTCTCTTGTATAGCTCCTTGTTGATGATGGTGTATCCCTTAGCTCTCCTCTGGATTCTCCTTGCCTCGGTTGTATCACTTGGCAAACTTCCATCGGCTATGAAGTTCATGATCTGCTCCGCCCATTCCGGCACTGGATGCAGAGGAAAAAGCCTCTCATCTATCTCCATTGGTTCGGTCGCCATGATCTCCTTCATGATTTCCTCCACCATTGCTCGGCCAGTCCCCGAGTGTTGGTGCGAAGTCCCCGGGTCAGACCCGAAGTTCCCATCATCTATCTCCATAGGAAAAGCTCCATCAGTCCTCGGATACTGCGAAGCAGTCCCCGAGTCCGGCCAAACGCATCCGACGTCTACCTCCATAGGAATAGGCTCAGACTCCGAACTTGGCGGTAAGAAAATTGACTCGGAGTCAGGCGAGGGCTTGATTGAAGGAGTTCTCAAATGGTTCAGCGCTATCCCCGGTGGCACCGGTTCTTTGGATGAACCGAGCTTGGACAATACGTCGGCGGCTTCATTCTCCCCCCGAGGTATGTGCTTGTACTCACATCCTTCGAAGAACCCAGACACCTTTTGCACATGAAACCGATACAACTCCATGTTCGCATCCAATGCATCCCAAGTGCCGGTGGATTGATGCACCACCAAAGCTGAATCGCCGAAGCATTCTATACGCCGGACACCTATCTCCTTTGCCACCTTGAGCCCATGGATCAGGGCCTCATACTCCGCCACGTTGTTCGACGCCGAGAAATGGATTTGCAGCACATACTTCAACTGGTCTTGCTTCGGCGAGGTTAGGACTACGCCGGCACCTAATCCGACCTTGGTCTTGGACCCATCAAAGTGCATCTTCCAATAATTATAGTCCGGCAAGGGCGGCTCATATTGCATCTCGGCCCAATCGCATAAAAAGTCCGGCAGCGCCTGCGACTTGATTGCATCTCGCCTTTCATAATGCGGAGTGTATGGAGATACCTCGATCGCCCATTTGGCAACTCGCCCAGTTGCGTCCTTGCATCCGATGATCTCCGAGATTGGAGCATCACATACCACCGTCATGGGATGCTCTTGGAAGTAATGCTTCAGTTTCTTAACCGCCAGGTATACTCCGTACGTCATCTTCTGGTAGTGGGGGTAGTTTTGCTTCGACGTGGATATCACCTCGCTCAGGTAGTAGATTGGTCTCTGCACCGATTTGCCTCCTTCGTCTCGCTCCACCACCACTGCAACACTTACGACCGGTTTGTAGCCGCAATGTATATCAACATCGGTTCATTCTGCAAAGGGGATGCCAACACCGGAGCAGTGGACAACATCTTCTTCAGCTCATTGAACGCCGCGTCCGCCTGCGGGGTCCAAGTGAAACTGGTACTTTTCTTCATAAGTTGATACAATGGTAAGGCTTTTTCTCCTAGCCGACTTACAAACCGACTTAAAGATGCAAGGCATCCCGTGAACTTCTGCACATCTTTTAAACAGTTCGGCAACTTCATTCTTTCGATAGCTCGGATCTTAGCCGGGTTAACTTCTATACCTCGGCTCGATACGAGGAAACCGAGCAATTTTCCAGCCGGGACACCAAAGGTGCACTTGTCCGGGTTAAGTTTCAACCGATACTTTCTTAAATTTGCAAATGTCTCTTCGAGGTCTTCGATGAGAGTATGCTTCTTTTTAGTTTTGATAACAATGTCATCGACATACACTTGCACATTCTTGCCCATTTGAGAATGTAAGCACTTCTGCATACACCTTTGATAAGTTGCCCCGGCATTTCTCAAACCGAAACACATGACACGATAGCAATACGCCCCGTACGGGGTAATAAAGGCAGTCTTTATTTGATCATCAGTGTTCAGTGGGATCTGGTGAAAACCAGAATATGCATCAATAAAAGACAACAGCTCACATCCAGCCGTAGAATCGATCACTTGATCAATCCGAGGTAAAGGAAAGGGATCCTTCGGGCACGCCTTGTTCAGGTTGGTGAAGTCAATGCACATGCGCCACACCTTGACTACCGCCGGTTCGTCCTTCTTTTTCTCCACGAGGACTGGATTAGATATCCAGTCCGGATGCAGCACTTCCATGATGAAGCCTGCAGCCAGTAACTTCGCCAGTTCTTCGAGTACCACCTTTCTTCGGTCATCTGAGAGCCGCCGCGTCGGTTGACGCACTGGTTTCACCTCTGGCCGAACAAACAAAGAGTGCTCTGCCAACTCCCTCGGAACACCTGGCAGGTCTTTAGCCGACCATGCAAAAATGTCCCGATTCTCACGGAGGAAGTGACAGAGCGCGCTTTCCTATTTCTCGTCCATGCCAGTCCAGCGGGATTTTCTTGGTCTCCTTGGGCACCTCGAATGAAGCGCTCATGTCCGGAGTAATTAGTCCGGACATGCCGAGCTGAGTAGACTGCGCCATTGCCACCACCTTCTGAAGTTGCTTCTTCTCCGCCGCGATCACCAAGGACTCGGCTAAACTGGATCCCGCCGAGGCACATTGCATAGCCTTCTTGTAGTCACCAGAAATGGTTATTATTCCCTTGGGCCCCGGCATTTTCATCTTTAGGTAAGCCACATGAGTGGAGATCATGAACTTGGCCAAGGCTGGCCTTCCCAGCAAGGCATGGTAAGGGCTCTGCAAGTCCACAACCTCGAACTCAAGACTTTCAACTCGGCTGTTATCTCGGGTACCAAAACCCACGTCGACCCAAATCTTTCCCATAGGTGCACAAGAGACCCCGGGCACAATACCGTGAAATGTACAGCTGCTAGGCTGCAACTGGTTCGGTGAGTATCCCAGCTTGACCATTGTGTCTCGGTACATGATATTTATGGCACTCCCATTGTCCACCAAGACTCGGGTGAATCTCACATTGTTGGTCGGCCCACAAAACGTCGGATCCACCACCAGTGCATAGTTTCCAGGGCTCGGCATGATCCGAGGTGTATCTTGCCTGCTCCAAGTGATCTCTTGCTCGGACCAGTTCATGTATTTCACCACCGCCGGAGATACTGCATTCACCTCCTTGGCACGCCTCAGCATACTCTTCTTATCAGTTGACTCAGTCACAAACACCACGTAGCTCTGATGTACTTCCCTATAATCATTACCGGGGTTCTCATACCTCTGATTCTCAAAGGACCACGTTTGGCTTTGGCCGGCACCACCGTTGTTGTTGTTGCCCTGGGCACTCACTGCATTCACCGGTTTCGCCTGCACCGTCTTCTGATTTTGGGCCGCATGCACCGGGGTTGAATTTGCTCCGGTTAAGCTCTGATTCTGCGCCGCTATGGTCGGCTTATGCTGCTGCTGCGTGTTCGGATATTGAGGTCTACGCCATTGGTTCGGTGGCCCACTCCGGTTTGCCCCAGCTTTCGCCCCTTCTGCAGCGGTTCGGTGATGAAAACTACACTGCAGAGTGGTATGGTTGGGTGTTCTGCCATTCCTGCCATGATAGATACATGGTCCATTCACCAATGACTCGTAAGTCACAGGTGGTCCGGCCTCCTGCCACTGCTTCGCACCACCTCCCTGATTCTGGTTCTGGTTCGGAGTCCACGCCTGACCCTCAGTCTTCGGTTTCTGGGCGCCTCCAGGTCCGGACTGACTTGGGTTTACAGCATTGACTTGGAAATCTGGTTCTCTCCTCTTCTGCCCGAACTCTTGACGGTTATCAAACCTCGGTCCGTTGTTGCGGTTGTTCATCGGATTCCTCCTGTTCCGGGCATTCCCATCCAGCAGAGGCTGCATCGGATCGCCAAGGGCATAGGAATCAGCTATCCGAATCGTCTCGGCCAGAGTCTTTGGCATATCTCTCTGGAGCCTCTGCCACAACATGCTACCATACCGACATCCATCAGCAAACCACGCTATAGCCTGTGCTTCGATAACTCCCTCACAGGAGTTCCGAACATTGCTCCACCGAGTCAAGAATTCTCGGTCAGTCTCATTGTCCTCCTGCTTGCACGCCTGCAAAAGCTGAGGTCGGTTTGGCCTCCTGTAAGTGCTGGCGAAGTTGCTATTGAATGCCTCCTCTAAATCCAGCCAGCAATCGATGCTATTCTCCGGCAGATTGTTCAGCCAGATCCGAGCAGGACCTTCCAACATGTGCGGGAGATACCGGACCGCCCATCGGCGATTGCCCCCCGCAATGTATACTGCTGAAACATAATCAGCTAGCCAATCTTGCGGCTTGGTGCTCCCATTGTACGGCCTGGTACTCCGACCCAACTGAAACTGAGACACCGGTGGAGGTGGTTCCTTCATGATCCGAGGTCCAAAACACGCCGGACCAGGAGGGCCTTCCTCCTCCAACTCTCGGACATGTAAATCCGATCTAGCTTGTAGCGCGCATCACCTGTAGGCAACGTCCGAGCTCCGATACGCTCTCCCAATGCACCATCCACTCTATAGAATCCAGCCCGCTCCATGGCTGAATTTCCATCATCATATCGGTCGCCACCTCGACCGACGTTCTTCGGCTGCGGAACATACTCCGGCTCTTGCTGATACTGCTCCTGCGGCCGGGGTTGCTGCTGATGCCTCGGGGGCTGAGGTGGTTTACCTCGGCCAGCCGACGCTGCTTGCCCACCGTTCTGATTTCCCTGAGCTGAACGGCCCTTAGCTCGGCTTGCATCACCTGGGCCGGGGTCTCCATTGGCTCGGCTAGCGTTGCCGACCTTTTGCTTCCCAGCTAACACCGGATCGTACACTTGCAGCTGCATCTCCTTGTTCCGACCTGAAGTGACACTCCGGGCACGATCGGCTCCTCCGACGTGTGGAGACGAGGCTTGCCCCTTGGACCCCTGGCTAACTGGCCTAATCGAATGGACCGCCTGCGAACCGCCAAGCCCGGCCTTGCGGAGGGCTTCATTTTGCTTGCTGGCCACATGCACTAACTCATTGAGCCGCTTCTGCTGCTCACGCCATGCATCTCCGGTCAACTCCGATAGCCCGGCCCTTACTGCTTCGGCTGCTCTAAGGTTCTTAGCTGGTGAACTATACACCGGCCTACCAGTAGCCGACCTGCTACTTGTTGCCTTACTCGAGCCCGAGACTGCAGCCCTAGCCATCTCCCATAGAGGTCCTTGCCTCGGTTGAGCAGAGCAGCTTTCTTACGCCGCACAACCGGAGTAAAACCATCCTCTATACCATGTGCAGCATTGTACTCCTTCTGCTCCATATCGAACTGCTGCTTAGCCTCGGCCAGCAACCGAGCTTCTCTCAGCACCCTCTGGCGCTCTGCCTCTAACCCGGCCACCGTATGCTCCACACTTGCCTCTACTGCGAGTGGCCGAGCTAACCTATCAACGATAGCTTCTAAGGGAACTTCTTCCCTTGGCATGCCCAACTGCTCATTCTGACTAGGTTTCTCGTACGGAAACTTCGCCGTCCGACCTGATTTCTCAGGCAGCGCGGTTGGCGTCGCCTCCACCTCGGCTAGCGCGACCTTGCCAGCATCTGCCTTGCTAGCTGCAGGCTGGTACCAGCCATCATCACCTCCACACACCTCGGAGGGCGAGTGACACGCCGACCCAAAGCCGCCAGGAGAGGAGTTTCGTCGTCCACGAGCACCTGCTCCGGGTACTCGCGAACCACCTCGACAGCAACGTAGTGGGGAAGCTGCCGAGCATCATGAGGAAGCCATCGGTGGGGAAAGGCTTGCCGGCGAAGCACCCCGCATTGTCGCTCACAAAGGCGAACTCGCCGATCTTGGTAACAAGGCCAGAAAGAACACACCAGAGGAGCCCGTCCGGATGGAAACTCCACCCAACGCCTCAATCTGCCCCACGGTGGGCGCCAACTGTCGTGGTGGGATCACGGCAGATGCCATGGGTATGGCTTAGTTGGGGCCGAATGGTCGTTGGGGGAATCCGGGGAGGGTTTATGCACTCAAGACGTGCACAAGCAAGAACATGCAAGAAACCACAAGAACATGAACAAGAAACCAAGAAAGCCAAGAACACAAAAGACACCACGATGTACCCAGGTTCGGGGCCTTCGTGAGGAAGTAAAACCCCTACTCCTGCCTTGCCTCTCTCAATATATCAGTGTGGTTCTCAGGTACAAGGTGCTCCTCGAGCTGTATGTTGCTACCAAAGTGAGAGCTCTAGAAGAAGATGAAACTATGAAGGGGGAAATGAGCTAGGGTTTTGCCGCCTCCTCCCTGGAGGTAGAGATGCCGCATATATACACAGGCCGAAGTACATTTTTACCCCTGCCTACAACTGACAATGGCATGGCCAAAAGGTAGAAGACAAGCCTCTGCCTCCTGCCAGCCAACGGCCGGACTGTCAGGCCAGCCAGGCCTAGCTTTCCTCTTCGGTCATACTTCAGTAGCCTGCCGAGGTCTAGCCTGTAGACCTTTCCCGAAATAGCCGAGTCAGCTCCTAGGCCCCCGAGCTTCCGGGAAACCCGTGGACGGACCTCGCCGTCCTCTGAAGCCTCGGGCTACGAGCTCTGCGGCACCCGTGACCTCTCTGACATGCCTCGATCCTTGCTGCCAACCTCGGATAACACTCCTGATCATATACCTCGGTAGAGAATATCTTATTCCTGTGGTAGCTAGCTGACTGCCCCGAGGTTGATACCTCGGAGGATATACCTCGGAAAGTATACCTCGGACGTACACCTTACGTCGGATGACGCCTCCTGCGTCCTTGCTCAATCGTTCCTCGGACAGCTTACTGCCTTAACCTTACATGTCTTTACCTCATCCTTACCCTACCCGGGGGTAACCCCCCGACATATATGTTTTAGAACACTATTTTTTTCAATTGGTTTTTTATCCCGATGATATGTCTCTTTGGAAGACAAGCATTTTTCGTCTTGGTACTTTGTGCCATCATGAAAAGTTTAGAGGGTTTGATTCATTCCTTGAACCTATTTTAATTTGGTATGTTTTTCAACTTGGTATCTTAAATCATGTGTTGATTTGGGTATTTGATATAATTTGGACAAGTCTTTTTCTTGTCTCTCTTGTGTGTGATCTCTTGGTTTAAGTGGCGTTTTCTCCAAGTTGTATCTCGTTTGGTTCTTTAAAGTCTTATGCATGCATATTTACTATGTATATCTTATGGCGTGTTTACTTTTGTTGATCCAATATATAGGATAAACTCCATCATTTCCTAAATGGCTAAGATGTGCATGAAATTCAATTTCATATCAATATGCACATATTTATTTGGAGTTTGTCCTATGTATTGTAGTTGCTCTAACTACATTGGACCCAATGAGTTTGGATACCATGTTGTACTTGAATTTGTTTTAGGTACATTGAAAATGCATTGGAAGCTTGTCTCATCTACAAGGAAGGTGTTGTCACCATGTGCTTATTGGAGCCAAGTTTGGATTATCATGAACACTTATCTTCTACATCACCCAATGCTACCTCGGTAACAAGTATCTACCTCATGCATACATTTTTAGCTTTCAACCTTGTGTAGGTTGTTTCTTGGCATGAATCTCTTTTGTTGCAACTCATTTGGTTCTTGCAAAACAACTTTATTGCAAATGTGGGCAAGCCGGGATGATTACATATCAAGGGGAATATATAATCATTTTCATGATTCACCAATCCCAAATATGTTAATCTAGCACTTTCTACTCTATGTCTCGCATATGCAATATTGATGTTTTTTGTAAATCTTTTGCCTTTTGCGATACTTGTTATCTTTCTCGGAGCATCCCATTTATCACCTTATCCCTTGTGGATATTTTTGATGCTATGATGAGTGTGTGGTGGAAGTTCATCTATATCCCTTTAAGATAAAATTGAGCTTTGTGCTATGCTTTTAAGCAAATATCTTATTGGTGTATTTATGACTTCCTCTTGGATATCATGTTCTCTAACTTTATACCTATTTTGTGTGTGCATGTTTCTTTGTGGACTTATATCTTCATGATTGGTGTCTACTTAGAAATTTATACACATGAGAATAGTTACATTCTTAATTGGTATTCCAATTCTTTAGTGACCATCTTTTATTGCTTTTGATTCTTTGGTGGTTTCTAAAAGGCACAAGCTTTGTTTTTTTCTTTTGATATCCCTTTTTGCATCTTAATAAGCTTGTGGATCTATTTGCTACATCTTCTTTGGTTTGTGTTCTACATTATCTAGGAGGGAGTGATGATTCCATGTTGTGCACACTATATTGAAATTCAAATCCTACTTTATGCACGTACCTTGGGGAGTTCCCTCTTGATTTTTAGAACACTTTCCGGATCCTTTTGATCACTTGCTTCTTTCGTCAAAGTATTTTTCTCTTTGATATTATTTTGCATTTTTTTGGATCCTCAATATAGTTTGATCTCCCTCCATCTATTCGTCATTGGATATGCGCATTTGATTTCACTCATATCATGAGAAATGCCCACATTATGTGGGAGCTCTTATTATATTGGCCATCTTAATTTTTCGCCCATTTCGGCAATGGATGCCAATGGGGGAGAAATTTAGAGGGTTTAAGGGAACATGGCTTTGTTCTCTTGCATCCTTGCATTTTGTGTTGCATGATTGCTTAAATTCATTATATAAACCCTCGTAAAAGGGATTGTCATCAATTACCAAAATGGGGGAGATTGAAAGTGCATGTTGCCCCCATGCGTGGTTTTGGTAATTAATGACAATCCTTATGGACTATTGTTTGCATTGAGATATTCTTGTAGATCTTGTCCATAGGAAAAGATTGGAGTTCATGTGTTGGAATCTAGAATCTTACATGGTAAAGTGTGGCTTGGAAAAGAAGATTGAGGGAACATTCATGTTTATCTCCAAGCCATCCTATATGTCAAGAGAAGAAGATGAAATGCAAGTTCAATTTGATCCATCTCAGAAGATATCATTTGATTGAAGCTTGCAATTGATACATGAAGACGGAGCTAAGCGAGGCTCTCCCATAATAGAGTATGGGGGAGCATTTGGAGATGTCTTCATCAAGCATGTGCTAGCAAGCATGATCAAGAAAGGAGTTCCAACTTGAGAGAGTCAAGATCGTCATCATCTAGCTCAAGTGGAATGCGCAAGGCAACGGTATGATCTTGATAGGGTTTCTATTTTACTGGTCTCATGGTGTTACTGGGAGACCGGGTTATAGGATAGATGGCGTACTATCAAGAGGGGCCCTCAAGTGAGTAACTTTACCGCATCTTTTTGGAGAACTCAAACCTTTGCATACTTGGCATATCATCTTTCTTGGTTCTTATTTGGCTTTTATCCATGTGTGTTTTTAGAGCTTATGTTCATCTCCATATCAAGATCTAGTTCATCAAAAACGGATTTCATATGAATATCTTGTCGTGTTTTTGATGTTGGAGGTTTTACCGGTTTGTCTTCTATAGAGAGGTCAAACTCTCTCCTTGTGGATTCCTCCTCACATGATGGACTATGACGTTTCTCTGCACGATCTTGTAGTACTCTTCGTTTCGAGTTCAACAAGCCCAAGATTATCGAAAGCGGAGTCCGGACGAGAAAGTTATTGGATTTTCGGCTAAGGACCAGCTTCCAGCCAGTTTTGCGAGTCTCTGGAAAAACCAGACCTTTGGGCCAGACCTTTTGTTTCTTGGGCCGTATATTCCGGGGGGCGGACATTTGGGCCGGACCTTTCATTTTTGGGCCGGATATTCCGGCCCCAGTTTTCCTGCAACGGCTCTTTTTTTCGTGGCACCTATAAAAGGCCCCCTTCTTCCCCAAAGTGACCAGCTCTTCCAAGCACGAAATTTCCCCCTCTCTCACCTCCATTGTTGACCTTGGAAAGCTTGCCCCTCTCTCAATTCCTCACATAATTCTTGCATATCTTTGAGGGAAAAGTGAGAGGAGATCTAGATATACATTTCCACCAATCCATCTCTCCTCTAAGTGAGGGGAACCTAGTGGATCTAGATCTTGGAGTTCATTTGTTGAGTTATTCTTTGTTCTTCCTCTTTTCTCCCCCCATAACCATTAGTTGCTTTTGGTGGGATTTGGGAGTGAAGGACTTGAGCACTTCTTGTGTTCTTGCCATTGCATTTTGTTGCATCGGTTTGCTCTCTCCACGAGGATTCATGGAAGTGAAGGTTTGTGAGCTTGTTACTCTTGGGTCGTTGGACCCTAGACGGTGTTCTTATCACCTTTTGTGGTCAAGGCCTTTTGTGGCTAGTTGGGACCTTTTGTGGTCACTTGGGAGCTCCCAATCCTTTTGTGGGTTGTGACTCAAGATCGTTGTAAGGGACTCGATTTCCGCCCAAAAGAAAATCAATAGTGGAAGGTGAACCGAGCTTTTGGGCAAGGTTCATCGGAGAATAGGGTGAGGCCATTTGTGGCGTCTTGAGTTTGAAACTCACACCCCTCGAACGAGACGTACTCCCCTCAAAAGGAGGAACTCGGGAATACATCATCGTCTCCGCGTGCCTCGGTTATTTCTATACCCGAGCTCTTTACTTATGCAATTTACATTGTGATAGCCTTCGTGCTTGATGTCTATATCTTGCTATCACCTTGTTACTTGTCTTGCTTAGCATAAGTTGTTGGTGAACCTAGTATATTTAGGTTGTATGCTTGTTAAATTAAAACACCTATTTTTATTCCGCATTTATCAAGCCTAAACTGGAAAAGTTTTAAATCGCCTATTCACACCTCCTCTAGGCGACATCATTGTCCTTTCAGTATCAAGGTCCCGTCTAGCTTCTCGTCGAATATAAAGGGAATAATAAACATGGCAGAGAAAAAATTCCAAAACCTAAAGTCTCATGACGGCCTCGTGATTATGACACAATTACTTCCGGTTGCATTGAGGGGGCTTCTACCGAAAAATGTTCGAGTACCCATTGTGAAGCTATGTGTATTCCTCAATGCAATTTCTCAGAAGGTAATCGATCCAGTAACTTTACCAAGTTTACAGAAGGATGTGGTCCAATGTCTTGTTCAGCTTCGAGTTGGTGTTCCCACCATCCTACTTCAATATTATGACGGACCTCATAGTTCACCTAGTCTAAGAGATTTCCATTCTCGGTCATGTATTTCTACACAACATGTTCCCCTTTGAGAGGTTCATGTGAGTCTTAAAGAAATACGTTCATAACCGTGCTAGGCCAGAAGGAAGCATCTCCAAGGGCTATGGAACAGATGAGGTCATTGAGTTTTGTGTTGACTTTATTCCTGACCTTATGCCGATCGGTGTTTCTCAATCGCGCCATGAGGGGAAACTGCGTGGAAAAGGCACGCTAGGAAAGAAAGCAATAATATGTATGGACGGGCATTCTTTCACTCAAGCACACTACACAGTTCTACATAATTCCAACTTGGTGGCTCCGTATATCGAGGAACACATGAATATTTTACGCTTCAAATACCCGGAGTAGACTCAAGATTGGATTCAAGGAGAACACGTGGAGACTTTCGGCGGTTGGTTGCAAACACGTCTCATTAGTGACACCACTGTTGGAGAACAGCCATACTTGTTGGCCAAGTCACCATCTTCGACTATATTGACTTTCCAATGGTACGAGATAAATGGGAATACATTTTACACGGTCGACCAAGATAAAAAGAGCACCAACCAAAACAGTGGTGTCCGCTTTGACGCAACAAACAACAATGGGCAAAAGGACACATAGTATGGTTACATAGAGCAGATATGGGAACTTGACTATGGATCTTCTTTTAAGGTCCCTTTGTTTTGGTGCAAATGGGTCAACCTGACAGGCGGGGTATAGGTAGACCCGCAGTACGGAATGACTACAGTGGATCTCAAGAATCTTGGGTACCACACTGAACCATTTGTCCTAGCCAGTGAAGTGGCTCAGGTTTTCTATGTGAAGGACATGTCTACCAAACCGGAAAAAAAGAAAAGATAAGCAAGCGAATACATCATACGATGAGCCAAAGCGCTACATAGTTCTTTCAGGGAAAAGAAACATCGTGGGAGTGGAGGACAAGACAGACATGTCCGAAGATTACAATAAGTTTGATGAAATTCCGCCCTTCAAAGTGATCACTGACCCATGCATCGTGTTAAATGATGAAGATTATCCATGGTTACGGCGCAATCAGAAGAAAGGGATACACACGAAGAAAAAGTTTATACCACAACACTAGATAGGGATGTTGTTGGTGATGTGTAATAATGTATTAAACCTTTTATGTAACTGTGTTCTGAAAACTCAGAAGAAAACTCTAAACACTGATTTTGGTTCTAAAAACTCCAACGGCTCACAAGCGCTCGAAAAAGTTGGAACAAAACACACGGTTCCATTGTATACAGCCCAACGGTGGCTCGTGAGTGCCCGCATGTCAAATGCACCGTCGGATGTATGCAGGGAATCCGAATGATTTGTATTCGGTCGATGAACTGAAGAATTTGTAGATAGAACAAAACACACGGTTTCCCCTTCATACAGCCCGATGGAGGCTCCTGAGTGCCTGCATATCAAATGCACCATCGGATGTATGCATGGAATCCGAATGCTTTGTATACCAAATGAACTACAATGAGTACACACTGAGTGTTGAACATGTCCGAGAGGTGGGCTATATATGGGGCCGTGTGGCTCACGAAGTGGTCGTGATAATGCTGATCCAACAGCTCACACGCACTCAAAAGAAACACACCCCTGATCCAACGGCTCACAAGCGCTTGAAAGAAACACACGATCCGTGTGCTTCATCCTGATTGGGCATACTACATGCCGCTAGGGGTAAAGGCAGGAAAAGTCCCCGTCTAGGGTTTTCTTCTATTTGCCGAGTGAAACTTTGTGCTTGGTTGTGTTAGGGTAGCCCCTAGGAACACCCAAAACAAAGTTATAACACAACTCTTCACAAGATTCCCTCCGGTTCGTCCGAAGTAGGAGTTTTGGGCTATAAGTCCAGAAACTCACTAGAGAGAAACTGATGACGGTGAACCCGCTGACACCCCGGAGTGGAATCTTGGACATCTACAACCCCCAAAACACTTTTACATATATGGTATGGCACCAAGTAGGTTTTGGTGGGATTCAGACGCTCCGAAGCCCCTCTCCAACGAAACCCTAGACCCGCTAGAGAAAAGCCGGACAATTAAATCAATTGATATAAATGAAATGAATATATATAAAAAAATCAATAGATATGATTTTTACAAATTTTTAGAAAATAATTTGACTTGATTTGAACAATTAAATCAATTGATATAAATGAAATGAATATATATAAAAAAATCAATAGATATGATTTCTACAAATTTTTAGAAAATAATTTTGTCCAAAAACACTCAAACATGCATTTAAATTCTATTAAAAGCATTTTTAAAATTCATATTAAAAGCATTTTTAGAAATTCAAATCATATCAAAAACACTCAAACATGCATTTTGTTTGAATTTTTGATGATATGGATTTAAATCTATCTCAAATTTACTCAAATCATCCATTTGAAATTTGAATACATTCATCATAGTCAAATTTGAAAATAACCAGTACCAAAAGATTCTACATGTCCAGGGCTTAAGTTTGATATAAAGTTATTCAAATTTGGACAATTAAATCAATAGAATAAAAGAAATCAGAAAATAGAAAATAGAAAATTCAAAAGACCCTTTAGTACCGGTTGGTGGTTCCAACCGGTACTAAAGGTGGGCTTGGTGTGTTTAATTCACGGCCAGCCCAAAAATACCTTTAGTACCGGTTGGAACCACCAACCGGTACTAAAAGGTGGACCTTTAGTACCGGTTGGTGTTACGAACCGGTACTAAAGGAGGCCCTTTAGTACCGGTTCGTAACACCAACCGGTACTAAAGCCATTTTTCAGTTACTTATCGATCCCATCTTCCAGATCGATCATCAGTTCCCCCGACCCCCACGCCCGAGAAGAAGACACCGCCAGGCTGATGACCAGAATCCCTCCCCGACGCCACGCCGCCGTCGCTTCCGCGCCCGAGGGCCGGCCCCCCTGCTCGCCGTCGCCGCCTCCTCCTCCGTTGACGCGCGCTCGCCTGCTACGGGCCGCCGCCGCCACTCGCCTCGCCCTCCTCCTCCTCCACAGCCTCGACGGCCGGCCGGCGACCTCGCCCGGCCTCCTCCTCCTCCGTAAGTAGAGCGACCTCGCCGGCCTCCTCCTCCTCCAATTTTAGAAAATTGTTAGCTCTAGTTTTAGGCAAATTGTTAGCTAGTTTTAGAAAATTGTTAGGCAAATTGTTAGCTAGTTTTAGAAAATTTAGGTTAGTGTTAGGTTATTATATAGTGTTAGTGTTAGAAAATTTAGTACTTGTTAGAAGTGTTAGTGTTAGGTTATTAGTATTAGTGTTAGCAAATTGTTAGGCAAATTTAGGTTAGTGTTAGAAAATTTAGGTTAGTGTTAGGTTATTAGTGTTAGTGTTAGAAAATTCAGTACTTGTTAAAAGTGTTAGTGTTAGGTTATTAGTATTAGTGTTAGCAATTGTTAGGCAAATTTAGGTTAGTTGTTAGAAATGTATTAGGAAATGTTATTATAGTTAGAAATGTATTAGGAAATTTGTTATTTAAAATGAATGAGTATGAAAATTCTTGTTTAAAATGAGTATGAAAATGGCTGTTTAAAATTTGTTGTTTAAAATGAGTTTGAAAATTGTGTATGAAATTTGTTGTTTAAAATTTGTTCTTTAAAATTGATTGCAGAGACATTGAGCTATGGACGAGGGTGAAGAGCAAATATATAAGATTATATATGAAAGTGCACACCGTGGAGAAGATGCCGGTGGAGAAGATGTCGGTGATGCCGGTGGAGAATATGCCGGTGGAGACGATTTTAGCTCACAATTTCTGAACGACTCCGATCAGGGAGTTGAGCTAGAAGAAATTTGCAGAACCGACGAAGGGCCCTTAACAAACTCCGGCGAGGTATATTAAGCCTCTGTTGATCACTAGATGCATTAATTGATTTGTATTGCACTTATTAACGAATCATTTTTCTTTTAGCCCTCCGGATCGAACCAATCAGCTGCTAAAAGGAAACGAGGCCCGACCAAAAAGTTGGGCGATGATGCAAGGACATCGATCGACAAAGTTGGTGATGATGGCGAACCGCACACTAGTAGGGAAAACCCTACTAGTAGCGTGCGGCTTTTGCTTACTAGTAGCGTGCGCCCGCACGCTACAATAGTCACGCTACTGCTAACGGTTACTAGTAGCGTGCGGTGCAGTGCGCACGCTACTAGTAAGTAGCACCCGGGGCGCTCCCCCCTCCCCCCAGAAAGTACTAGTAGCGGGCGACTACAGGGGCATGCTACTAGTATTTTCGTACTAGTAGCGTGCGCACCCAAACAACATGCTACTAGTACTTTATGGGAGGGAGGTGGTCTCGGCACAACTTACTAGTAGCGCGCGGCGAGTATGCGCATGCTACTACTAGTCCGTAGTAGTAGCGTGCTGGTCGGCGGGCACGCTACTAGCGATTAGTAGTAGCGTGCGGCCTTATAGGCATGCTACTAGTACTCTGTTTTCTATAAGCATTTCTCTACTAGTGGCAGGAACCCATAGAGAGCCGCCGTAAATTTATAAATCAATGCGGAGTTCTTGTTAGGGACATGGTCCCGATCATCCTTGAAGAATGGCATAAGCCGAAGGACGACAACAATGGAGCTAGTTATGTCGACCAAAGAAGAAAAGATTTTCTTTGGGAGACGCTCTTGACGTCAACCTACCGGCAGGTCTCACAGATGACAAGAAGGAGAAAGTCAAGCAGTGGATTTAAGAAGATGGCCACACAATTTCAGAGCTGGAAGAAAACATTATGGAACAATTATCTGAAGGCGGAGAAACAAGGTCCAGATTTCACTGGAGCACTAGTGAAGATAAAACATGACTGGCCCACATTTGTGAAGATAAAAGAATCGGATGCCGCTGTGGCCCGATCGAAAATAAATAAGGCAAATGCTGCGAAGAAGAAATATCACCATACTTTGGGGACAGGTGGCTACAAGACTGCCGTGCCTAAGTGGGAAGCCTTTGAAGCAGGACTGCTTGCTAAAGGGATCATTCCACAGATAGCGGACTGGCCCGAGAGGTTCAAGTTCTGGTTGTACGCGCATGGGGCAAGGTTGGACCCACAGACAGGGCAGATTGTTGCAAAGGGAAAATGAAAGGAAAAAATGAAAAAATCACCAAAGAGCTTGTGGACGCAATAGAAAAAGTTCGAAAGGGAGAGTTCCAGCCCGAGAGAGAGAACGACGAGCTGACACTCGCCCTCGGGAATCCTGAACACGTTGGACGACTTCGAGGCTACGAAGCTGGTGTTTCGTTGAAGAAAGGGTTTCCGGATTACACTGACAGTTATAGAAGCCGTCAGAGAAAGAAGAAGAAGGAGTTAGACCGGTTGAAGGAATTGGAACGCAAGGTGCAGCGGCAGCAGGAGCAACTGGACTCAATTAGTCTGCAAAGGGCATCTCAGCAGCAGCTAGAATGTCCTAAACTCGATGCCGTCCCATCTGATCAGCGAAAAAGCAGCGTGGGTTCCATGCAGCTAGAAGCATCTGCATTCGAACCGCCGACGCCTCACTACCCCGTGGATGACGTAACGGAGAAGACAACTTGTGAGCTACATATGTCAATGAGGAACATATCCTTCAAGGTGGCGGTCGGCTATGCTTTACCAAATCCACCTAGAGCAAGCTACCATCTTGGTGAGATTCCAACTAGCTATGCTCGTGTCGGGGTGGATGAAATTATGCCGGGATTTGACACACTGGAGCTTGACATTCCTGGAGGTGACGACGAGAAGACACTAGGAGAAGTCAAGCGTGGTTTCGTTCTATGGAACAAGAAATACATCGTGTTTCTAGGCTCGTCGACAAGGCCACCGACTCCTCCTTGTAGCAATCCACCTCAGCAAAGTCCATCCCTCCCCGATCGGGAGCCCGCGGCCAGCACGAGTCCATCGCTCGCGCCGTCCCGTCAGCCGACTGCTTCCACTACTAAGTCAATAAAGTGGAGACTGAACTACCCGTCGACTAGTACTACACAGAAGAAAAGTGGAAATAAGAAAACCAAGAAGGACAAGTCTCCTGAGAAGTTACCTTGGGACAGGACTGTCGAGGAAAACAACGCGATTGTGGCTGCCGATGTCAAAAGACAACTTGCTCCGAAACGGGCCGAGCCAAAGAAGATAGTACCTCTGGAAACAGCTTTGAAAGTTGTGAGAAATCTATCGACGGGACCGCCACAGCCCCCTGATTTGCCAGATGACTATGTCCGTTGTATTCAGAAGACACATAGTGAACAGAGGCAGGAGGAGGAGGCGGCATATAAGCTATAGAGGGAGCAGGAGCGGACGACAAAAAGCGAGAAACAAGTGGCCCAGCTTGGAGAACAGGCAAATCAGTCGATCCCCCGCTCAAGGTGATGCCCGATTAGGAAAGTACACCATGACACTGTTCGCATAGGCGACATTGGTCTCCCCATAGCTAATCAACATACATAGAGATTTGTCCACGGGAAGTCCCTAGTCAGACCTGAGGCGGTCAAGTTTCTACCAACACAATTGCGCCTATTGCATCAGTGGTACATGAAAGCCGCAAAGGACGGGCAAGACCACCTCTAGATGACATATAGGAAAGAGCATTACTTCACGGAGAACGCGATGCATGTTCAGTTTTCTGAAAAATTTCAGTTATTCAATCAAGACGCCCTCGACAAAGCCCTCGTCAGTTGCTATTGTTTGTAAGTGATTTATTTCTGTAATTTAAATATCTAGCTCAGCTCGTTCATTGCCTGTAATTATCTTACTATATTCTTTTGTACGCTATTACGAAGAATGAAGATTCTCGAATGCAGAAAAGCCCGCATCTATGACACTGGGTTCGTTGACCCATATTTCAATCATGAAGTTACCCTAAAAAACCATCCCGAGGACACAGAGAATAACTTGCTCCGATTTTTAGTGAAACAAAATCACTGCGCGGAAATTCTTTTTCCTTACAACTTCAAGTGAGTGTTACTGTCTTCTACACATTCTATTTTGCTTACTCGATGTTTAGTGTAATCGATGAGTTATGTATGCATGTGTATATAAACGTCTGCAGATTCCACTGGATTCTGCTACTCATTAGAGTTGACGAAGGAGTCGTTGAAATCATGGACTCGTTAAGGAAAGATATGGATGAGTACCTCAACTTGCAAGAATTGCTCCAGAGATAATTTCTATCATTATCGCTCTATATTGACCTCTTTCGTTCATTTTCTGATATCAAGTAATTAATAACTCCTTTAATCATTTTCTTTTGCCGGGCAAGGTTTGGAAACGGTTCATCGAGAAGGTTCCAGGGGCTTGGAAACCAGATATGCATTTTTATACCACCAAGGTAAGTAGTACTATATATCTAGGTCCGCGCAACTCTTTAATTCTAGTTTCAATACCATTATCATGCTTGATTATTATTTGATTGAATTCTATTCTTTGCAAAGTATTTTTTGAGGCAGGAACAGGGGACTAATTTATGTGCATACTACGTTTGCGAGTTCATGCGTTATTGTATCAGTGAGCGGAAAAGAGATCAAAGAACAGTTGAAGTACGTAAACACTATTCGCAATTTATTTTATTACCATCAATTGTGTTGAGTTTCATTCATAATTTATTTTATGATGATTTCATATATATATACACACAACTCACATATTCATATTGATCTAGATGGAAAGAATGTGGGACAAGCTCATACCAACGAACCGCCTAAATGCAATTCAAGAGGAATTGGCGGGATTTTTGAACTCGGAGGTCATAAAGGAAACCGGAGAATTTCATTGCCACTAATGTCTCCATGTAATTGACGTGATCTCGACGTGAGAATTTCATTAAAACAACTTGTATGTGTATCTATATATGCATCAACGTGATCTTGATGTAGTTTGAACTTTATGTACACTACTTGTTTTTGGCACATCAACGTATGTGTTATATATATATATATATATATATATATATATATATATATATATATATATATATGCATCGACTTGATCTTCATGTAGTACTTTATATATACCAAAACGCGTTTTTGGCGCATCGATGTGATCCCCGTACGATGGAAAACATCCGAAACCCTAAACCCCACCTAAACCCTGGAAATTAATCGAAAAAAAGAAAAATGCACACATACCTTTAGTCCCGGTTCGTAACACGAACCGGGACTAAAGGTTTCCAGCCCCGCGGGCTCCGCCGTGGCCACGTGGGAGGGCCTCTAGTCCCGGTTCGTGGCCAACCGGGACTAGAGGGGGGGGGGGGCCTTTAGTTCCGATTTGCTAGTCCCGGTTGGCAAACCGGGACTAGAGGCCCTCCCCAACCGGGACAAGAGTCCCTTTTTCCACTAGTGACTACTCCAGTACTACAATATAGAGGCGACTTTTTTCTTTTCTTTCGATAAAGGGATTTTATTACTTAAAGAGGCGACTTTTTTCTTGCATGTGCAATTCTATGTTATCAACGGATCTGGTGGCCATGGCGGCAGAACCAGTAATACAATGGCAGTAAATGAGAGCATCGGGCATGTTTCAGTATCACTCAAAAAAATGAAGAATTCGATGGTGGTGTATGTTGGAAGATCGACAATATATATCAGATGAGATGAGTAGACGATTACAAAACTGTAATGGAAGTTGTCAAATTTAGTAGATTTAATTTTTGTACTTGTTGTCTGAGAACACCCTAGCATTCAGTTCTATAAGGTAAACGTGCGGAAGTAGATCACACATAATATAGGACTTAAGTTGAGAGGATAACAAATACAAGGAAGTGGACTATGGACCCGATGTTCGAATTGTTGGTACAATCCTACATTCTCATTGGAGAGGTCAGGACAAAAGGTCCTAACTCCTAAGATCAGAAATACCACCATAAGGTCCACCGATGACTCCTTGAGTTAGGTCGGGCGGTGCTGCATGCCGCCGTTTGTTGCGACCTCTCTTTACCAACGTTGTCGTCAACAACATCGTCGCTGCATCGCCGGTTATTTCCTCTACAAACGATTAGTACATGTGACGTATTTCGATCTACTGTTTTGCTACGCATGTTATTACGTATGCACTGCTACTGATCATATTGATTAGTACATTCAGTACGTTTGAGTTTCACATGTTAGTAGATGAAGTCGTCATGTTTAATATTCCAAAATTAATTATTGAAATTATTTCCTAATTATCCAGCATAACGCGCGCGAGTTCGCGTCATCTTCAAACTTGCACAAGTTCGGCATCGCGTTTGGCCTCAGCACGTGACGAGGGCTACTCTGAGGAAACGACCGATTCTGTAGTTCCTGCATGGCCAAACTGCAGGGTGTTTTATGATTCGTGCGGGAAATTTTTGATGTACGGACAGACAAGCAAAAATGACCAAATTACGCGGAAGGCATGCATTGGGAGGCTCACGAGCAACCAAACACACCTTGGATAGTCATGACATTGATGCCAAATCTGGGTGGCGCCTTGATCATACTTGACCAAAACCGCTCTACACGGTGTATCGCAGCTTGTACTTTACAGTTACCTCGTTCTCTTGTCTAGCTCAATGTGTCTACACGCCTGCACTATCTCCTTGACTCCTCCTGCAGTGGACATGCAATTGATCGACAAGGAATGAGCTGCACCGTTGCGGCTGCGTTGTAAGATCCAAACCTGATCCTGGTGGACATCGTTGAGTGCTTGACCACCAAGTTTGTTTTCAAGAAATGGGAAACCATAACCCCATCAAGTCGAGATTGCTCTATTGTCGTGAAGAATAACCCATTTTGGTCAGGTTATTATTTGGAGGTCTATCTCAAAGCAAATTACGGAGTACTAGTTGCCTGGATGATCCAAGAGCATATCTCACTTGGCGTCAAGCCTATTCGTTTGTACAGTGAAAAGTGGAAAAGAAAATAGGGATATGATCCGATGGGCTTAAAGATGGATTCGTGATCTGATGGGCTTAAAGATCCAGGAACTTATCTGAGGAGTATTATATTATGTGGTCGATATGGATTTGCGTGGAGAATTACCACACAGAAACGTAGTAAGAACGCTGGAACTGATACATCTGTAAGAAAGAACTTGTCCTTGACCGTTATTTTATGGAAGATTTTCTTATGTTCGATATTGTAGCAGTCAGAAAAGTATGTTACAAAAGTATACATGCAAATGTAGAAGAGGGGAAACAGAAGAAGAATATGACTTGTTACTCAAGGGGGGAGTGTGGGCATCGCCTATGTATCACCTTCTGCGAGCTGGAAGTTTCGGATCGCCTGCACGGAGCGCCTCGTGGGCCTGACCGCTGGCCCAGCACACACGCAGGAACACGCTCGCTCCAACGACTCGCCTGCACGGCACCGGACGGCCACGCCAGCACGCGCAACCAGCACTGTTCATAAAACAGTGGCGTCCCATTTTTGTGTGTGAACAGTGCTGGCGAGCACTGTTCACTCATGAACAGTTCAGTTTTTTTTTTTTTGCCGTTTTTGCGCTCTGTCCGATCTAGATCAAACGACCCTCCTTTTCATGATAATATATACACGAAATATATGCGTGTCGACAAGTAGGTTCCATTCCGTGATCGGTTTCAAGTTTGGTCGACTCTAGCTCCTTAATTTGACAAATTTTCTCAAATTCGTCAGACTCACCCACCAGTTTGAATTTTCCTTCCACGAGTAAATAAATATCACCCTTCCAAACAACTTGCATGTTATAACCTTTTTATTTTGACGGACATATACATATTTCTCTCTAATCTTCAAATTCGATGTATTTTAGGCTGTGAAAAAAAGATTCGGACATATTTCAAAATTCGTTCGTTCTTCTTATTTTAAAATCGAAACCATTTTGAAATGAAAATTTTCAAAATCGGAACCATTTTCAAAAAGAACCTTTTTTCTAAAAATGGAACAATTTAAAAAATCGAACCATTTCCAAAAATCATAACCATTTTCAAATATCGGAACCATTTTCCAAAAATGAACCATTTTTAAAACTCAGAACCATTTTTAAAAAGGAACCATTTTAAAAATCGGAACCATTTTCAAAAAAGGAACCATTTTCGGTTGGGAACCATTTTCAAAAAGGAACCATTTTTAAAAAATCGGAACCATTTTTAAATCTGAACCATTTTTTAAATAGGAACCATTTTCACAAATGGGAACCATTTTCAAAAACAAGAACCGTTTTTAAATCGAACCATTTTCAAAAAAGCGGAACCATTTTAAAAAATGAACCATTTTTAAAAATCAGAAACATTTTTTCATTCGGAACCATTTTATAAAAAGCAGAACCATTTTTAAAAATCGAAACCATTATTTTGGTTCGGAACCATTTTCAAAAAGGAACCATTTTCAAAAAGGAACCATTTCAAAAATGATCCATTTTCGAAAACTGGAACCATTTTTTCTGTTCGGAACCATTTTCGAAAAATCGGAACCATTTTTTTCATTCGGAACCATTTTTTAAAAATTGGAACCATTTTTTTGGTTCGGAACCATTTTTCAAAAAGGAACCATTTTTTTTCATTCGGAACCATTTTCAAAAAGGAACCATTTTTTAAAAAACGGAACCATTTTCAAAAAGGAACCATTTTTCAGTTCGGAACCATTTTAAAAAAGGAACCATTTTTTCATTCGGAACCATTTTAAAAAAGGCACCATTTTTTCGGTTTCGAACCATTTTCAAAAAGGAACCATTTTTTAATTCGGAACCATTTTCAAAAAATCGGAACCATTTTTTCGTTTCGGAACCATTTTTCAAAAAGTAACCATTTTCAAAAAGGAACCATTTTTTAATTCGGAACCATTTTCAAAATAGGAACCATTTTTTCGGTTCGGAACCATTTTCGAAAAATCGGAACAATTTTTTTTCATTCGAAACCATTTTTTGGTTCGGAACCATTTTAAAAAAGGAACCATTTTTTGGTTCGGAGCCATTTACAAAAATGGACCATTTTAAAAAAAGAACCATTTTCGAAAATCGAAACCATTTTTTAAAAATAATTATTTTACAAAATATGAACCATTTTAAAAAATAAGCGAAAATTAAAACATAAAAAGGAAAAAGTGAAACAAAAAACGGAAAACAAAAAATAAAACCGAAAAGGAAAACATAAAAACAAAAAAGAAACAAAGAAGAAAGAAAATGAAAGAATAAAACAGAAAACAAAAGAGAAAAAGAAACGAAAACCAAAATGGGCAAACAATATAGCGACCGGTAAAAGAAATAAGAACACGAACCTTAGCGTGGTCCGTTGGTACACTGTGTACCCACGTCGCTTCACGTCCCCATTTCGAATCCCAGCGCTGCACATATATTTTATTAACTTTTCTGCGTAGACAAATGCTAAATGGGCCGGCCCAGCAGAGCATCCTCTGCAGGCGATGCAGTGGTAAGACTCGCAACGGGCGATAAATAGGGTCTGCGGGGAGTGTGTGCGACACCCTGCTATCTATCGCAGTGAGCAGTCCATGTGGCTTCTGGGCAACACAATCCCCAATGGCCCATAAGCTCGTTTCAAAGGCCACAGAAGATCAGAAGCTACAGGCCGAAACAAACACTTCGGCCGAGTTAGTGGTAGTATGATTGTTCTTTTCTCTTTGTTTTTATTTAGATGATGATTATTTTTTCTAGTTATATGTGGCTAGGTGGCTGAACTAGTTTGCTTATTCAGATGTGCAAATATGTTGCTTCTTTATGTAGAACGTGAGCGTGCATTACTGTACAAAATTCCAGCTTTTCAAAGTGCACAAAAAGCGATGGAATACACATCGATTTTACACGTACGTATTCCATTTCACGTCGGAATCAGCACTGGGTTCCTCCTTTACAAGCAAAGATCACAGCAGCCCAAGCTAAAATATTCCTGACGGCCTCTACTACGCCGATCCATCCACCACTCCAGAAATGGGCATCTCTGATCTGACGCCCCAAAAGACCGCCTGGGTGCACGCAGCCCATAGCAAAGATAGTGGGTACAGATCGAGAACAATTGCAAATCCATCCGTCGTCACCTTTCCCGCCGTTGTCGCACTACAAACGTTAACAAAACCCCTCACGAAAAAGGGGATGAGAGGGGAAGATCACGTAACGTATCCTTTCCCTAGCCACCTAGCTATAGCTAGATTACCTGTGCTCCATCGATCTTAACTAACTTAATTTGATCTCTCCAACTCATGGAAAGCAACAAAGGCTATTGCTACTAATAACCTCTTGCTGTGCAAGGTCAACAAAGGCCAGGCAAAAGTGGCACCGGCCAAGAAGTTTCTATGTCTAGCTGGTAGCCCGGTACGGCTTGGGGCGCCGCTAATGGGATAGCTACTTAGTAGTAGTCGGTAGGGTTTAAGCATGTTCTCATTGTGATGTGGATAAATTATTCAACGCCGGCAGCTTCTTTCTCCATGTAATTAATTAAAAGGAGTGTACCGAGTCGCATACATGGTTGGTGCCCATACATGTGTGTCTGGTCGGGTAAGGTAAGTTAAGTCTATCTATATCTAGTATGATCTAGGCATCTAGCTAGCTAAAAATTTACATAGTAGATGCAAACTAACTCGAGCTATAAAGATTGTATGTACACTTATGTCGTGCTTAATTAGTAGCGCGTGACTTAATTATAGCAACTTGGTACACCGACTATGTATTTTACTACACATCTAATTTCCTACAATAAAGTTCATTGTAGCCGATGGATGGATGGGCCAGGATTTTGCGTAATGAGACATTGATACAGCCGCTAATTAGATTCAAAATTAATTTACTGGGCCAGCGGCTAGCACGCATATATGCTTTGTCGGTAAGCCTCGACAACCGATCAACATCGATCTATCAGCCGTCACCTCGATCGATCGATCGGCATGGTTTGTTGGATTGGATTTGGGGTTGTTGATCGATCGATCCGATGGATGGATCTGTTCATTCACAAACAACGCGCCTAAAGCCGATCCAGACGGCGGTGCATCATCTCAACTTGGTGATGGAGCATCCTTATGATGGACCCACATATCTGCTCCATCCGTCCAAACCTACAACTACATGAGAATCTAGCCTCCACAGAAATTTAAAGGATATGGATATTAACTGGTATCATACTGTTAGCACTCCACTCTCTTTGACAATATTTTTCTTATGCAATTCTTGACCCAAAAGGGCACTGATCGATGACATAAAGTAATGCATGCAACGAGTGTAGGACACTGCTAAGACTTGCAGGACGTGTCAAAAAGAGGAAGGCTACACAAGCATGACCGAACAACGGCCGGTGCAGTCAGCAATTGTTAACTAGCCAGCACTAACAATTAACCGCTTAACCACCACATCAACCAAAAGATATGAACTTTTATAGTATCTTTAGATCCCAACAGTTCACCTAATGTTATTCTTATCACTGACCTCAGTACCATTGTGTGTCAAGGTTCCTTAAGTCGAGATTGGTGACAACTTCATTGTGTTTTTAATGAACTGCTCGATGATGAGACGCGGGGATATTGCGCCGTCGTCCCCGGCGTTATTTTGTAATGGTGGTGCTAATGATTGCTAAATTGGCCGGCGTTGGACATGACGTTGAAAAGGGATCTAGTAATCAAAGAAAATATAGTTGATACAATATTTTTCACTGAACGAAAATGGGAGGGATAGATTCTTTTTGGTGGGCTTTTGGCCCAGCTTCTTGATGCATTAAATTAACCATACAGGGATCATCAAGTTATCAGAGTCTTAGATTGTATATCAAAACATACTCATGACATGTACTTTTGCTAAAAACAATATTAAGGTGGATACTTTGTACAATGAGGCTTTTTATATCGGCAAAGGTATTATCCAAATGAAGGCACAATTTTTTAGCCTTAAAGAAACACAAAGTGTAAATCACTCACAAAAAAAATTGTTGTATAAACATGAGTACAAATTTGTATCTAGCTAACTTAAAATACAATAGCATGCATTTACACATAGATCAGAATATATTTACTCTCACATATAAACATAATTATAAATTAACCACCTTAATTATTGTGAAAGATTACGTTGATATATAATATAACGGTTCAGTCAGCACAATAATGTGAACTTAAGGTACAACTTATATCTGAACAACCAGACCAATTGAATAAAAATGAATAACTAGGTTGACGAAAACAAGGGAAGTAATATTCTGAAAATAAAAATAGAGGTAAAGTATTAAGAAAAAGAAAGGTACAATGATAAGTCAAACAATATCCGTACATTTGAATGAACAAAATATTACAGAGTTCAATTTTTTTAAAATACATATTTAAAAACAATATTAAAGCATGTGATTGCATGCGATCTTCCAAGGCTTCATAAAATGCCATGACATATTAGTTTTAAGATATATTAAGCCATAAAAATAGGAACCGAAATAAAACATGCTGCTTGAAAAGGACAACAACCAATAACATTGAAAGAAGAGAAACTTGGTATGGGCTATACCTACCCTTGTCACATCAAAATGATTGCATCCTTTTTATAAACATATGGCATGCATATTTTAATTCATATATACAGTTCTTCAATTCTTTTAATATAAAGTATAGTCCATCTAATCAACTGTTGGTGTACATATGGCGCACTAAGTTAATGCTCGGTCACATTCTTTAACAGTTGGGTTAATTAAAGACACATCCATGCATTATGAACAAAAGTGTTCAAAACATTTTGTTTGTGAGATGGGCAGTACACCCATTCCTCTATGTTGAGATATAGCATAGGTTAAACATATGCCGGTAAGCATGTAGATACCTTTGTGTTGGTTTAATAATGCATTACGAACCAAAATTTCCATGCATAGTAGTACACCCGTTCCTCTTTGGTGGTAGCGACAGAGGTAGAATTCCTTTTGAAGCTAGCCGAATATATAATATGCATGTGTAGGTCCCCATCACATGGCGCCAACCGCATCACATATATATTCACATGGTTTTTAAGCAGCTATATAATATTTGGATGATGTGACCGGTTCGGTGTTAAGAAATAATCCCATCTAGCTTCAGTTTGAATCCGACAGAACTACAGTGATAGATTATTCGTGGAGACTATTCATGGCGAAGCTAATTATTTTAGCTTGCCGACGTACGGTTAAGAAATGGTCCACGAGAGAGAATATAACCCACGGAAAGCTTCTTTACGACCCATCAATGGATTCTTATATGCACCTAAATGAGGATGGCAATTATATAGAGTTCCCACTTGTAGAAACCCATGTACATTGGTCTTTGAAAGTTTTCTTTTAGAATGTTCTGTTTTTGCAATTTTTTTCTTTTAGATCGATTCCTTTTTGCGAGCTAGCATAGACAATCTAGTATGGATTCTTGGCACACATGGACATCTGCATTCGCTGAGTTACTGTTTTCATAAAGGGGAATAATCTCTTGCCTATGCATAAGTTAATTCACGTTGCCATTTATTATCATCGTTTATTCAAAAGTCGGGCAAAGCCAAGCATGGAAGCCGAACAAGTTGATCCTAAAAAGAAACAAAAATACTCTGAAACCGTATGTCTTGCGACAATAACACCATCACGCTAGCACTGACACTATGGTAGAAGACCGAAACATGCAAAAGCATACAAAAGGCTTGATGCACATGTGTAGAATTATGAGATTGGCGGAATATGATGATGATGACGTATTGAGCCTCATGGGCGAGTATATATGGGAGTACAAACTTGGAGGACAAGAAGTCTCTCCTAGAGATAAGGTAGGTGCCGGATTACAAATCCTAAACTACCAAATATGTGCAACCGTAATATATCTCTAACATCCCCCCGCAGTCGTAGCGGTAGCGTCGTGAACAACTGGAACGTTGCGGACGGTCAGACTAGAGAGAAACCGAAGTAGACTAGTGGGCTAACATCCCCCGCAGTAGGAGCGGGAACGTCGTGGACGGTGTCGCGGCGTCGATGCTTGGACTGTAGAGGAAGCTGATGAGGAGCTCAAGCGAGGTGATAGCCCTTGTTGCCGATGTCGAGGGAGCCGAGAGCGTTGGGCGGTGCAGCCTTGGTCGGGGTAGCCGTGCGAGGGGTCGCCGTGGTCGATGTCGTGGTCGGGGTTGCCGGTGTCGAGGTAAACGCGGAAGAAGCCACTTGCGCATAGTACGCGAGGAGAGGGACGGGGACGCGTCGAGGCAGTCGTCGAGGATGCCGATGCCGGGGCGACGCAGTACGAGCCGTCGAAGACGAGGTGCGGCCATTGTTTTGCCGGAACAAGGCGCACGTTGGGAACGAAGGCATACTCCGGTTTTGCCAGAACCGAGTACGCATAGAAGAAATCGGTGACGTGGTCGAGGCAGTCGTAGAGGAGAAAGTCGATGCCGAAGACGTTGTCGAGGCCGATGTAGACGAGGCGCCGACCCGGGCTTGCCAGACCCGGGGACACGTCGGGGATGAAGGCACGCACCGGTGTTGCCAGTACCGTGCATGCGGGGGCAGGGACCACCGTGAACCATACGCCAACGTCGAAGGGGCCAGCAGAGGAGGACTCGACGACGATTGCGGCGCCAATCAGCGGGGGTAGAAGGTGCCGATGTCGTCCGCGGTTGTCGGAGTAGACGTAGTCGGGGACGAGGATGATGACGCTGGCGACGTGGTCGTGGTGGACAAAGATGTAGAAGACGGCGAAGGCAGCGGCGGCCGGGGGTGGCCATGCTGGACGCCTGGACAAGGGGTGGTCGGCGGGACCTGCGACGGCCTGAGGTGGCCATGCAGGTTACCTGTAGATGGCGGCGGCGTTACTCGAAGTAGGCGAGGAAGAACCCGGCGGCTTGACGAAGACCATGCGCGGACGGTGGCGTTCCCACGCCGAGGGAGTCGGCGCGGCGCATACCACGTAGAAGTCAATGCGCATGGACGGCGAAGAGGACCGCGTGCCGCGGCGCTACAGCCCGAAGGGGCGACGCAGCAGCAGTGCGCGGGTCGGGGCGACGGCGGGTGTCGCCGGCGGCATACACGCCTGGGAAGTCGCGTTGGCTGCCGGCAACATGGACCAATGGCGGCGGCGCGGCGGCCCGAAGGGGCGACGCGGCGGCAGCCTGTAGCTCGATCGGTGGTAGGCGCGTGCTCGGGGACGTGCTTGGCGGTGCAGGCGCGCGATCGGTTGATCAGACCGACGCAGCGCGGAACGCGCCATGGCGACGACGACGACGCGCAGATCGGAGTCGATGGCGAAGTTGTCGATGAAGTCCCGGTCGATGACGGCGAAGACGAACCGGCGATGGAGACCTTGCAAGCGAGAGAAGCCGGTGGCGACGCGTCGAGGCGTCCCTTGGACGGCGCGTCCGGCCTTGCTGCGCGGTCAGTGAAGACGAGCTGGTCGGTGCGGAGTCGGCGCCGGCGTGTCGGCCGCGGTAGCCGGCTGGAAGGAGACGGCCGGTGCGGAGTCGGCGCCGGCGAGTCGCCCGCGGTAGCCGGCTGTCGAGGAGCGGACCGGTGCAGGTCGATGCCGTTGTCGGAGTAGAGGCGCGAGGACGACGGCGGTGGCGGGCGACGCAAACCGATCTTAGATCGGAAAACCAAAAAAGAAGCGCCGATCAAAAACGACCGGTGAAAAAGAGAAAAACCGGATCAAGAGACCGGAAAAAAAGACTCTAGGGCAGCCGATCACAAGATCGGCGGACGAACCCTAGGTACGGGTCGCGCGGCCCCCGGGAGAGATCATGGAGATCGATCTCCCCGGGGGCGGCGTGGTGCGGAAGCGCGTCGGCGGTGGCTAGGTCAGAGGTCGTGCCGCTCTGATACCATGTAGAATTATGAGATTGGCGGAATATGATGATGATGACGTATTGAGCCTCATGGGCGAGTATATATGAGAGTACAAACTTGGAGGACAAGAAGTCTCTCCTAGAGATAAGGTAGGTGCCGGATTACAAATCCTAAACTACCAAATATGTGCAACCGTAATATATCTCTAACAACATGCGATCATTAATAGCCCAATCGTAGGTGGATCTCGAGATTTTCATCAGCAAAGCCGTGTTTCGAGCCACTGCCCTAAACTGGGACACACCGAAGGTGCACGTCGACATTGCCTGATTACGTATCTTGTGTTTCCACTAGAGTGTGCACAATTGTCGTTAGGCCACCTTTACCATCATCACTTTATTGGATAACAACATTTGTAGGTATATTGGAGGTAAGGGACGTGTAGCCTCGCTTCCCGTTTTTGTTACACCACTTCTGATTCAGTGGTAACAGGCATGACTTGACGCCTCTGCGGGATACATCATGACAGGTTTATAGATACCCAATACCCATCGGAGGCAAAAAAAAAAAAAAAAAAACGAGCAAGCCGACTAGCCTCGTGAGCTAAAGCAGCGGCCGGCTTCCCGCCAGCCAACCACCAGAAGATAATCCCAATTCAAAACTACGACAATTATTTCTGGATCGGAGGGAGTATATAGATAATAATCCATGTACCATGTGTCAAAATTTGAATTTAAGACACATCTCGAGAAAAAAGAAAGGACACCGACCTATACTAGCTAATCTGAAGGGCTACAAATTTGGCCCATTGGCACTATTGACACTGAACACGTCATCTCTATTTCTCAACTATTACCTTGAATCCGATTGAAATTTTGTAGAATGTTTCATACTTGATGCTTCTACGTACTCCATGTTTTCCGCAACTTGTAGGAATAATCTCATTCCTGTTTTTAGTGGAATAGAAACGCTCGGTGGAGCATCACATATCACATAGGAGTGTATAGAAGTGTCGATCGATAAGAGAAGGAACTGTTTGATGGCTGATTGTGAGTGTAGTAGCACCTGTAAGTCTCAAATTCACCAGTGGGTTTGACACTGACCCGTTTGTTTAGGGAGAGACGACGTTTTGTCGATAGTGAGGCATCAGCGGGGACTTCATCCACCTTGAATACTCCACACTAAGCGGTATACACGTGCTTGTTCCTAGATTTCTGGCAAGAAGATATCAATCAATAAAACAGAAGGATATACGTAGTAGAAAATCCGTTCATCTTGGCCATTACCTGGGCATCTTGGTCGTCGCTGACGGACGTGTGATCTTCTTCCTGCCTGCGGATCTGCCGGCGCTGTCGTCTCAGCCTGAGTCTGAGTTCTTCCTTTCCCATCCCGTGAAGGACCCATCATCGTCTTCCGACCTTCGTGCCTGACATGCGGAGCCCCACATGTCAGTCGTCGTCTCACGGGCACGAGCACGGCGTCACTCGTCGTCGCTGCCATGTCTGCACAGCAGCTCCGGATGTGGCAGGGGCATGGCGACATTGACCGGTCAACCCTGACATGGCCTACCCCGGGGATCACGCAGAGTGTCTCAGAGTGATCATCGACGACTTGTTTACGATGCGATGATTCGCCGGAAAAGATCTCGTCTCGCGTGGCGACGCCGGGAATATCCGCCAGGATGATATCAGGTCCATACGTTTTTCGTCCCCAGGATTCTCATGCCAGGAATCATTGCCGCCATTGCCTCGCCTGATGACCAGCGGCAAAGCTAAGCGACCAGCTGGGTTCATTGTTTGAAATTAAGGTCGATCCAAAGATCCGCCGGGCCTTTCTGCTTCTGATTGTTGCGTGTTTGGTGTGACTGATTTAACTTGCCTCATTTCCAGGATACTATTGAAGCAGGATTGCACCGAATTGATTGGATTCTCATCTTTTTGGAAATGCACGGCTGTTATAAGTTATCATTGCATATGAAGCTGCCATTTCGGTGTGTCCACATGCATTGAAACGATATACAAACTGTGTACAGTGATGGTGTTTGGACCGACCCATATAAGAACGCCAAATACGGCACACGCAGCTCGGTTCATGGCATAATGCGGTGATGGGATTTTCAGGGATGGGTGATAATATCCATTGCAGGCATAGCAATGAATGAATTGCCCATTCTCTTGCTACGGGTTGTGTAAAGGTCATGTTGGTGTGTGTGGTGTCCTACTTAAAACCTTGGCAGATTATGACCAGTGTATTTGGCGCTTATTATTTGGCATGGCCGGTTATCACAATGATATTAACGTGATGCAACGTTCTACGGTTTTTGCGAGACTTGCTGAAGAGCAAGATCCATAGTGAAAATATGAGATCAATTGCCACAAATAGAACAAGGGTACTAATGGCATCTATCATCGTTGGTCTGTGTTTATGAAGATTACCCACAACCCTTTAGGTGAGTAAAAATCCAACTTTGCTAGGAAACAAGCGAGTCCTACCATGGATGTGGAGCAGACATTCGGTGTGCTCCAAACTCGGTTTTCTATTGTCCGATACACTGCTAAAAATGGTCGATTGATCAGATGTGTGGTCATAATCCTCTGTATTATCATGAACAACATTACCGTGGAGGGTCAGCGCGATGCTGGTATGGTGTTTGATCGGCAGTTTGAGTACCATGACCTTCTCGCAAAGTCACATCACGACACCCGAGCCAAATTTTCTGAATATCTCCTCGTGCACCGGAAAATTTCATGAAGGTATTCATTATCAATTGCTAAATAATCTTGTCGCGAACTTCTGGATGCTCAAATGCCTCAAATAGTTCAATCGTAATTCTAGAACTTATATCAAAATTAAATTTTAATTTGAATTGTTCTAATTTTATAATATTTCAGTGTTCAAATTATCGTCGAAGTATGGCAATCTAATAGTTTGTCATTTAGATAGAAATATGAACATATTGATAAAAATAGACGAAAATTGTATAGTAATGACCATTTGGAAAATGTCGCTGCGGGCAACCGCCTCAAGAGCGCTGGACATGTGAATTGCACCCCAAAAATTTGAAGGGGCGCAACCTTGTCAAAGGTCTACATGGTCATAAAATTTTCACTTACCCAAACAGTTGGTTTGATGCCCCTGTTGTTAAAGATTGGTGGACTAACGACTAGAGACCATTTTATTATACGTATCGTCTCTCCTGTTGTTTGTTTCCATGTCAACTTGGAACGAGCGAAATGCTTGTCCTTGGTGTGCTCGCGGAGGTTTACCCAAAATGTGTGACTTTTTTTTTTGCGATGAGTATCTTCTGTTTTACCTCCGTCTCACGCATCATATGGTTTTTTATGGACAAATTTTAAATATAGAAATGAATTTATTAGTTTGGATTATTAAGTTTCTTTCTGATAAAGGGATTTATTAAATAAAAGGTTTAACTATTACACCCGGCCTCTGCATAACTAGGATGCACATAGCCGCCAACCAAAAGATCAAAAAAGCTAAAAAGTAGCAACCGACGAATTACAATCGTACAGACATGGACAGATAGTCGAGAAGTGTCGATAAACCCTACGACAAACTTTCAAAACCCTTACTAGTACTTTTCCAAAATGACCATTTGGATTTTAAAAAGGAAATTCTATAAAATCTAAAGTTCAAATCAATTCTATAACTTCTCTATTCAAATTCCACATATAATAAAAATTTCAAATACACAATTTCATAATTCAAAAGATTGAGAATATTTCATTCCAATGGATATCGTAACATTATCACAAGTAATATTCCAATACATCATACATTTGTATCAAATTCATATACACCTGAAATTCTCATTACACATTCTTTCCAACTTGATCTTTACAAAAGGAATTACAATTGTAATCTTTACAACATGTTGAATATTACATAAGAGTGAAATAAAAACCCTAACTAGCCTATCTATGATCTTCATCTTAACTTGGAGAGCTTAAAACCTGCAAAACTGACAACACAAAAAGAGAAGGGGGTGACGATTAAAATGTTGCCAACACCATTTGGTGCTGGCATGTTTATGTATTGAACCTGGTTTTAGCCTAATCAAAACCATGGTTTAATTAGGCTAAGTAGTGGAGAATGCAAATAAACCAAAGGCAACCGTGGGACTGATCATTCTTGATCATGCTCATTAATCCGTAGGCAACAGAAGGGGCAACGGCTTGTTAGCAGCACTGGATAGAACCATTCTGGGCAACAGAGAGCAAAGGCAACAAGTGTTGTTTAGAGCATTTTGATCTCATGTTCTTTAAAAACAAAGCAACACATAAATTTACAACCACCAAAATAAAACCAGGAAACAAATGGAGATAAAAGCCACAATTGGTATCACATTTGCCATTGATTAGACAAATGGATCCTTAATCACAAGTTAAGCTAGTGATAGCTTAAATAAGCATACACTTGAATGAAATCAAACCAAACCGACCAAGGAAAATCATTCCTTCACAACCAAGCCTTCCATCACAAAAATCTTAAGCAAGATAAGAACAATGACTCAGTACATATCATCAAGGGGTGATGAACTGCGCATCAGCAGCAGGAGCTTGTCTCCAAGGTTAAAAGAAGAGCTAAAAGGAGTCAAATAAGGCAGCTCGAGGTGACAAGGGCCACTGTAAGTAGGTGAATCATCACAGCCGAGTTATCCGGGTGTCACCAGCCCAGAAATCATCAAAACATTATAAATACATGGCCAGATCACAGCCACAGTTACACACAACTTGCAGCAACCACAACACCCACGTTTCATAACCACCAGCACATCCATTTCTATTTGTTCTTCACTAAGAATAACCACAAACCACAAGCACATCATGGAAGTAACCTGAACCATCCACCACTAGCCATTTCAGCTAGTTAAATACACTCTAGAAAAATTGAAGCAGCGAGGAGGAGCGGGCTTACCACAAGAAGCAGGTTATCAACATAATCCAGAAGCTCAAGCTGCTCAACAACAGCAGGTTGATTCAGTATTGCTAGAGAGAGCTGTAGCAGGTTCTGTAAATTATAGAACCATGCTAGAGTGGTGTTTCGGCATGTGTTCTTAACAGAATCTTGCTAAGCAAGATGAGGTGTTGTAAGAAAAAGGAATTGCAAGATAGAAAACATCTGTTCTTTGCAATAAGATAGGAAAGAGAGAAGAAAAGGAGTGCAGTTGCTTGGTTTAGCAATTGTTTGAGCATAAAGGGGCAAGCGAAGTAGCAGTAGTATAGTATCTGTTCTTATTTTTTTACCAAAGTTTTACACAAGACAATGAACCTGCAGAGCTGGATTAGCTGTGCTATGCACATCTGCACACGAGAAGAAGTACAGGAAAACATAAAAAGGCAGTTTAATCAATTTAGCTACTGCGTAACTCTCAAGGAGGCATCACAGCAAGCAAAACCAATTAAAACACATGCCTAAAATATTTTACATCATTACTAGACTATGCTCTAGTTCAGCTTGGACAGGATCATCCAAAGATTAAGTCTAAAATCATGTTTTCCACATCTGTAAGCAAGAATTGTTCCTAACATAATTTCCAGAGGTCATGGAGTGATCTAGATACACTAGATCTACACCATTCACCTCAATTTTGATGCACAGAAAATAACCAGTGCATATCCAAGAGCATTTCATCAAGAAACCATCTTCAGTTCATCAAGAACCTAAGCGATACAAATTATCCATGCTTAATCCAAGTCCAGTAGCATCATCTAAAGATAGCAGAGAGGCTAGGGAGAGAAGAGGAAGAAGGAGGGGAGGAAATCTTACCGTGCGTCCATGGCCGTAGCTCCACGGCGGTGAGGCAGTGCTCACGCAACCGTTGGAGGGGCAAATGGATGTCGTGGACCAGCACCACCACACCACGGCGGCACAGAGGTTGAAACTCTGCACCGAGCCATGGTGAGCACGCCAGAGAAGAATCAAATCGAGGTCAGCGAGCAAAACCAGTACCAAAACCCTAACACTAGGGTTGGTTGCGTGTGGTCGCATGAGGAAGAACGGCTCGAATCGCTCTAGTCTGAGAAGGAGCAGAGCCAGGGGGTCGTTTTGCCCCAAACCGCAGCGGCGAAGATGGCCGGAGTGGACCGGAGCGAGGCGGCGACGGCGAGGGCGACGCGAGCGTCAGGTGAGGTCGAGCGCGAGCTCGGGAGAGAGAGAGGAGAGAGATGAGAGAGTGGCTTGGTCGGTTGGACCGACCCGAGTCCAAACCCTTGACCTGGTTCAACCAGGGGATTGACCAGGGGTAAATTTGTCAGCGAGCAAAACCAGTACCAAAACCCTAACCCTAGGTTTGGTTGCGTGTGGTCGTGTGAGGAAGAATGGCTCGAATCGCTCTGTTCAAAGGAAGGAGCAGAGCCAGGGGGTCGTTTTGCCCCAAACCGCAGCGGCGGAGATGACCGGAGTGGACCGGAGCGAGAAAGCGACAGCGCGGGCGACGCGTGCGCCAGGTGAGGTCGAGCGCGAGCTCAGGAGAGAGAGAGAGAGAGAGAGAGAGAGAGAGAGAGAGAGAGAGAGAGAGAGAGAGAGAGAGAGGAGAGAGTGGCTCGGTCGGTTGGACCGACCCGAGTCCAAACCCTTGACCTGGTTCAACCAGGGGATTGACCAGGGGTAAATTTGTCATTTCACTAAATTGTGAATTTGACCAAATTTCTTCAAACTCCTAAAAAATTTAAATAAATTCCTAAAAATACAAATAAAATATCCAAACATATCAGGAGAGAATAAGCTATCCAAATAAAATATCTAATTGAATTTTTTAAAACTATTTCTTGTAGCAAAAATTCAAAGGATCCTTAAGTGGAAATGACTTTGAAATAATTCAAATTATTTTCAAAAGAAATAATATGGGGAAATTAATTACTAAGTTCAAATATAAGTTGAACTATACCATGACTGTCATGTCACTCATCCTAAGAAAAGAATAAAGTAAAAGAAATCACTTCAAAAGAAATCATTAATAAAATTCTGGGGAATTTTGGGAAAGAACAAAATCATCTCATTCTATGCATAATAGCATGTATTTGGTTTTTAAACATTGTCTCATATAGACAATGATGTTGATTTTCTGAACACGAGGGTCCCAATTCGTCGGAAGCATTAGACTGCACTACTTATCAGTCTCAAGGCAAGTTCCAACATGCATATCCTCGATTGATTATTTTTATCAAAGTAATTGCTAAGTACTATGGTTTATCATTGCATGAAAAAAGAAAAACCTATTTTCAAATGATGTGAACTGCTATATATATTGTTGGCTGGCGATGGAACCATTGTATGATGTTGTGGTGGAGGTTCCATTGTACGGGAATGTACACATCTAGGATTAATAACCATGTCCCAGCTATCCTAGCGCAGTATCGAAGCATCAGCCAACATATTCACTATGGATGGGCTTGTCAGAGGTTTCTTCCCTCGTTCGCATATCCTCGGCAGACTATTACCTGGTTGAGTCCGTTGCGGCGGCCAACAGCGTGGGAGCGCATACCTTCCCCAGCCGACGGGGTGATTTGAAATAGGAGCTCGGAGTGGTGACGAGCCTTTGGTCTTTGTACCAGGCTGGGTCATAAGGGGCGGATATGCGTTGTGCGGGGAAACGACTCCACATGACCCTTTTGCTATGTGTTCTGGCTATAGCACACATGGTGTGCTGAGAGAGCATAAAGAGCTAGGCTGTTGTTGGGTAAAGTGGTGCAGCTCTGCAGAGTTAAACAAAGAAATTGTGACTGTCACATCCTTGTTCCAGGAGGAGACTATAGACCGCAGCGGGAAAGGCATCCCAAGTGATGACTATAAACCCGTGGAGGCTGGGGGCGTAGTTTTCTAAAAATAAAATGGACCTTTTCTAAAATTGTTTTACCAAAACTTGCATATTCATCCATGACTTTCTGGTCAGGATGGTAGTTAGTGCATACCCGTTATCTAAGCGTTTAGCTAAACTTGCTGAGTAACGCTGTTACTCATTCGTTCCCCTTTTGATCCCCTGCTTAGACTCTGAGGAGGTCATTGAGGAGAACTATGGAGCATACCATGCCGACGAGGTGTACTTTGAAGCACCTGATCTCTCTGGAGGAGTAGAAGGCGTCGACTACATCATTGCCTATGGAGCCGACGACGCAGACGAAGAGGAGGAGGAGACTTAGAATCCTCATAGTAGGAACCGGGCCGAGCAAGACTAGACTAGCACTACTTAGTTTGCTGAGCCAATATGGTACTTAGTTTGCTGCTTTCTATCGCTTGTTGGTTGACTCCGGTCAACATCGCAATAATAGACATTCCTCACATGTCGGAGGAAGACGTTGATGTTTTTATGCATTTCTGGCTTGTAATCTTTAGCAACGTGTAAGAAAGTGGACCCGCAATCTTAGCAATCTTTAGTTTACATTGCTATGATGGATATTCACTTGAGAATAGCATTATCATACAATTGTTACTTCATTTCTATTCTGATATCCTTTCTGTTATAACAGCTAGGATGGATAAGCGATTTCCCAAGAGGTCAATCCGAGTTAGGGATGCTAAGTTAGGCAAGGGAATATACCGGGGAAATTGGGCAGATGTTCTGCAGCTGATGATCAATTATCTTGGTATCACTACCAAGGTGATTGTGAAGGTTATGAGTTACTACGATGGTGCTGAGTTAGCAAAGTACAGGGTGGCTCTTAAGTTACCGTCTGAACTCAAAATGAGTCTCAAGATGCCGTTTGGGGAAGCCAAGCATAGTGAGGTGGCGTTCCAGATTGCGGTTGTCAAAGCGGTCACTAGTGTCAGGACAGCCAAGAGTCATGCGTTGGCAGGAACTATGTTCAACGCCATTCCGAGTGCTAATTATCGTCTTAAAGGTCCAGTGGATTATAAAGCCTTTTTGAAGACTAACCCGCGAGACGTGGCCGTGTTCATGGATAGCTGTATCAACTTGATCCGGGCTTATCACAAGACGTTTGGTATTATAGCAGAGGAAGTAGAAACCATGGTAGAATAGTTCTCGTGTCCAGAGGTTATTCAGGAGAAGTGTGATATGTTGAACTATGAACCATGAGGGGATAAACCGAACCACCACCTACACCTGCTAGGTATGTTGAGGAAGTAGAACCAGATACTCCAGTTTATCCTAATTATTCACCACCACACCTAGACTATGTCTTAGTTGAGGAGGAGGACAGGTGGCAGAATCCTGAGCCGGAAGTGCCTAGTCCTACTGGTTGGGATGACGAGCCTTATGAGGGAACTCCCAGTGATCCTATTGTGATTCCAATTGATGAAGGAGAGGAAGAAGTAACCAGTCGTGTAGTTAGGGGGAAGCCTAAGTTGGGACGAGCACGAAATCCTATTCTGATTGATTCAGATGAGGAAGATGCGATGGAAAAAGGGGAATATAAAGCCAAGTATACCCAGGGTGCGAGTTCTTATAGGCAGCCGAAGAGGGAACCCGATGAGGAGCCACGAAGTTATTTCTGCAGCACTGATGCTGTGCCTACTGGTCTGTACAATGCTACAGAAGGGTATGGAGATGAGGATGTATACGATGGAGAAGTGGCAGCGTATAAGTACCTTGATAGTTACTTTGCCATGACCGATATGACTCTAGAAGCCAGCCCATCTGATCCAGAGTACCAGCCTAAATCCAGAGTGAAGTTGCATGGAATTCTCTGGAGGACCAGCCGCAATAGATGGTGGAAGCCTGCGAAGTATGCAGAGAAGTGAAGCGAGACGGAGTGAAGCAGTAGATGTATTATATGTAAAATACATAGTTATGTAAGGCGTATTGTAAGGTTGAACGTTAGCAATAAGTGAGGCCTACTCACTTTAGAGTGTGTTACTATTCTGTACCCATGTTTGTAAGCCTACATGTATAATACATGGTATATGTTTGAAAAATCTTGCGTTCTTTGGATTTTTCTGGTTTTCCATTGTTTGACTAGTACTTGTGCATGGAATAAGACTCGAAGTGCATATGCATAATGTAATGGAGAGTTCTGATTCGATGTAACAGGACTAGAGGGATATGGCGAACGTCGGTGAGGAGAGTGAGTTGCAGAGGCAGGAGCGTGAACTCAAGAAAAAACAAGATGCGGAAGCAAGAGGATTACCAATGCCACCAAGGCCAATCACAGAGCAAAGTTTTATGCAGTTTATGCAGATGGTGGAAGAAGGTAGGCGTCAGGACCAAGAAAATCAGAATAAATTCCTGCAAGATTTACTGGAGGTGCAAGCAGGGCGAGCTAGGGATGAAGCACCCAATGGAGTAACATTATCAGATTTCCAGAATGCAAGACCAGTACCTTTTGCAAGAGCACCAGAACCTATGGACGCAGAGGATTGGATTGCTGATACCGAAAGGAAACTCAATACAGTTGAATGTTCTAATGAGGAGAAGGTTAGGTATGCAACTCATTTGCTTACCGGACCTGCAGCATCCTGGTGGGAAGCCATTATGGCAACTCTACCAGCCGGACATGTGGTAACCTGGGAGGAATTCAAGAAGAGGTTTAGGGAGGCCCACGTGCCTGAAAGTATTATGAAGTTAAAATGGTGAGAGTTTGAGAACCTGAGGCAGAATGAGCTACCAGTTGGACGTTTTGTTAATGCGTTCAACATGTTATCAAGGTATGCTTTGGATGAAGTGGATACGGAGGAGAAAAGGAAGAAGAGATTCATGAAGGGTCTTAATTCCTTCATGAAAATGCAATTGAGGTTGGCTAAGCCTAAAGAATTTCAGGAGTTGGAGGATGCATCAATAACTCTTGAAGATGACTATAAATCACTTCAGGAAGAAAGGAGGAAGAAGGCAAGAATGGAACCAAGGAATTTTCAAGTCCAGAGGCAACCACCAAATCTACGTTTTAAGCCCAAGCTTAGAACTGATATAAAGAAGCCAGTTCAACGAAATCCGAATCCTGTGAACAATATCATTTGCAACAGTTGTGGAATGAGGGGACATATGGCAAAAGATTGTCAGAAGCCTAAAATCATTTGTTTGGATGTGGACAATCTGGACATATCAAGCCTGATTGTCCAAACAAACAGAATCAACAGGTGAGTTGTGGAACTGGTGGAGGAGATAACCAGGGTGGAGGAGGCTTCAAGTCAAGGAATGGAGGATTTGGACGGAATGTGGCGGACAAGGGCAAAGGGAAGCCATACGGAAAGCTGAATTGTACCAGTCTGGAGCAAGTCAACAACACCGACACTGTGGTGATCGGTATGCTCAAAATCCTTTCACAGCCTGGCAAAGTTTTGTTTGATACTGGAGCTACTACATCTTTTATTTCGCAACAATTTGGGATGCATATGGATTAGATGTCAGCAGTTAGAAGTACCCATTACGGTCATGTCGGCCGGGGGAAAGTTATTAGTAACGCAAGTCAAAATGGATCAAGTGATTATGATCTGTGATCGCGTCTATGACGCTGATTTGCTAGTAATTCCCATGAAGGATATAGCAGTCATCCTAGGGATGAACTGGTTATCTGATCATGGAGCCCAAATAGATTGTGCAGAAAAGACCGTATCTTTGAGAGGACCCGGAGGAACTAGGACAATATATCAGGGTGACAAGCACAGTCAGTTAAAGGCAGATCTGCAATTGAATGCTATGAAAGAAACAATGATAGAAGAAATCCCAGTAGTGAACGAATTTCAAGATGTGTTTCCAGATGAACTACCAGGGATGCCGCCAGATCGTGAAATCGAGTTTACTATAGATTTGATTCCTGGTACAGCACCTATTGCACAACCACCATATAAGATGGGACCCAAAGAATTAGTGCAACTCAAGGAACAATTGGACGAGTTGGAAGCTAAAGGATTTATCAGAGAAAGTGTATCACCATGGGGATCACCAGTGATATTTGTGGATAAAAGAGATGGAGGACGAAGAATGTGCGAAGATTTCCGGAATTTGAATAGTGTGACCATTAAGAATAAATACCCATTGCCAAGGATATAAGATTTGTTTAATCAAGTAAGAGTAGCAGGGGTATTTTTCAAGATAGATCTGAGGTCAGGATACCATCAGATAAAGATTAAACCGAGGATATACCCAAAATAGCATTTGTATCAAGATATGGACATCATGAGTATTTGGTAGTACCGTTTGGACTAACCAATGCACCAGCAATATTCATGAATTTGATGAACAAGATTTTCATGCCATATCTGGACAAGTTTGTGATCGTGTTCATTGATGATATATTGATTTATTCTAAAACCAAGGAAGATCATGCACAACACTTGAGTATTGTGTTGCAAACATTAAGGGAACATCAGTTGTATGCCAAATTTAGTAAGTGTGAGTTTTGGTTGGATCAAGTAGAATTTCTTAGTCATGTGATTAGTAAGGAAGGAATTGCAGTTAATCCCGAGAAAGTAAAAGCAGTATTGGATTGGAAAGCACCTAAGAACCCTAAGGAAATAAGAGGATTTTTGGGAATGGCCGAATATTATCGGAGATTTATTGAAGGATTTTCCAAGATAGCCGAGCCAATGACTAAATGACTCAGAAAGAATGTTCCAATTGAATGGACAGAAAAGTGTGAATAGAGTTTCCAAGAACTCAAAGAGAAGTTAACAACAGCACCTGTGTTGGCAGTACCAGAAACTGGGAAGGTTTACATAGTATATTGTGATGCATCTAAAAATGGATTAGGTTGCATATTGATGCAAGATCGCAAGGTAATAGCATATGGATCAAGGCAGTTAAAACCACATGAACTCAATTATCCTACACATGATTTGGAGTTAGCAGCAGTAGTTTGTGCTTTAAAGCAATGGAGACATTTCCTCTATGGAGAAAAGTGTGAACTATATACGGATCACAAGAGTTTGAAATATTTCTTCACACAAAAGGAATTGAATATGAGACAGAGGAGACGGTTGGAGTTAATCAAGGATTATGACCTGACAATAAATTATACTCCAGGAAAAGCAAATGTGGTGGCAGACGCTTTAAGTCGCAAAGTGAATTGTAACCCTCCGATGGAGGAGGGAATGCCTAAGGAATTGAGAAATGAGTTAGGTAGAGCTGGTATTGAAATCTGGGATGGACCAGAGTTGAACAGTATTGTAGCTATGGAAGTTGTTGAAGAAACAGAAATGGAGTTGAAGGAAAACATTCTCTTCCGACAAAAAGAAGATGAGTTTATAGTAGAAGAAATCCGTAGGATTAAAGAGGGCAGGAGTTCTGAATTTACTTTGAAGCCAGAAAATAATTCATTATGGTATCATGGTAGAATTTGTGTTCCAGATATCCAAGAGATCAAGGATATAATTTTGAAAGAAGCTCATGAGACACCTTATTCCATACATCCTGGTAGTACTAAGATGTATATGGATTTAAAGAAGGTATTTTGGTGGAATAATATGAAGAGAGAAATTGCCTGATATGTCGCAGAAAGCCATACCTGTAGACAAGTTAAAGCTGAACAACAGAGCCCAGCAGGACTATTACAACCTCTACCAATTCCCAAATGGAAATGGGAAGAAATTAGTATTGATTTCATCACAGGATTACCCAAAACTAGGAGAAATAAGGATTCTATATGGGTAATAGTGGATAGATTGACAAAGAGTGCTCATTTCTTAGCAGTAAATTAGAAGGATTCTGCAGCACAGTTGGTAGAATAGTATGTGAAAGAGATATTTAGTAAACATGGAGTGCCACAAAGTATTGTATCAAATCGTGGATCCATATTTACTTCAGCATTTTGGAAACATCTTCACAAGCAATTAGGTACTAACCTAAAATACAGTACGGCATATCATCCCCAAACAGGTGGACAGACTGAAAGAACAAATCAAATTCTAGAAGACATGTTGAGAGCTTGTATTCTTGATTTTGGAGGATCATGGGATGAACACTTAGCATTAGCTGAATTCTCTTATAACAACAGTTATCAAAGTAGTATTAAGATGGCACCATTTGAAGCTCTATACGGACGGAAGTGTAGATCACTCATCTGTTGGTTTGAGGTCGGAGAAAACAAGGAATTTTCACCCGAGTATATCAAGGAACTACAAGCAATTGTTGATATTATCCGAGATCGACTAAAGATAGCTCAAAGCAGACAGAAGAGTTATGCTGATCTTTCCAGAAGACAGTGGGAACCTGAGATACAAGATATGGTATATCTAAGAGTTAGTCCTACAAAAGGGGTGAAAAGATTTGGAGTCAAAGGGAAACTGAGTCCCAGATATATTGGACCTTTTAAAGTACTCAGTCAGAAAGGCACTGTAGCATTTGAGTTGAAATTACTAGAGAGTTTGTCTCAAGTACACAATGTATTTCATGTATCTCAACTCAAGAAATGCCTGAAACCACTAGAAGGACCAATTGAGTTTGAAAGATTGAATTTACAGCCAGACCTGTCATACGAGGAACAACCAGAGAAGATTCTGAGGAAGAACTGGAAAAGGTTAAGGAATCGAGCAATTAAGCATTGTCTGGTTCAATGGAAGAATCATTCCGAAAGAGAAGCAACTTGGGAGAAAGAAGAAGATTTGCGACGAGACTACCCACAGTTGTTCAGATACTTCAGGGAAGAAACTTCGGGACGAAGTTTGGTTTACGGGGGAGAGGATGTAATATCCCGCAGTTATAGGACTCGAGAGGGTAGAATTAGGAATTTAATTTGTGCATTCATGCATCATTTGGTGAAATCTGGAAAAATTTCGCGCTTTTGTGTTAAAAGGATCTAGGGTCGATACCGACGAGTGCCGATGCTCTGGGAGTCAGACATGGACAGATAGTCGAGAAGTGTCGATAAACCCTACGACATACTTTCAAAACCCTTACTAGTACTTTTTCAAAATGACCATTTGGATTTTAAAAAGGAAATTCTATAAAATCTTAAGTTCAAATCAATTCTATAACTTCTCTGTTCAAATTCCACATATAATAAAAATTTCAAATACACAATTTCATAATTCAAAAGATTGACAATATTTCATTCCAATGGATATCAAAACATTATCACAAGTAATATTCCAATACATCATACATTTGTATCAAATTCATATACACCTGAAATTCTCATTACACATTCTTTCCAACTTGATCTTTACAAAAGGAATTACAATTGTAATCTTTACAACATGTTGAATATTACATAAGAGTGAAATAAAAACCCTAACTAGCCTATCTATGATCTTCATCTTAACTTGGAGAGCTTCAAACCTGCAAAACAGACAACACAAAAAGAGAAGGGGGTGACGATTAAAATGTTGCCAACACCATTTGGTGCTGGCATGTTTATGTATTGAACCTGGTTTTAGCCTAATCAAAACCATGGTTTAATTAGGCTAAGTAGTGGAGAATGCAAATAAACCAAAGGCAACCGTGGGACTGATCATTCTTGATCATGCTCATTAATCCGAAGGCAACAGAAGGGGCAAAAGCTTGTTAGCCGCAATGGACAGAACCATTCTGGGCAACAGAGAGCAAAGGCAACAAGTGTTGTTTATAGCATTTTGATTTCATGATCTTTAAAAACAAAGCAACACATAAATTTACAACCACCACAATAAAACCAGGAAACAAATGGAGATAAAAGCCACAATTGGTATCACATTTTCCATTGATAAGACAAATGGATCCTTAATCACAAGTTAAGCTAGTGATTAGCTTAAATAAGCATACACTTGAATGAAATCAAACCAAACCGACCAAGGAAAATCATTCCTTCACAACCAAGCCTTCCATCACAAAAATCTGAAGCAAGATAAGAACAATGAATCAGTACATATCATCAAGGGGTGATGAACTGCGCAGCAGCAGCAGGAGCTTATCTCCAAGGTTAAAAGAAGAGCTAAAAGTAGTCAAATAAGGCAGCTCGAGGTGAGAATGGCCACTGTAAGCAGGTGAATCATCACAGCCGAGTTATCCGGGTGTCACCAGCCCAGAAATCATCAAAACAGTATAAATACATGACCAGATCACAGCCACAGTTACACACAACTCGCAGCAACCACAACACCCACGTTTCATAACCACCAGCACATCCATTTCCATTTGTTCTTCACCAAGAATAACCACAAACCACAAGCACATCAAGGAAGTAACCTGAACCATCCACCACAAGCCATTTCAGCTAGTTAAATACACTAGGAAAATTGAAGCAGCGAGGAGGAGCAGGCTTAACACAAGAAGCAGGTTATCAACATAATCCAGAAGCTCAAGCTGCTCAACAACAGTAGGTTGATTCAGTATTGCTAGAGAGAGCTGTAGCAGGTTCTGTAAATTACAGAACCATGCTAGAGTGGTGTTTCAGCATCTTTTCTTAACAGAATCTTGCTAAGCAAGATAAGGTGTTGTAGGAAAAAGGAATTGCAAGACTGAAAACATCTGTTCTTTGCAATAAGCTAGGAAAGAGAGAAGAAAAGGAGTGCAGTTGCTTGGTTTATCAATTGTTTGAGCATAAAGGGGCAAGGGAAGTAGTAGTAGTATAGTATCTGTTCTTACTTTGTTTACCAAAGTTTTACACAAGACAGTGAACCAGCAGAGCTGGATTAGCTGTGCTATGCACATCTGCACACAAGAAGAAGTACAGGAAAACATAAAAAGGCAGTTTAATCAATTTAGCTACTGTGTATCAAGGAGGCATCACAGCAAGCAAAACCAATTAAAACACATGCCTAATATATTTTACATCATTACTAGACTATGCTCTAGTGCAGCTTGGACACGATCATCCCAAGATTCAGTCTAAAATCATGTTTTCCACATCTGTAAGCAAGAATTGTTCCTAACATAATTTCCAGAGGTCATGGAGTGATCTAGATACACTAGATCTACACCATTCACCTCAATTTGGATGCACAGAAAATAACCAGTGCATATCCAAGAGCATTTCATCAAGAAACCATCTTCAGTTCATCAAGAACCTAAGCAATACAAATTATCCATGCTTAATCCAAGTCCAGTAGCATCATCTAAAGATAGCAGAGAGGCTAGGGAGAGAAGAGGAAGAAGGAGGAGAGGAAATCTTACCGTGCGTCCGTGGCCGTAGCTCCACGGCGGCGAGGCAGTGCTCGCGCAACCGTTGGAGGGGCAAATGGAGGTCGTGGACCAGCACCACCACACCACGGTGGCACAGAGGTTGAAACTCTGCACCGAGCCATGGTGAGCACGCCGGAGAAGAAGCAAATCGAGGTCAGCGAGCAAAACCAGTACCAAAACCCTAACCCTAGGTTTGGTTGTGTGTGGTCGTGTGAGGAAGAATAGCTCGAATCGCTCTGTTCAAAGGAAGGAGCAGAGCCAGGGGGTCGTTTTGCCCCAAACCGCAGCGGCGGAGATGACCGGAATGGACCGGAGCGAGGCAGTGACAGCGCGGGCGACGCGTGCGCCAGGTGAGGTCGAGCGCGAGCTCAGGAGAGAGAGAGAGAGAGAGAGAGAGAGAGAGAGAGAGAGAGAGAGAGAGAGAGAGGGAGAGAGAGAGAGAGAGAGAGAGAGAGAGAGAGAGAGAGGAGAGAGATGAGAGAGTGGCTCGGTCGGTTGGACCGACCCGAGTCCAAACCCTTGACCTGGTTCAACCAGGGGATTGACCAGGGGTAAATTTGTCATTTCACTAAATTGTGAATTTGACCAAATTTCTTCAAACTCCTAAAAAATTCAAATAAATTCCTAAAAATACAAATAAAATATCCAAACATATCAGGAGAGAATAAGCTATCCAAATAAAATATCTAATTGAATTTTTGAAAACTATTTCTTGTAGCAAAAATTCAAAGGATTCTTAAGTGGAAATGACTTTGAAATAATTCAAATTATTTTCAAAAGAAATAATATGGGGAAATTAATTACTAAGTTCAAAATATAATTTGAACTATACCATGACATGTCACTCATCCTAAGAAAAGAATAAAGTAAAAGTAATCACTTCAAAAGAAATCATTAATAAAATTCTGGGGAATTTTGGGAAAGAACAAAATCATCTCATTCTATGCATAATAGCATATATTTGGTTTTTAAACATTGTCTCATGTAGACAATGATGTTGATTTTCTGAACACGAGGGTCCCAATTCATCGGAAGCTTTAGACTGCACTACTTATCAGTCTCAAGGCAAGTTCCAACTTGCATATCCTCGATTGATTATTTTTATCAAAGTAATTGCTAAGTACTATGGTTTATCATTGCATGAAAAAAGAAAAAACTATTTTCGAATGATGTGAACTGCTATATATATTGTTGGCTGGCAATGGAACCACGGTATGATGTTGTGGTGGAGGTTCCATTGTACGGGAATGTACACATCTAGGATTAATAACCATGGCCCAGTGATCCTAGCGCCGTATCGAAGCATCAGCCAACAGATTCACTATGGATGGGCTTGTCAGAGGTTTCTTCCCTCGTTCGCATATCCTCGGCAGATTATTACCTGGTTGAGTCCGTTGCGGCGGCCAACAGCGTGGGAGCGCATACCTTCCCCACCCGTCGTGGTGATTTGGAATAGGAGTTCGGGAGTGGTGACGAGCCTTTGGTCTTTGTACCAGGCTGGGTCATAAGGGGCGGATATGCGTTGTGCGGGGAAGCGACTCCACATGTGACTGTCACATCCTTGTTCCGGGAGGGGACTACAGACCGCAACGGGAAAGGCATACCAAGTGATGACTATAAACCCGTGGAGGCTGGGGGCATAGTTTTCTCAAAATAAAATGGACCTTTCCTAAAAATGTTTTACCAAAACTTGCATATCCATCCATGACTTTCTGGTCAGGATGGTAGTGAGTGCATACCAGTTATCTAAGCGTTTAGCTGAACTTTCTGAGTAACGCTGTTACTCATTCGTTCCCCTTTTGATCCCCTGCTTAGACTCTGAGGAGATCATTGAGGAGAACTACGGAGCATACCATGCCAACGAGGTGTACTTTGAAGCACCTGATCTGTCCGGAGGAGTAGAAGGTGTCGACTACGTCATTGCCTACGGAGCCGACGACGAAGACGAAGAGGAGGAGGAGACTTAGAATCCTCATAGTAGGAACCTGGCCGAGCAAGACTAGACTAGCACTACTTAGTTTGCTGAGCCAATATGGTTCTTAATTTGCCGCTTTCTATCGCTTGTAGGTTGACTCCGGTCAACATCGCAATAATAGACATTCCTCACATGTCGGAGGAAGACGTTGATGTTTTTATGCATTTCTAGCTTGTAATCTTTAGCAATGTGTAAGAAAGTGGACCCGCAATGTTTCTGTTGTACTACTCTGAGGGATGTAATATTTACGGATTAGTCCTTCCGTGGGTGTTATGTCAACGACTTGTACACTACAATATGTAGTGGTGTGCGGGGTCACCGCACTGGGCCTCGGCAAAGCAAAATAATTCACTCTTATGGAAGTTGATCTTCAACCCAGATAGTTGCTTGAACGCTGATAAAATTAATTTCAGTTTCGCAACTTTATCTAGGTCATGTTCCATAAAAAGAATTGTATCATCCGCATATTGAAAGATAGATGCCCCCCATCCACAAGATTTTGAACTACCCCTCAATTTGGCCGTCTTCATTTGCCCGTTCAGTCGTGATCGCTAACATATCATCCACTATATTAAACAATATGAGCGATAGAGGATCACCTTGCCTTAATCAATTTTTTTAAAAAGTAACGGCCAACGTCATCATTGACTTTAACACACACCGCCCTCAATAAAAAAATTGTGAATCAAAGTACACTACTCTTCCGAGAAATCTTTAATTCTCAGAGTCTGTTGTAGGAATGACCACTTAACCTTATCATAGAATTTTTCAAAGTCGATTTTGAATATTACCCCATTATGTTTTTTGGTATGCATCCCATGCACTCTTTTGTGAAGAATTATGACCCCCGTCTAGGATATTCCTACCTTGTATAAATGGAGTTTATATAGGTTTAACCACATGATCAGCCACTTTGATTTAACGTAATGGTTGCATCTTTCCTAAAGATTTATAAGTATAACATTGGCACGAGGGTAAGTCAGACTTTTCCATTCTTCTCCTTGCTTTCATTGTACTCTTGTCGTGGGTCCATGTATCTGCCCAACTCCAACATCCCCTAATGGCAAATACACACTTTCGACTGGTTGTAGAAAGTCCCACACATCGATATCATTTGATTGTACTGCACATATATACCCACTCTATTGAAGATGGGCAAATGATTTTCGCAGAAGAAATAAGGCAAATGATGGCACATTTGGAACACAAAAAGAAGTCCACCACAACAATCTCGCGTTGCCCCCAAACGGAAGCACTCGAAGCAGGGCGCCGTGGATACTCCTGTTAATGGAATGATTACGCCATTAGACCAAGAGGAACGCCGAGTAGACGCACAAAGAAGCCAAGAAATGCCCCTGCTGCAACGCGACCCCTCCTCCTCCTGCTGCCATCTCTGAACCGCACAACGCATGATGGCTTTTGCATGCCAATTCTGCATCCGCCCAGGCTTTCCAAATACTTAATACAACGTTCCTCTGACTGATCCACTACTTCTCACCTATCCCTCGCAAAAAGGTCATCTTTTTCCAGCTTAAGCTTTAAAGATCATCACTGCATCATGCATAACAGTGCTACCACTTGATTATTTTGTACTACTACTACTGGTACTATTTAATGTATTGTTGTTATCAACTCACCAATCGATGCAGGGTTTCACTACGCAACTTGTGGCTTGTGCGTATGATAATGGGCTTTAACCCTACGGTTCTGGTTCTGGTTTAGCGAGTGGGAGCGTCAGACTTCAGACCGTCAGCAGGTGGTGGACAGCAGTACTGGACAGTCTTTCTGCACTGCGCAGACCTAGCTTTGTTGACGATGTTCATTTTTCTTTTTGTTGGAACACAAAGGGGTTGATGAATACGTGCGGCTGCAGGAGGCAATGATACCGGTGCTGCAAGAAGTTGTGCTGCGGGACCAAAATGATACAACTAGTTGAAAATGGGGTAAACGTTACTGACATTTTGTATTATGGTGACGATATAGGTCAATTTTGAATTACTTTCGACTCGTCGAAAGATTTCATTAAATCAAAGGAAACTCGTAACAAAGCATGAAAAGTTTCAAAAACTCCGGTGGAAGCAATGATATATGATTTCAATGTAAAGGTTTTATTTTAAATGATATTTTTGATACTTGCTTCACAATGTACACCTTATTTAGTTTTCTAATGAATGGAAAAAATTAAACAATATTTGTTGCTAATCTTTTTCGGCACAATTGTTTGTCAACGAAAGATGCAACTTTGTACAAAAATGGGCACATTCTGGTTCCTCTCCTTTCTTCCCCGTTCCTCTCCTCTCGTTCCCTTGAGAGTCCACCGCCGTCGCCGGTCAGATCCGGCCTTCCCCGCCGCCGGCGCCTACGCTGGTTGGTGCGGTGATGCAATAGGGTGCCGGCCCATGCTGTATAGGAGTAGAATAGGGTGTAGAAGTAGTTTGCTTTCTCGCATGAGTTTGCCGACGTGCAGAATGGCGCTATGCCGATGAGGATTTGCTCGCTGGTGCGTCCGGGCCGCATCTGCGGGATAGTGGTGCTCGTTCTTCTTCTGGCAGAGCTCCGATGGTTGGAGCCGCATACAGTTGAGGTGAGCGCTGCATCCTCTTTCTCTAATAAGTTCGAAGGTCGGCCTCTGGTTCTGGAGGTCGATGGTTGCTTGGCCTCTGCCGAGGTGGTGCTGCTGTTCTCTATTGCTAGCCGTCGTGGAGACGGCAGGCAGGGATGGAAGCGGTTCCTGCTTAGGACAGGTGCAGGCAAGGCGGGACTCAGCGCTGCTACCGCAGCACTCTCTGGGAGTTCATCATCAGCAGGCCCTCGTCGACTTCCTCTGGCAGTCTGGCTGCTGAATCTCATGGCCGTGAGGCGGCCGCTCCCACCCTGTTCGGCAGCAGTTGCTTGCCATAGGGATCGTATCAACCTCCGGGCCATTGTGCCGAGATGGAGGCCTTTCTGCTACGACACGGTTTGCTCCCACTGCAGTGCCCCAAGTGGTTTCGTCCCCGGCGACGCTGCAGCTGGCCGTGCTCGGATGCGTGTGAAGATCGGTGGAGATGGAGCTAGAAGAAGACCTGGTCCTGATTGCTTTTTTACTTTTCAGTCTAGGGTCTTTGGTGTTATTTTTAAGGACCTGGTTGTAATTTTCCTTTCTGTTTTGGTCCTACTTGTAATTTGTACTCCACCGACGGCGGATTAATGCAGCTCTGGGTCCTTCGGGGCCCTCTCTTGTTCAAAAAAAATAAAAAATAATAATAAACTATGGTATAACAATGTTCATGACCTTGCACTACAAGAAATCCGGTCTATTGCCACGAACAAAATCGTTGAAACAAGTGCCAAATCGTCGCAATTGGTACCTGTTGCATCCAAACGTCGTTCGTTGGGCGTCGTTGCGACTAAACGCGTGGTACTAGGCTGTCTCCACGGAATGATTTTCGTGGCTACAAAATTGGCCTTTTGCAACCATTTATTCGGGCAATTGCCACTCGTTTTTCCGTTGCGGCACTCACCTAATGCAACCTATGTATTTCGTGGGTATAACTCTAGTGCAACAAATACCGAACCGTGGCGAGTGACCACTGTGGCAACGGCGCGTGTTCCGTTGCGCCTGCTCTTTCGTTGGAATAGTCCAGTTTATTTGCCACGTCCAATTTTGTGGCAAGAAACTATGTCAACAAACCTTATACGCGTGGAAAAAACGATTTGCCACAAACAATTCAATCGTGGTAACACGAGTTCTCTGGTTATCGCCACGTCCAAAAAATTTGAAGCGACAAACTACTGCAACAATGAAAAATTTCCGTGGCGATACTCTATTTCAACGCAAATTATTTTGGTGGCGCCAAATAGTAGTCGCTACGTGCAAACTTTTCGTGGCGATGCTTTATTCCAACAAATATTATTTCGGTGGCGACAAGTAGTAATCGCAACGGCCTAAATATTAGTAGCGAGAAACTAGTGCGACAATTAAAAAATTTTGTGGCGATTCTCTATTTCAACAAAATTTGGTTTGGTGGCGCGAAATAGCTAAAGCAACGGCCAAAATGTTTGTGGAGAAAAAGTACTGCGACGATCTCCACTGTTGGTGGCGAAAGTCTATTTCAACAAAACTTTTGTTGGTGGCGCCAAGCAGTTATCACAACATGTGAACAAAACAGGTAGTCGTGGCGACTGAGGCTTGACGCAACACTACATTTACCGTGGTAATTACCTATTGCCACGTTAGAGAAAAAAAAACGGGAAACAAAAATACGGGCATTGAATTAAAATATTCAAAACCGTACGTACAATATGTATATTCATACAAATCATAATTCTCATAGCTATTTATAATTCATACAAATCATAATTCTCATACAATATGGATCAAATGAAACTCAAAAATATCGTAGGTATCCTAATGTACTTGATGTAGAATCCAGTGCAGCTATTTTTTTCCATTATCATTTCCAATTCCATCCTGCAATCAAGAATAAAAAAAAGTTTAGTTCATGTCCATTTCCATCCTAGCTAGCACATATCTGTTGTTTGATTAAGTTGTGAGTCAACACAGCAACAATACATGGTGAAACATAAGAAGCAGGTGCAGCAAGGCTATAGTGTGGGTGAAGAAAAAACAGTAGTTGTAAGTCAACGAAGAAACAACACATAGTGAAACATAAGAAGCAGGTGCAGCAAGGCTATAGTGTGGGTGAAGCAAAAACAGTACGTACTAGTACCGATTTGTACAAGTTTGTGACTTACCATTGCTTTATACATTCGAGAACCCTGTACCGTGGTGTGCGGAGGAAATATTTTCTTAGCAGGGCTCTGTGAAAGTGGTGTTTGCAGGTTTGGACTAATACTTTCTTTCTGGTTTGACTTCTTAAACATCTGCAAAAACGAAGTGCACTGTTAGCAATGCAAGTAAACAACTGAATCTTACGAGTTTGCAAGCGTATGACTATCATCACCTGAAGTGTTTGCAACTTCTGTTTTTCCATCTGTTGGGAGAACTCTTGAAACTTTGACTGAAACTGTGAGTTAAACTGTGCCATCAAGTTTGCCTCAAATTCCTGTCTTGAGGTTCTCTCCAATTCCATCATTCTTTCCCTTTCAGCACGCTCTTCCTGTAACCTCTCCTCAAGGTTTTCCCTCTCAGCACGCTCTAAATTAATCCTCTCGTCCATGCTAGCACGTTCAGCTTGTAACTTCTGTTGTAATTCAGTGACCTGCTGGCTGAGCTCAGAGTTTACTTTTTGGGTCTCTACCGTAGCACGAGCTTGCTCTTCAACCTGGAACTTAATCCTTTCAGAACTAGTTGGCAGTTTGGCCATGTATCCGAACCCACGAGGCTGCGCTGACTTGCAAGCTACGATTTCTTTATACGCAGTCTGGAAAATATTGATTCTTTGTTCAACTGAAACTGGAACATCAGATTCCTTTACTCTGTTTTCAATGTCTTCACATGCTTTGTCCTAATTACGAAAAAAACACTCCCATCAGATGAAGAAACATCCACGATGAACAACAGTAAATATGTTTTGAGAATAGCTTCTAAGTCAGTATACTCACGTAAACTTTCTTGGACTCTTCGGTAGTCCATGTTCCATTGTTGGCGTGGGTGATTTCCTAGAGAGCAATACAGTCTGGCTCTTCTCCAGTTTCCGAATTTCTCTGCAAGTAGTGCAACAATTAGATGCTACAAACATTAAAGCACAGTGAGCAGCGAAGCATGCATAGTGAGTAGGCACATACATTCTCAAAACTATGTTGAGAGTACGATTTTGATCCAGCTCTGTGTTTTATCTTGAGTTTCTTACGGTTATCCGAGTTCTTTTGGCTGAGTTGCTACACATTCAGTGATAAAAAAAAGAGTCAGACAAGCCATTTCATGATAGTACAAAATTCACAAATTGTGAGCATAGAAATAACCTGGAATTTCTGATCAGTGCCAAAGTACTCAATCAGCCATTTCCACTCTTCCGGTTGTAAATCTTCCGGTATATTTGACATTCTAGCATCATCTGTTTTGTATGCCTTGTAAGTGCAGCTTAGAGATGCTCGCCAGCCTCTGTATCGCTCTTTCGCAATTTTTAGAATTTTTTCTGCTGTTTGTGGTGTATCTTCCAAATCATATCTGTCCTGAAATGCGTACAACAAACGGATAGACTTTAGTAGTTCATTATGGACGAAAAAAATAAGACAACACATGTGAGAAAGGTTGTACTCACCAACATATCATCAACTATGAGTCGATGGATGTCAGGGTGAATGTCTGACCACCTCCTCACTCCAATAATTGGTAACCTTCTTTTCATCCTTGAATGAACGGTAGTTCATTCCTACTGCACCACCCAATTTATCAGAGAATGCAATATTTAGCTTTCCAGATCCATTGGCATGACGCTTCTTAGATGCTTTTATTCCTTTTACTACACCTCGCCCTTTCTTCTTGGGTCCGTCAGCGCCTACAGCCCAAAACATACACAAAGAAACAATTTACTGTGTAGTAGATTGTAAGAAATGAGGACATAAATGTAAAAAAAAAGCTAGTACCGTCCTCTAGCTGCGGGCGGTAGCGGCGAGCATGGGAAGGCCATTCAGTAAGGGCACACATGTCAGTTTCAGACACTACAGTGTTAGATTGGTCTACAGTTCCTGTATCAGGGTTAACATTTGTACTGAATCAGCAATCAAGGTTTTTCTGCATTATATAGCAAATGTTAGAGAAAGCTTAAATGTCAAAAATAAATTACCAGATCTACGTTTTCCATGTTTTCTTTTGTAAGCTTGTAAAATTTCAACCCTTGTCCTTGTAACAGATCCTTTTTTTACTGAACATGTAAACAATAAATGGACAAAGCATTAGCAATGTGCACAATTCAGAAACCTGATTAAGAATTAATGTACTTGTGTACCATTGGTAAGGGAGAAATCTGTATCTTCTGTTTCGTTTGAATCTTGATCCTCAGCTGTTGCATCCCTAACTGCATGTTTATCCAAATTATTGATTAGTTAAAGCATGCATTAAAATGTGACCGGAAAATATGTATTAAAGTCTGTATTGTAGGTGTTGTGCGTTCGAGATTTGGGATGAAAGGATAACCTGAGACAGTGTATCGCTTGTTTCTGGTGGATCCACTTTCATCATCAAGATGAGACCCTTGTGTTGCAATATCAACGCTGGGCTTCTCCCTAAACACACACAGGTTGATCGTCTTCTCATTATTGTGCAGGGATACCAATTTCTCCACTTCAGATCCATGCTCGATGGGAACAAGTTTTCCTCTGCCATCGGCAGTTTTTACCCTGCAGTAGAGGTAATGACGCCCGGCACAGAAGCCAACACTTTCAATCAAACTGATCAATTCCATATAGCAGATGTCAGTCCTCTCGATTGTTGCTTCCAGAACTTTCTGTTTTTTATCCTCATCTTCGTAGTACAGGTTAAGTGACCAAATGTCCTCGCGCGTCTACAGTTAGATAGAAGTAAAAAATGGCACCAAAATAATCAGTCAATTCGCAGATCTGAAATAAAAGAATAGTTACATGGCTATGTAAATTTTATGAATAGTTTGTAAAATGAAGTATGCATTTATCATTAATTCTCAGTTCGATACACGATAAGAAAAACATGTTCGCAAATGATCAACAGAGGAACAACATGCTGAAAATTGACAGAGGCATTTTTCTCATGGATAACGAGTCTCCCATCGTCAGTATGATGGTGCACAGCACGGCAAACTCAAAGCACACATGAACTCCAGATAGACATATGATCGACCAGGTGACGTTCATACACAGATTTACGCTTGGAGCAGAGGAAGATCAGAGAAGAACATATCAGAAAAACCAATTTAGAGAACAGATGCTCGCAGTGTTCGGCTTGGCCTTGCTTCGGATGGATTCAACCCCTTTGGGCTCATGAGTATATCACACACTACATGGCCTGTCATTCTGATCCCATATAACTTGCCACCCTGGATGTGTATGAAACAACAGAATTGGATAATGTCAATGATTATTCCAGGACCAAAGTCAGCAGGAAATAACATTGATGTGTACTTGCAGCCTTTGATTGATGAACTGTTAGTTCTATGGGAGGATGGTGCTGAAGCATATGATGCTGCAACTGAGGAAAATTTCACGTTGTATGCATGCGTGTTGTGGACCATCAATGACTACCCGGCTTACGCAATGCTGAGTGGTTGGAGCACAAAAGGCAAGCTAGCATGCCCTTACTGCCACAAGCATATAGATTTTTTATGGCTCAAGTATGGTAGAAAACATTGCTACATGGGACACCGACGTTTTCTGCGGGAATACCACAAATGGCGTCGAAACAAGTGTATGTTCAACAACAAGACAGATCGTAGAGAAGCCCCGGAGCCACTTACAGGCATACAAGTTCTACAGGAGCTTGATAGCATTCAGCATGCACCATTTGGGCGGTCAAATAAGAGAAAGCTACCGGAAACTAATACCTGGCACAATTGGCGGAAGAAAAGTGTGTTCTTCCAGCTCCCGTATTGGAGGCACTTGCTCGTGAGGCACAATTTGGATGTTATGCACATCGAGAAGAACATTTGTGACAACATTCTGGGGACATTGCTTGAGATGGATGAGAAATCAAAGGATGGTACGAAGGCTCGTCTTGATTTGGAGGACTTGAAAATTATGGAGGATCAGCATGCAAAGCCCGCCGGTAGGGGTAAGTACAAAATGAAGAAAGGCGTGTATGCTTTAAAAAAAGGAAGAGAAGATGATGCTCCTCAGGTTTCTGCAGAGCATACGGATGCCTGATGGCTATGCTTCACACATTAAGCGATGTGTGGTCCTCGAGCAGTGCAAGTTTAGTGGACTCAAAACTCATGACTGCCATGTTATATTACAGAAACTTCTTCCTATTGCGTTGCGCAAGCTTCTGCCAAAGAATGTCCTTATCCCATTGCTTCAGCTTAGTAAATTCTTTTTTGATTTATGCTCCAAGGAGTTAAGGGATGAAGATTTGGTGAATTTGTACAACCAAATTGCAGAAATTCTATGTCAGCTAGAGATGATCTATCCACCAGCTTTCTTTGATATTATGATGCATCTCCCAATTCATCTAGCTAAAGAAGCATGGGTGGGAGGGCCTGTACAGTACAGATGGATGTATCCGGTTGAGCGATACCTGCGTACGCTGAAGGGATATGTGCGTAACAAGGCTCACCCAGAAGGTTCGATTGCAGAGGGGTACATACTTGAAGAGTGCATGACGTTTTGCAGTCGATTCGTTCAAGGCATGCCTACAAAACTAAGTCAGTCCGAACGCCATGCAGATGGAGGTACAGATGAACCACCAACAGGGATTAGCATAATGAGTACAGTTGATTACTCCAAGAAAGGTTTATCCCGTGAATTAATCTCTTTGGAAGCTATTAATCAAATGAGGCACTACATAATAACAAACTGCGAGGAAACCGAGCCATGGATTGAGTAAGGATACTTATGTATTTGTTTCATTTCATGATATGCATTAATACTTTGGTGATGAAGTAACCATCATTAATTTTTGAAGGGAACATGTTGAGGAGCTCACAAGAAACAATTGTCCTAATCCTGAAAAGAAACACAAGGAAGAGTTTGTTGGCTGGTTCGAGAGACGGGTAAGTTACTTTCACATTTTCTGAAATGTTCCTCGTAATAAAAAAAATTGTCTACATTACACTCACACATATTCTATTCCATGAAACAGATCACACAACTCCATAAAGATGGGAAGGTCAGCAAACTGTTGTATGCACTAGCTAAAGGGCCTGATCAAATTGCTCGTGTGTACAACCGTACAGTACTAAATGGAGATTACTTTCGGAATGCCTATATAGAGCAGGAATTGAGTACCCAAAATAGTGGCGTCGTAGTTAATGTGCAAGAAGGCACTGGCAGTACTGATTTTTATGGGGTGATAAAGAAAATCATATTTCTTGACTTTCCTCCTGATAAGGAGGTTGTTCTATTGCAGTGTGACTGGTTCGACGTGCCTCCTGCCAATAGAAATCAGAGTAAGGGGTATAAGAAGGACAGATATGGAATTATTGACCTTGACACTACTATACACCGATTCAAGGAAGACCCTTACATTCTAGGCATCCAAGCTGAACAGGTTTTCTACGTGAGAGATGTGAAGAACCCAAATTGGGCAAGTGTTATTAACATGAACCCACGCAATTTGTTTGCTCCTTCTGTTTTAAATGGTGCAAACGTTGATGATGCTGCAGAAGGAAATGAACGTGCTGACGCAGATGTACATGATGTCGTCGATGCAGGAATTACAGTTCCAGAATTCAATGTACCTGACGAGATGACTAGTTGGTGCAGAAATGATGATGAAGGAACCAGCGTTGATGTTTCAGTCATACAAAGTATAAGACCTGCTGAGTTTGACGAAGATCAAGTGGAATATGATGCTGATACGGATGATGATGAGGCTTACGTAAATGATGGCCATGTTGCTCCTTTGGTACAAGATGAATTGGACGATGACCCAGGATTCTTTGTGTAGGCTGTCTGTGCACTGTTTGGCTTAAAGGTTTTGCCATGATCATGGACACATTTATGTGCTTGAAAGATCGTGTAATAATATAATTTGAGTTTAAAAGGTCCAGAGTTTCAGTGTAAAGTAATTATGAATTTCAATGCTAAATGTACAAGTGAAATTTGCGTCTTACATGAGTTCTTGATTGATTATTCCGTACTGTCACTTTTTGCAACATAAGTAAATGCTAAGTGCTTCAGAATTTCAGTTGTTCGGACCTACAGAGGTTCAGCTGGTGGATATAGTAAATAACTCTAATAGTTTTACGTGAATAATTTGTCAAAAAAAAAAGGTGAAAGAAGTGAAGATACTGGACCATACATGAACACATCTCCTAAATAAATTTCAATTATGCTCGGGTGCCAAGGCCCAGGAGGTCTGTTTAAGGTTTATCGTTGCAAAAAACTTGCAAAAAAATTTGGCTCACCGAATTGTGGTGATACTGGACAATAAATGAATTGTTGTCCTAAGAAAATTGCAATATTGATCAAGGGCCACGGCCCAGGAGGCCCGTTAAGCTACGCTGTGAACTTTCTCGTTGCGAAAAACTTGTTTGTTTTCGCAGCAGCAGGTGATTGTTGCATTATGGTCAACCTATTACCATACGACCCAAATTGTCGCAGTAAACAATAGTTATTGCCGCAGGATAAAATTGAGGCAAAAAACATATGACATTGCCACACGAATAAATTTGGTTGCAATAGTTAGACAATTTATTGCAACAATATTTGAAACTAATGCAACAACACACATATGTTGCAATATATGTCTGAATGTTACCACGCATACTTATTACGTTGGAAGATCTAGCCTCTAAGGCAACAAAATTGCTGCCTCACGCAACGGAGCTTCTATGTTGCAAAAACGCGATTGTATTCCAACCGCGATGCAGATCGTTGCAATAGGCGGCCTCTACCGCAACAAAATGATAATTTATCGCGACCAAAAAGAATCGTGGAAATATGAGCGTCCTATCATCACAACCGGAGAGTTTGTGGTAATTTTTTATTATATCGCAACGAAAAATAACCGTAGTGATAGATTTTGTGGCAATAGACCGGATTTCTTGTAGTGTTGGCCATGTAGCTTGAAACAAAATATAGTTTATACATGGAAGCCCATTTCACTAACACTTTTTTTCAAAATTTGGCAAAAATCTAACTTATCATTTTCCTGTAAAATAGTACACAAAATATGGTGTCAAGGCCAATGAAATGTTTTTTTACACGTTTGGATCATATCCTTTGTTTTAGGTTCCTTAATTTGATTTTTGAAACTACCGACTTATCCTCCATAGGTTCATTTTTTGGCACCGTAAAATGTTTTTTTTGTGGTGATTTTCCAGATAAAACTATCACATTGTTGAAGTGCAATTTTGAATTAATCTTGAGAAACAGGCAGAAATGTATTAAATCAATTGAAGGAAACAAGAAAACTCGAAAGTTCCCAAAACTCCGACACAAAAGCCATGCATGATATATCACACATTATGCATGGCAAAGTAAAGATGCCATTTTGAATCTTATTTTTGGTACTTGCTTCACAACTTACCCCTTTTTTATTTCTAATAGATGGAACCATTTTTGAAAACATTGTTGGTAACCTCTTGGCACTATTGTTTTGTCATGCAAACTTTTGTCATGGAAACATTTGGGCCAAAAATGGGCATATTTTGATGAACTATGGTTTGATAATGTCCATGATGTTATGTAGTTTGAACACAAGATAGTTCATATATGGAAGCTCATTTAATGAAGACTTTCTTTTCAAAAAAAATTGTAAGATCTACTTCGTTATTTTGTCCTGCCAATTTGTACACAATATATCTTTTGATTTAAAAAAGGGAGTGCAAATTGTAGGCACATTTTTCCATACATAAATCAACATTTTTTTGAAACCACCTAAATATCTTCCATAGGTTGGGCACATTTAAATTGAATTTGAATTACTTTCGAAAAATTGATAGAAATTGATTAAATCAATGAAACCTAGTAAGAAAACTTTAAAATTGCCCAAACTCCGACACAAGCCCTGATATATGATACGTTATGCATGATAAATGTAAAGGTGCCATTTTGGATTTAGTTTTTGTATGTGCGTTAAATAATACCCTTTTCTAGTTTCCGAAAAATTGGAGAAAGAAAAAAATACCGTCGGAAGCCATTGACGGGGGGTCGCCGTTCTTGCCGAAGGGACGGGGCACCCGCTGCGAGCCGCCGCCGTGCTCATACAGGACAAGACCTCGCCAAGAATCATACAGGTTTCCCGTTAATTTCCCTTCGTGCGATAATCTGTCTTGGATGAGCCTCTTTAAGCAGTATTGTGCTTGTCCTCCTCTGCGTGCTTGTGGTGGCCGCATGCATGTCACCTCGTAAAGGGCCCATCTTAACAAAACCCTTAAAGTTTCGTCGGTAGCAGTTTTTGTTGATCAACAGGAGGCACACCGTGTAGTTGCCATCGATCGGAATCAATGGTTCATGGTACCTTAATCAGGAACTGTCCATAGAAGCTGTGCGTGCTATTGGACTGGATCGGGTAGAGGGTCCCTGACGGAGCGATGGGGATGGCCGGAGGTCCGACGTGCATGCTTTAGAGCGGGGCCGGCCATTTTTGAACTGGCGTGAGAGCGAAGGCTCGAGACAAGGGAAAACGACCACCTCCCAGGTGGTTTCATTTCCTAAACCTAGGTCATCATCAGGTGCGCGTCAACATCGACATCATGCACACTTGGTCTGCTCGGGAATCTACAATAGCAGGTCATGTATTACGCTTGCGTGCCTCTTGTCTTTTTTATTTAGCTTTGTGTGGCGTTTTATATTACACTCTAGTACAGATCGAGCAAACACACGCGGTTGACATTGGCCATCGCACACGAGTATAGCGTCCGTCGCTATCCATGGGCGGGTGATATGGACAGACATCGCAGACGGCTAAACTAATCGTGTGCGATGAGTCAAACTTCGCAGACTGGCGTATTAATTGGACCGTGTGCGATATAGTAAAGATCGCAGACGCTTTGTTCTTGCTGACTCGTGTGCGTTATGTAGTATCACACATTGTTTATGCGTTCGTGTTATGTGTGTTTTACTTAGCTTCGCACACGATTTAACTAAATGAATCGTTGCGTATGTCGTCCAATCGCCCACGTTTACCAAAACTTAACTGGGTGCAGTCATTACCATAATTCCATTATTTCATCGAAATGACAGTAGAGCACATCCAAATCACATAATTTATTGAACATTTCATATGTATAAACAGTGTCATATCGCAATCACATAAATCATCGTACATTTTAGAACCCATCAGTACATATACATTGGGACAGTAGGTTATACAAGTGAGAATGAGCAACAAACAGAATACTCTTGGTTACGTCTTTGTCTCCGTGATGGCCATTGTCTTCGCAAGACCATGGCATTGGCACTTGTAGTCTTTAAATTTATTTAGAGCCATCAGCATACTCTTTGCGTCACTGATACGTCTCAAACGTATTTACAATTTCTGATGTTCCATGTTGATATTATACCATTTGTTACATGTTTTATATACACTTTATATCATATTATGACATTTATTGGACTAACCTATTAACAAGATGCCACAGTGCCAGTTCCTGTTTATTTTGTCTGTGCATTGCAGAAAAGGTCCAAAAAATGAAAGTGCTCAGAAAAATCTGAAAACATTACAGAAATTCTAAAACGGCAGAAAACTCCGTGAGCCAGAAGGACAAGTCTGGGGAGGCCCACAGCCCGACATGGTGTGGCCGCCTCGGTCACAGCCTCGCGACGCCCTTTGGACTATATATTGCCTCCGCGGTGCAAACCCTAAAAGAATCGACGATTTCTTCAGAAGAGTTCCGTAGCTCCGCCGCCACCAAAAACCCTAATTCGGGGGACAGAAGTCTCTGTTTCGGCACCTTGCCGGGACGGGGAATTGCCCCCGGAGCCATCTCCATCGGCGCCACCGCCACCTTCATCGTCGTTGCTGCCTCCCATGATGAGGAGGGAGTAGTTCTTCATCGGGGTTGAGGGCTCATGCCGGTAGCTATGTGGTTTATCTCTCTTCCATGGTGTGATCTTTATGTGATCATGAGCTTTGTAATCTAGTTGAATCCATAGATGTTACTCTTCATTATCTTATATGCTACTTGAGTGGTTTTATTAATGAAAACTCCGGAGTCACCTTTGTCCCACGGTGCGAAGTTGACAGTGTGCGCACCGTGTGTGGCTCTTAGGCTAAAGATTATAGGAATACTTATCATGAGTTATTATTTGTGTTGGATGTCTCTATGAAATTGTGGTGTTCGTCTAGTACTATTTTAGGGCGCTCAAGTTGACAGTGTGGGGTTCCCTAGATGTGGAATGCGACTTTAAGGTGTGCTTTTATAGCCCTACGCAGTGGATTGGTATTCGTTATCCAACGAGAGAATAATTCAGAGTAGCATAGTGAAGAGGAAATATTTATGTATTCAATTATATTATTATTGTTGAGAGTGTCCACTAGTGAAAGTATGATCCCTAGGCCTTATTTCCAAGCATTGAAACACCGTTTACTCTCATTCTGTCTCATGTTTGCTTGCTGCCATTTTTATTTCAGATTGCAATTACCACTTATAATCATCCATATCACTTGTATTTTAATATCTCTTCGCCGAACTAGTGCACCTATACATCTGACAAGTGTATTAGGTGTGTTGGGGACACAAGAGACTTCTTGTATCTTAATTGCAGGGTTGCTTGAGAGGGATATCTTTGACTCTACCTCCCTGGGTTCGATAAACCTTGGGTGATTCACTTAAGGGAAACTTGCTGCTGTTCTACAAACCTCTGCACTTGGAGGCTCAACACTGTCTACAAGAATAGAAGCGTGCGTAGACATCAAGCTATTTTCTGGCGCCGTTGTCGGGGAGGTAAGGTAAACGGTACTCACATCCTCTGGCTACTAAGCTATTTTCTAGCACTGTTGCCACGTGTGAGTGCTCGAAGGTATCTCCTTTAGATCCTGCGTTATATCTTTTTGTTTCTTGTTTTTATTTTACTAGTTAGGCTTAATGGGAAAAAAAATAGAGAGCTCTATAAAATTTATCTTGAGTTAGGACATGACGTGTTTGAAGAGAAAATTAAAAAACCTATGGAAAATTATTTGCATGATGGTAGCAATGTTATTACTATAAATTCTTTGAACACCATTATTGCTAATGCTATAGAAGAATTTAAGCTTGGGGAGGTCGGTTTTGATGAAAATGATCTTTTTAGTTCCCCTGTTTTGGAGGAGAAAATTTGCTTTGATGATACTTTGCCTCCAATATATGATGTTTATAATGATTGTGATATTTTCATTCCACCTACTATTGAGGATATAGTTTATCTTGATTATGATATGCCTCCTATATATGATGTTTACAATGATGAATATGATATTTTCAGTCCATCTACTATTGAGGATAAAATTCATTATGATTATTCTATGCCTCCAATTTATGATGATTACAATGATGGATGTGATACTTTTACTCCCACTATTACTAATGAAACTGTTTATGCTTATGTGGAGAGTAATGATACTTATATGCATGTGGATCATGATAAGAATGCTTTATGTGATAGCTATATTGTTGAGTTTATTCATGATGCCACTGAAAATTATTTTGAGAGAGGAAAGTATGGTTATAGAAATCTTCATGTTACTAAATTTCTTCTCTTTATGATGAAGGTTTTGAGCTTTCTCTTGATTTGCTTTTATTTGCTGGGTACTTTAAGACCTACTGGTCCTTAAGAGAGAGGGATACACGGTTTCATATATCACAATAATATTAAGTCTCCTCTCTTTATGTTAAATTTTTGAAGTTACACTTGTTTTGCCTTCCTATGCTAGTCACTTTGTTCTTCATTGACTTGTTTTCTTATAAGGCTCCTATGCATAGGAAGAGTGTTAGATTTAAACATGTTTAATATATGCTTCATGATGCTCTCTTTTATGTTTCAACTCTTATACATATGAGAGCATCGTTAAAATTATCATGCCTAGCTAAAAGGCTTTAAAGAAAAGCGCTAATGGGAGACAACCCATTGTTTTATTTCTGCAATATTTTTTTGAGTCAAGGTGCTGTTTACTTCTGTAACATTGCCTTTGTATCTTTATTTTCCTGCATTGTTGTGCCAAGTATTGCCTCTAATAGGAAGATGATGCTAGATTTGGATTTCTGCGCAGGAACAGATTTCTGCTGTTCACCGTATTGCTTCTGTAAAATCACAGAAAAATTATTCAAATCTGAAAATTTTGTGCGTGATCCTCAGATATGTACGCATCTTTCGTTAGTTTTGAGTTTTTCGATTTGAGCAACGTAAGTGCCTCGAAAAAATTCGTCTTTACGGACTGTTCTGTTTTAGACAGATTCTGCCTTTTATTTTGCATTCTCTCTTTTACTAGTGTTGAGTGGAATTCTTTTTGAGGTGGAAGAGCTTCACATAACATCAGTAGCAGTAGCTAATGTTTAAAAAGTAATTGTCATGTTTGTGTCCTTATAGAACATGTGAGTTTTTGATTGTGCACTAACCCTCTAATGAGAATTATTCTGAATTTGGTGTGGCGGAAGTTTTCAAGGGTCAAGAGAGAAGGATGATATAATGTGATCAAGAAGAGTGAAGAGCTTAAGCTTGGGGATGCTCCCATGGATCACCCCAGCATATTTCAAGAAGACTCAAGCGTCTAAGCTTGGGGATGCCTTGGGCATCCCCTTCTTCATCAGCAACTTATCAGGTCATCTCTAGTGAAACTATATTTTAATTCTTTCACATCATATGTGCTTTACTTGGAGCGTCTGTGTGCTTTTATTTTCAGTATTTTTTTTTCTTATGATCAACTTGATTGGATCCTACATTCTTGATTGGGAGAGAGACACGCTCCGCTTTTTCATATGAATACTCCTATTTTTCACTTATACTTGTTGAGTATTCTTATCTAGCTATTGCTATGCTTTTAGCTCCTGTTTTTCATGCATCTCTTGTTCAGAGCTATTAGTTCTTTTAGAGAAAGTACTCTCTTGCTTCACTTATAATTGTTTGGAGAGTTTATGTTGAAATAGTTGATTGGTGTTTGGTTGGAACAGAAAATGCTGGATGTGGTAGATGGCATAATGGAAAAGACTTACATATTCTTGTAGATCACTGTCTTGGATAATTTGATACTTGCAATTGTTTTGAGTTATCAAATAATTCATGTTTAAGCTTTTGTATCATGTGTTAAAACCTATTAGTGAAGAACAACCGTAAAGCTTGTTGAAATCTGGTTTGCATAATTGGTATCTCTAAGGTCTAGATATTTTCTAGTAAAAGGGTTTGGTTAACAAGGAAGACAGTGTAGAGTCTTATAATGCTTGAAATATGTTTTCATATAGTCTTGTTGTACTGGTTGATATCCGTGTTTGCTTCAAATAACCTTGCTAGCCTAAACTCTGTACTGAGAGGGAATGCCTCGTGCATCCAAAACCTTGAGCCAAAATCCATGCCATTTGTGTCCACCATAACTAACTATATGTGGTATTTCCTTGCCACTCCAAGTAAATTTTTCATGTTCTACCTTTAAACTATTCAAAATTTTTATTACTCCTTTTTGTGTCAATGTTTACCAAGCTCATAAGACGGGGTGGGTGTCTTTATGTCACCTGTCAAACAGACTTTACCACCGGACTAGCGGCATATACATCCGTTTCCATTAATTTTGCAAAAAGAGCTGGCAAGGGGTGCCTAGTCCCAATTAATTATAACTTTAACCACTTAATTCTCTTCACATTTTTGCCCTGATTTATCAGTCAAGCAATAACAACCAGTGAAATATCTGCATGTGTAAACAAAAGAGAAAGAGGGATGATATGCCTTGCTGGTAGAAATAACGTCCTTCATGGGAGCCGCTCTTAAAAGTCTGGTTGGCAGGGGTCATATTGTACTTTCCATTTTCTGATTCGTTGGCAATTAACATACACCTCTCAAAACTTATATTTTTACTCTCTATATGATTTCAAAACTTAAAAAGCTCTAGCACATGATATAATCCCTGCTTCCCTCTGCGAAGCGCCTTTCTTTTACTTTTATGTTGAGTCAGTCTTCCTACTTCTTTCTATCTCAGAAGTAAACACTAGTGTCAACTTTGGTGCAACAATTTTTATATGCTAGTATATTGTACTTATTATATTGCTTTGTGTTGACAAATATCCATGAGATATGCATGTTGAAAGTTGAAAGCAATTGCTGAAGCTTAAATCTTCCATTGTGTTGGTTAAATACCTTTTACTTAGAATCTATTGTTTATGAGTTAACTCTTATGCAAAACTTTTTGATGCTTGTCTCGAAATTACTATTCATGAAAAGTTTTTTGCTTATATGATTCAGTTGTTTGCTCATTATCTATTTGTTAGCAAATTATAAACCATTGACCTGGATCACTTCATTCATAACGTGTGCTTTACAATACTATTTGATCAATATTATGATGGTAGCATGTCACCTCAGAAATTATTTTGTTTTAATTGTTTTACCTACTCGAGGACGAGTAGAACTAAGCTTGGGGATGTTTGATACGTCTCAAACGTATCTATAATTTCTGATGTTCCATGTTGATATTATACCATTTGTTACATGTTTTATATACACTTTATATCATATTATGACATTTATTGGACTAACCTATTAACAAGATGCCATAGTGCCAGTTCCTGTTTATTTTGTCCGTGCATTCAGAAAAGGTCCAAAAATGAAAGTGCTCAGAAAAATCTGAAAAAATTACAGAAATTCTAAAACGCCAGAAGACTCCGGGAGCTAGAAGGTCAAGTCTGGGGGAGGCCCACAGCCCGGCATGGTGTGGCTGCCTCGGTCACCGCCTCGCGACGCCCTTTGGACTATATATTGCCTCCGCGGTGCAAACCCTAAAAGAATCGATGATTTCTCCAGAAGAGTTCCGTAGCTCCGCCGCCACCAAAAACCCTAATTCGGGGACAGAAGTCTCTGTTTTGGCACCTTGCCGGGACGGGGAATTGCCCCCGGAGCCATCTCCATCGACGCCACCGCCACCTTCATCGTCGTTGCTGCCTCCCATGATGAGGAGGGAGTAGTTCTTCATCGGGGTTGAGGGCTCTTTCCGGTAGCTATGTGATTTCTCTCTCCCATGGTGTGATCTTTATGTGATCATGAGCTTTGTAATCTAGTTGAATCCATAGATGTTACTCTTCATTATCTTATATGCTACTTGAGTGGTTTTATTAATGAAAACTCCGGAGTCACCTTTGTCCCACGGTGCGAAGTTGACAGTGTGCGCACCGTGTGTGGCTCTTAGGCTAAAGATTATAGGAATACTTATCATGAGTTATTATTTGTGTTGGATGTCTCTATGAAATTGTGGTGTTCGTCTAGTACTATTTTAGGGCGCTCAAGTTGACAGTGTGGGGTTCCCTAGATGTGGAATGCGACTTTAAGGTGTGCTTTTATAGCCCTACGCAGTGGATTGGTATTCGTTATCCAACGAGTGAATAATTCAGAGTAGCATAGTGAAGAGGAAATATTTATGTATTCAATTATATTATTATTGTTGAGAGTGTCCACTAGTGAAAGTATGATCCCTAGGCCTTATTTCCAAGCATTGAAACACCGTTTACTCTCATTTTGTCTCATGTTTGCTTGCTACCATTTTTATTTCAGATTGCAATTACCACTTATAATCATCCATATCACTTGTAATTTAATATCTCTTCGCCGAACTAGTGCACCTATACATCTGACAAGTGTATTAGGTGCGTTGGGGACACAAGAGACTTCTTGTATCTTAATTGCAGGGTTGCTTGAGAGGGATATCTTTGACCTCTAACTCCCTGAGTTCGATAAACCTTGGGTGATTAACTTAAGGGAAACTTGCTGCTGGTCTACAAACCTCTGCACTTGGAGGCCCAACACTGTCTACAAGAATAGAAGCGTGCGTAGACATCAGTCACCAGTGTGATATTTTGGTCGCACTGTACAAGACACTCTTAACTATAAAGTGTCTTATGCAGAGGACCAAAACATCACGGGTGTGACGGTATGGAGGAGAAAGTTTTGTGAGTCCGGCGTGTGGGCTGCATTGTGTCATTGTGTCTTTGTGTTGAAGTATAAAGAAACGAGTCAGTTCTGTTGTTAGATAAATAAGTCATATAAAATAATGATGGATTTATGTATACTAACTCTTTTCAAAGCACAAAAGGGCCGTGCATGAGAGAGGCACTTGAGCCCCGCTGTGAATGCCCTGCTATTTAGAGAAGAGATGTCACTTTATGACACCGCACGCTTGATGAATTTCCAGTCCCACGAAGTTCATGTGAAAGAGAGACGCCTTGATACTCTCGTTTTAGCACGAACTCCTTCGCCACTAGGCGGAAGCGTGGAAAGCCTTGAGCTGAAATATAAAATCCACCGAAATGGAGTTAGATAGCTGAGCTGTTGTTGAATGCCCAGTGTTAGAATATGAGCATAGAAAAACTGAGAATATAAAGACAGAAAAGGCTAAATAAGTGGACTCGCCCTCAAGAACAATCCTTAGTCACACTCAAGAGGGACATGACAGAGCGATTCAGCCATATTCGGCCATGCACATCCCTGCACACCTTCCCTCTTGGTCCCCTCTTGGTTACGTCTTTGTTTCTGCTAAATATGTAAGAACTTGAACATGCATCTAGCCTAACACAAGAACATGCATCCAGTCCGACACAAAATTAACTAATTAGGCAACAGTACACATGCATCAAGTCCAACACATATTCCGGTGCAACGCAACGAAACAAGATGGAACTAAACAGATCTAAACATATGGATCCGTTCTAATTTGTTAAACTAATGAAGCTAAAAAGTACACATATATGTTAAACTAGGCTAGAGCATGAATATTAAAACCGAACAGAAAAAATAAGTAGATCCGGAGGATCAGGTCACATAAAACTTGCTAACTGTGCTAATGAAACTAGATCAGTCATATAAAAACCAGTAGCATGTGAGTGTGAGAGGATATCTTTCACAAAGGGACGAGGATGAGGTCGAGGGCGAGCCGATGCACAACACGTGCGGCCTTTGACCCCAAAGTACGGCGACGACGTCGCCACGGGGGAGGGCGAGGCCGAGCCCGGCTCGCCAGAGGTATCCAAGGCACCTCTGTCCATGGATCTGCACGTGAGAAAAACATAATCTACAGAAATGCGGGAGAGATCTAGGTTTCTACTCTTGACCAGGTGAGCAGAAGAGTTCCAAAAATTGAGTGGCGGCTGTCGAGTGAAGTGAGACCGGACGGTGCTCCTGGTCCCAATTTATACAAGAGACAAAGTAGGGTACATGATACATGGGCCCAAAATGGGCCCATTATTCACACACGCTTTACGGGTCACAAAACGTGTGCATTGCCCCCCATTCGCATATGATTTTCTTATTCCGATCGTCTGAGTACATATTCAGAGAATGCTACTTATATCTTCGAAAGTGCATGTTGTCCCCATGTATGGTTTTTGTAATTAATGACAATCCTTATGAACTAATGTTTGTGTTGAGTTATTCTTATAGATTTGTCCATTGGCATCGCTTGAACTCCATGTGTTGGACTCAAGGTTGTATGCCATCAAGATCATTGATTATAATGGTCATATTTGATATGATCAAGAAGATGAAAAGATACAAGGTTGATCAAGACTAAGTGCAAATAATAGATTCAAGTTGATCAACACACAAAGCTAAATGATATACCATGTGGGATCATGTGATCCAATGGTATGGTAAGAATTTGTCCATATAGCTTTGTGAACTAACCCATTATGTGTGTGTGGCATTCTTTTGTTGGGGATAGGTATCTCTCCATGGGTTTGCATCAAAAGGAAGATTTCTTATAGCTCATGGAGGATGACGTCAAGTGGTGATCGTCATCAAGATTGAGGTGTGCAAGTTCAAGATGGGCATCTAGAAAATTTCTTGCTTGATGCTTGCAACCCATTTGGAGATAATGGTCAAGTGAAGATGTTTCTAAGAGAGGCACTCCCATCTTGGTGTATGGGGGAGCGATAAGTGAGTCTTCACCAAGCAAAGCGCAATCAATAAAGATGGTCCACTTGAAGAGATCAAGATCGTCATCATCTAGCTCAAGTGGAATGCGCAAGGCAAAGGTATGATCTTGACAGGATTTCTTTTTTACCGGTCTCATGGTGTTAGTGGGAGACCGGGTTATAGGATAGATACCGTACTATCAAGAGGGGCTCTCAAGTGAGTAACTTGATCGCATCTTTGTGGAGAGCTCAAACCTTTGCATACTTGGCATATCATCTTTCTTGGTTCTTACTTGGTTTTTCTCCTTGTTGGGTTTTGGTGCTTGTTGTGATCTTCATGACTCAAACCTTTGCATACTTGGCATATCATTTTTCTTGGTTCTTATTTGGTTTTTCTCCTTGTTGGGTTTTGATGCTTGTTATGATCTTCATGACAAGCCCAAGTTCTCCGAAAACAGATTTCGTATGGAAATCTTGTTGCGTTTTCGGGTTGGAAATATTATCGGTTTATCCATGAGGAAAGTTCCACACCTTCATGTGTGTCAACTTAACTCTATTTATGGTTCTTAATATTTTGTGCGAGGTGAACCGAGGTTTTGTGCGAGGTTTATCGGAGAATAGGGTGAGGCCATTTGTGGCGTCTTGAGTTTGAAACTCACACCCTCCAACGAGACGTACTCCCCTCAAAAGGAGGAACTCGGGAATACATCATCGTCTCCGCGTGCCTCGGTTATTTCTATACCTGAGCTCTTTACTTATACAATTTACATTGTGATAGCCTTCGTGCTTGAAGTCTTTATCTTGCTATCACCTTGTTACTTGTCTTGCTTAGCATAAGTTGTTGGTGCAAATAGGTGAACCTAGTATATTTAGGTTGTGTGTTTGTTCAATTAAAATACCTAGTTTTATTCCGCATTTATCAAGCCTAAACCGGAAAAGTTTTAAATCGCCTATTCCCCCCCCCCCTCTAGGCGACATCCTTGTCCTTTCAATCTCTACTTCCTGCATCTCGATAAACCTGAAAGTGCAATTACAACAGATACTAGGATAACTAAAGCAGCGAAAGCATAAAGGAGATGATTTTCCTTGTCACAAACATATTTTCTTATTTTTTTCAATTTCAACTTGCCCTTTTCAGCTTTTCTCTTGTTATCGTGGACAAGATCTGCAAGTTGCAGCTCCATCTCCATCTTCTTGTCTTCGAGACTCTTTGCTTTTTCTTCTGCTTTGTTCTTCTCCTCGACAGCGGCGTGCTGATCCTGTAACAGTGCGCTCATTTTGCCTTCCACAGACAGCTTAAAGTTGGCATGCATTTTGCAGCCGCAGCATCTGGGAACCTTCAAATAGAACGAATTGGAAGGAAATATAAATTACCCCGAGCATGAAGCAAATAGCAAGCTAGAAGCTACGCCTAAATGTACCTCGTCCGAGTCCGTGTCGCTGGTGATCTCCTCGATCTTGTAGACCTTGGCGACGGCAGTTTCTGTGCGTTGCGAGAGGGGTGGGACAGACGATGAAGGGATGGAGGACGGCAACGGCTAGAACTGGGGTAGCTGGCCAGCAACGGCTAGAAATCCGTATTTAAATGTAAACGGCACATATCTCACACAGTCTACTTTATCTAACCGTATGCGAAGTTATCCGTACATCGCACACGCTTTCGAAAAGACAACCGTGTGTGATACCACACAATTGCACACGATTGTTGCAACTGCACCCGTGGGCGATACTACCAACACAATTCACTCAGTTTTCAGGTGATACTACTAGAGATTTCATTAATATTTCAAGGGCTCCATTAAAATATTACAACCCTTACATACGTACACAAAATGTATCTAATACTCCAACTAAATACACTAGAGATTCTCCTCATCAGTGTTTTTGTCGTCGGCGAAATAATCCACTTCGTCGTCGTCACCATCGTTGAAAGGTGGCTTGCAAGACCTAGAGGCCTCGGCAAGGTCGGGCTTCTGTCGCTTCGGTGTTGGAGCACCACAAATATTGAGCTCCACCTGGAGGCGCCGCCACCTGCGCAGACGGCCTTGGCGCAGAGTCTCGAACGAGGTCTCTGTCGTGGGTTTGTCACGTCAGGTGTTATAGATGACTTCGTAGGTGTGGGATTACGCGAGTCAAGCATCTCCGAGCTTGGGATCGCAGGAATAAAGATCAACACAGATTTACCAAGGTTCGGTCCCCTCAATGTGAGTTAAAGACCTACTTCCTGCCTACCCTAGATTGGTAATCGAGGTGTTACAATGGAGGCGATCCGATCTGGTACTCGCCGTATCTGCTAGGGTTTTAGGGCTTGACCCTCTAGGTCCTGGGAGTCCTCTTTATATACACAGAGGCTCGCCAAGTTACAAAGGAAACTTTCCCCACAAGGAATACGTCCACCGAGGCCTATTTGGAGACTACTTGGTCTTCACGTCCCCCGGGATATGTCTTCTAGATCTTTCCTCTTATGTCGGTTCAATACTGGGCTTGCTGATGCATGTAAAATGCATACATGAACTTTGCACTTTAATTGCTTATATTCCAATCATATTTGCATCATATAAGGGTTATATCAATGTTTTATAATGATTTTTGGGAATATTTATTTATTTCCTATTTCTATGGAATTAACCCTGCACAGGCAGAAAACTCCGTTTTCTTATTTTAATGTTTCAGGGACCCAAACGTCAACGAAATCACCTGGAAATTTACGGGCGTCAATATTTGGAAGGAAGAAGACCTGTGGGCGAAGGAAGCGAACAAACGGAGGTCCGAGGACCAAACGGGGGTGGCCCACGCGGCCAGGTACTGTGGCCGCGTGGGGCCCACTCGTTTGGCCCTCGTGGCACCGTTGCCGTCGATCTTCGCTCCACCGACATAGTCTTGACCTAAAAACGCCTATAAAAAAGGTCCCCCGACGTTCTCTGGAAGGAGCGCCGCACAAACACAGAAACACCGAAACGGAGATCAGGAGCTGCAGATTGGAGGGGGAAAACTCCGGCGGGGCGCTGCCGGCGTGGTCTCCATCTTCTCCATCGACTTCTCCACCGTCTCCATGATGCAGAGGGAGTAGTCCACCTCTGGACTATGGGTTTGTGGAAGTAACTTATGTATCTCTCCTCTCTTGAGCTTCACTAATTAGCACCGTATGAGCTGCTGAACATGATTACGGTCACCGTTGTAATACCTTTGTGCTGGATCTTTATGAGTTAATATATGTTTGAGATTGCAATGTTTGTTTCAGTTATGAGTATAGATGCATATTATGTACCCCGTTCTTGTCTACTTGTTTTGATCAAGCATGTTTATGAGAGCGTGTGAGGGGGAACGTGTACATTAGTTCGAGTAACGGGGTTGGCTAGTGCAGTGAACGTGAGAGAAAGTTCTGCGATCCACTTTGGTATCTTTACCTTACTTTGTTGCCTCACTAGGGATAAACTAAAATACCATGCTACCGGGGATGTGGGCGTGACCATTGCCACTACTCCATGACTAGATCTAGCATGTTCTTATTTTCACTCCATGTCATGATACATAATGCTATACTCTGAGTTATCTTAATTACTGAGGTGTTATGATTTAGTTCGCATCTTGGTGGAGTATAAGAGAGGTTAATAACCAAAAGATCTCTATGTTAGGACGTGATGCCCATATATCTAAGTAACTTGTTATCAAACCCTGTGTTGCAATCTCATATGTTAACTTTGTGTGTTCCATTGTCTACTACTTTATAAAGAGAGAGTGCATTTGTGAAACCATGAACCCCAGTCCATATTTAATCATAAGAAACACCTTTCCAACACCATATACCACTTTTCTATTTTCAGCCATCATTAAATCCGAAAATACAAAAATACTGTTCATCTTGCATACATCATTCAAAAACCCAAAAATATCATTTATCATTGCATCCACCATCATTGCATATTTATTTCTTGTTTGCATTGCATAACTATCCTGATATCATTCTTACACCTTGTGCTTGACAACCACAGGTGAGGTTGAGGACCAAAACATCTAACCTTATTTTGTAGGTAACCAAAAGAAGGATAAGAAGATAAATCTACCACTTCAGATTCCCCGAGAGTTTGATATTAAACCCTCGAGTCACCCCTCGTAGGGAAAACTGTCTTCCACTTACTATACACTCTGCACTTGGAGTCTCAACCTAATCCCGTTTATTTTTGCAGGAATCAAAGCCTTGCTCTTCGGGACCATCACTTGCTCCCAAGTGGGCTTTTGTCTGTGCGAGTAAAGTAAGTCGCACTGGGCCGCGGGTTAACCCAGAAAGTATTCCCCCGACATTAGCCCCCAAGATTGGTTAGGACTTTGCGGTGAGAATCCTCTGTCCTCTTGAAATGGTCATTGAGCCCCACTGCAAACGTTCTGACCAATCTTCTGACTTACACGATTCAGAGCTGTTACTTATCTGTGCGACTCATCTCCTCTTCTGGAAATACTCTGTTTCCTTTAATTGCGGACCGTTACTCGTTTTCGGGCGCAAATTGTGCCGTTGGTTGCGAGCGCAGATTGTGCCGTTAGTTGCGGGTCCCTTCAGTTATAAGCTGCGGCCTCCTAGGTCATTATTCACTTGCCCTTGCAATCTCCTCATCCCTAGCCGCGCCGTCTTCTTCCTCAATCCGAGCTTAGTTCACCGATCCAATCTCCTCTTCGTAATGGCGCCCAAGGCGAAGCCATCCGACGATAAGCGCAAGATCTCCTGCAACTGGGAAGGTTCCTGGGTGACGGAGGAGACTCTTACGGATCTTGCCGAGCTGGCTTCTTGCCGCCGAAGGAGGACAGCGTCTGGCGGGCGCCAGGCGATGAAATCGAGCCGCGCCCCAAGCCCAACGAACTGGTAATGTTCGTGGAGCACGTGGAGCGTGGATTCACGCCGCCAGGTTCTCCCTTCTTCCGCAATCTGCTGCAACGCCTAGGCCTCCGTCTTCACGACATCGGGCCCAACTCAATGCTCTAGGTGAGCAATTTTCATGTGTTGTGCGAGGACTATCTTGGTATAGCCCCCAACATCGATCTGTGGCTGGCCTCTTTCACCTGCAACAGCCAACTTGTCTCCAAAGGCGGCGCCTACGTTCAGGTCGGCGCCATCTCTCTTCAACGCCACAGAAATCTTGCCTTCCCAAGCTAGCCCTGGCGAATCGACCCAGGGCTTGGCAAAAATCTTTCTTCTACTGCCAAGACACTTCACCGGAGGGCGAAACTCGCCTCCCCTCCTGGTCTAACACCCTCTTCGTGCCCACTGAGGCACTGAAATCCAAACCACGGGATGCCTCATGTCCTTTATTAATGAGTCACTGATCAAGGTCCGTGCCTTGATTAATCATGGCCTTACTGGCCTTGATCTCCTTTCTTGCTGGACAAAGTGGCGTATCCAACCAGTGAGTCCCCGTCAACGGTCCTTCCTTGAATGCTCTGGCACTTCTGCTGACGTTGATCGTGTCAAGGCCGCTGACTGGGAGCCTGAAGACTGGGTGGAATTCATCTCCCGTGTGACGGAGGAGAAAGACATCTCCTTTGATAAGGTGGGGCTTGCCCTTTTAGTGTTAACAACAAGCCTTTTGAGGTAACTTTCTTCCCTGTCTTTTTGCCTTTGTAGTTGAGTCGCATTCCTTTCTTAATACTGCGACTTATATTTTCCCGATCCAGGCTGATGAGAATTACTGGTCGCTGCCTGCGACCGACGCCGGCACTGCTGCTCCCAAGCGTGCCACAAGAAAGAAGTTGCTGCCCGCTCTAGAGGGCAGCGAAATTGCTGGCATCCCCTCTGTCGCCACTGCGGCCTCAGAAGGTGAAGAGACTGAACTGGACGAGGATGACAGTCCAGTGCCAGCCACGAGTTCTTTGCCGCGGCTGGCCCAACTCCCCGTAAGCCTCCAAGAGGCTATCTCGTGAGGAGCCAGAGCTTGATGCTCTGGAAAATCCTGAGGCCACGAAGCGTCGCAAGCCTGCTACGGGCACGACCTCCTCCGCTGCCAGGCGTGTGTTCAAAGCCACCGCCTCAGCTGAAGAAGACATGGGTCCCCATTCTGGTAATTTCTGCTGTCTTGACATCTTGACTGCTTATTCTTTTTCCTCTACTGACACAAACTTCTGCTCGTAGATTCTGGGATCCAAGGCCCGTCATCGCCGTCAAGTGGCGAGCTTATGGCCTCTGTGAAGATGGCTCCAGAGTTAGTGACTTTCTTGCGCTTATAACACTTTTATTCTGGTTTATGCGCTTCTTCTTCACACAATGCCCTTGTTTTTTGCAGAAGTGCGGTTAAATCCGCGGCTGAGCCTGGAGTCGTTTCTGAAACCGTGGTTGAGCCGCGCTTATCACCTGCGGCTCATACCGCCATGGTGGAGGGCGTGGCCACCACTGATGACTTGGCCACGGCCCTGTTCTTGACACAGCTGCCCAAGAGGTGGCTCTGGAGGACAGAACGGATCCCCTTATGATCCAAGACGTGGAGAAGGTCAACCCTTCCTCCATAGCTGCAATGGCCAAGGATGCTGATGCGCCGGTGATTGAGTCGCCAGCGGCTGATAGCCAGCGGTCGCCAGTTCTGCGTGCTGAGGTTGCTTCCTCCTCCTATGAGCCGCGCTGAGAAACTGTCAGAGGCCATCATTGCCTCAAATGACAAGCAAGCCGCGGAGCTCCGCAAGGCGCTGTCTGACCTGTCTGCGGCTTACAAGGTAAACTTCTGTCTCCACTTATCTGTCTCTAGCCCCCAAGGATCAAGTTTCTTCTTTGACTGTAAAGGGAGACTTGATACTTCTCTTTAGCTGTTGATATGTACTTACTAGCTGATGTACTCTTGTAGGAGGAACTAAGCTCCGTAACAGCCGCAAGACTCGCCTTGGAAAAGCAGTTGGGGAGACTCCTTCTGAACTGGAGAGGCTGCGCGAGCTCCTTGGCCAGCGTGACGCTGAGCTGAAGAAGAGGGAAGCCAGGATGGGCGAGCTATCTGATGAAAGCTTTAAGTTATCTGAACAAGCCAAAGCCACTGAGCTGCGGCTTAAAAAGTTGAAGAAAGTTCCAAGAGAGGTCCAGCAGCTGGACCTCCAAATCAATGCTCAGAAAGACGCCATCGCTGAAGCCAACGAGGACGCAAGGCTCAAGGCTGTTGCCATTGGCGATCTTGAGAAAAAGTTGGCAAAAGTTTCTGATGCCCATAACCTTGTCCACGCCAAAGTTTGTATCATGACCCAAGAGTTGGCTGGTATGTGTTGCGACTTGCCGCTGTATCGTGGTATCTGACCACCTTCTTTTTGTATGTAACTGGCTAACTGGCGGACATCTTGTTGCAGGTGAGGATTCTGCACTTCAGCATGCGACCACTCAAGAACAGCTGAATAACATCCGCGAATTTACGCGGAGGACTTGTGATGCCATGAAATCGCTGTCTAAGTGTCTGCTGCCGACCAAGCCAGTCCCCGGTGATTCTGAAGGCTTGCTGAAAAGACTGCTTAGGGCGCCTCAGTTCTTTTTGGACTGGAAGGAGTCCTCAGCTCGCACCGGTGCGGCTCATGTTCTTGCTTTGGCCAAGACATACTATCCTTCTTTTGATGCTGCCAAGGTTGCACAAGGCAGGCCCTCGAAGAAGGTGGATGGCACCGAGCTGACGGCCTCAGAATATGCGGCGACTTGGAAGGACATGCGCGGCCATGCGACTGAGCTGGTGGAGGGGATAGATCTTGCGACCTATCTGGGCAAGTATAATGCAGATGGAAGCAGATGGGAGAAGTTACCCGCTCCATCATCCAGTGCGGTGATCCCGCAGGAAAAGAACCCTTCACCGGGTGTTCCAGCTCTGCAGCCCCCAAGCCCGCGACTGAAAAGCCATCCAGCGAGCCTGCGACTGCTCCTTCTGGCAAGCTTGGTAAGCCGCCTGTTCCTCCTTCCCACAGGCCAAAAGCTGCGCACAAATGAAGAAGAGAAACAATGGTTTGATGATCTTGGCCCTTAGCGGCCTGTAATAATTGTTAGAATTTATGTGTCATAAGACAATGTTATGGTTTGCTTAAGTACTCTCAGCAGTACATGTTTCGACCAATAGGCTGGTCCTTATGATTTGTCTCGGTTTTTCCTCACTTAGGCCCTTGCGCGGCTCAGTATTTCCCAGGTAAAAAGTGCGTGTTCAGGGTCGAGAGCGGCCATGATAGGCGATCAAACTCGATTGACGCCGCACCCCCAGTACTTTGGCCGCATAGTGCAAGTCGCATCCAAGAGAGGTTGAGTATAATCACGATAAATGCCACTCGTTTGGCGATCCCAAGGAATAGGCCGCGCTAAAAAGCTGCCGCGCCCCCAAGGAACCAATGATTAAAAAATAAAAGACTCACAACTCAATTGGTAGTTTGAGATGCTTTATTTCAGAATCATTATATGATACATAGGGTCGGTCGCGCCTAGGTGGCGACCAGAAGTGATGCTTGGGTCGGTTGCGCCTAGGTGGCAACCAGAGATGTTACATGGGTCGGTCGCGCCTGAGTGGCGACCAGAAATGGGTCGGTCGCGCCTTGGTGGCGACCAGAAGTGTTACATTGGGTCGGTCGCGCCTGAGTGGCGACCAGAAATGGGTCGATCGCGCCTAGGTGGCGATCAGAAGTGTTACATTGGGTCGGTCGCGCCTGAGTGGCGACCAGAAATGGGTCGATCGCGCCTAGGTGGCGATCAGAAATGAAGTTTTTAGCCCTGAGTGGCCAGCTTGATGATGTAAACTCTTAATGGTTTTGTTGCGGCTGCTGATGGCAACTCGCAATGCCTGGGATGTGTCCTTATTGGCGATGGCTTGTAGCCTTTGACTTCCTTGCCTCCCTTGCGGCCGTAATCTGAAGTCGCAAGTCAGGCAGGTGCCTCTTGGCCTCCACGATGTCATCAAAATTCTCCTGCGACTCGCGCATGGGCGCGCTCTCTGCGATGCAAGCTGCTCTGGCCATGGCCTTGTCGCCTTCTTCGCATTCTTGAGCTATTCTTCTGTCGCCATTAATGGTGATGACTCCCCTGGGGCCTGGCATTTTAAGCTTCAGGTACACATAGCACGGCCTAGCCATGAACTTTGCGAATGCTTCTCTGCCAAACAGCGCATGATATGGGCTCTGGAAATCTACAACCTCGAACCAGATATACTCGCTCCTGAAGTTGCTTTGTGTCCCAAAGGCGACCTCCAAGTTGATTCGCCCCAATGGCTGAGCTGATATGCCTGGCACGACACCGTGAAACGTTGTTCTTGATGGGTGTAGCTGCTTTTCTTGGAGGTTCATTCTTTTGAAGGTTTCATAGTATAATATATTGATGCTGCTGCCTCCATCCATCAGCACTTTGCTCAACTTGTATCCTGCGACTTGAGGGGTAACCACCAGCGCGAGTTTGCCCTCTTCATTTATTTCTCCTGGGTGATCCTCGCGGCTCCAAACTACTGGCTGCTCGGACCACTTTAGCCACTGTGGTACGGCTGGTACTATGGCGTTAACAGCCTGATTGCGTCGTCGCAGCTTTTGCTCCCTCCTTGAAGTATTGACCACAATGGTGTGATACTGACCCAATTGTTTTGGGAACTGTGGCTGATCTGGTTGCGGATTTGGGACGGCGTTGTTGCTGTTGTTACCTCCGCCGTGGTTACCTCCCTCATTGTTTTGATGATTGTTGTTTGTGTTGAGTGGTTGCCCATCCTTCCACTTTTTGTAATGATAGCACTGTGCCTTTGTGTGGTTGGGTGGTTTCCCATCTTTTCCTATATGGATGTCGCAGGGGCGGTTGAAAACCTCTTCCAAGTTAACTGGGTGAAAATTCCTTCCTCTGCCACTGCTTTGCTTGTAACGAGTGTTCGTATTTGCGACTAACCCCGAGTTTCCTTCCTCGTTTTTGCGCTTGTTATAACTCGCATTAGCATTGCTAGCTTGCTGTTGTTGAGGCTTGCTACTGGCCTTCTTTCCCTTGCCAGTATTTTCCTCTTCCTCCCCATCAGATGCGTCTCTGGTTTTATCCGAGCTAGCATACTTGTTGGCCGCTGCCATTACCTCGCTTAGGCTCTTGACTTTGTCCTTCATGCGACCTAGTTTGTGGACCAGCGGCTCAAACTTGCAATTTTTCTCCATGACAAGGACTGCTGAACTGGGTGGTATGTTATCTGAGGAATGTATGATTTCTGCGACCCTTCTCATCCAGTGGCGACTCGACTCACCTTCCTTCTGTACACAACGCTCAAGGTCCTCTATACTGCAGAGTCGCTTGCATGTTCCTTGGAAATTTTTGATAAAAGCTTCCTTCATCTCATCCCAAGAGTTTATTGAATTTGGCGGCAAGTTCTGCAGCCATATATGTGCTGCGCCTTCTAACATCATGTTTAGGTACCGTGCGCAGATCTCTTCGGATGCGTTTAGGATGCTCATGCCCATCTCGTAATTGTTGAGCCAAGTAACAGGGTCCATGCTTGCGTTGTAGTTGGCGACCTTGCGAGGTCCTTTGAAATCTGCAGGAAACGGTTCAGACCTGATTCTTTCGCTGAAACAGACTGGGCCTTTGAGTCGCGACGATAGATTGGATGAAGCTGGCCTTCCTATTGGATTAGCCGCCGCGCGGGCTGCACAACTTCTATGGGTTGAACTTGCTGAGGTTGATTTTGAGCCGCAGGTTGATTTTCCCTTTGTCGCCTAGCCGAACTTGAAGTCGCAACGTGCGGCGACTCCGCGTGGATGCTTCTCTCCGCCGTTGCTCTGCTATTGTAGGGGGTGGAGTGCAGCCGTCCCGCGTGTTCGGACATGTTTGCCTGCTGTATTACTGCTGTGCTCAGCATCTCAATGGCGCGCCGCGCCTCTCTGTCCATTGGTGTGTTTCCTGCTGGCGCTAACCTGGCCAAGATGTTCGTAGCCGCAAAGAGATTCTCCACTGGGCTAACATAATGTCCTTGCGGTGTGTGGAACCTTTGAGGCTGCTGTGGCGCTGCTGAACAAAGGTTGGCTGCGGCAATGGGGGCATGATGGCCCTATTGTTAGCTTGTATTATGGCCCTTGACTCAGGTATTTCCGCTGCTCTTGGTGCTGCGAAGGACGGAACCGCTGGTACAACTGATGGTACAGCGATCGCTTGAACCGCTGGCGCGGCTGATGGTGCCACGGACCGCATAACCATGGCAGACGGTGCCATGTGTGTGGGTACCGCGACTGATGGTTGTGTGATTCCTGACCATGCGACCGGGCGCACTGTGTTGGTGGCGACTGATGGGATCGCGTTGGGTGGTGCCGCGGGAACCGCGATTGTTGGTCCGGCGGTAGGCGATTGGAACAGCTCCATAGGATTTACTGTTCCTGGCTGCAGGCGACTCGCATGGCGTCTGTGTGGCAAGGTGGCCTGTACTCCTTGTAGAGTATTGGTTTCCTCGATGAGTCGCAGTTGCTCCTGTTGGAGGCGCTGTTCCTCGCGCGCCAGCCTGGCTCTCTCATCTGCGATTCTCTGGACTTCATCATATAGCCCGATCCTGGTAGCCTCCAATTCTGTCACTCTAGCAGCCGCGTTAACCGCAGATATTGGCGTGAGTAACACACTTCCCTGTGGCGGCGTGACCGCTGCGTCGGGGGCTACCCTTGACCCTGATTCCGCAGTCGCAACTCCGGGTGGAGTCTCTCTGTTTGCGACTCCTGAGGCCGCGACTCCTGGCGTTACCGCAGCGGATGCCGCGACTCCTGATGCGTCTGGCGCGGCTGTTCTGCTGCTTCTGGCGGCGTGGGGGCTAAGCTGCCTGGTGGCATGCCCAGCCCTTCGTCCGCTTCTGTGGTCCTGTAGACCCCTTCTATGTGCCGATCTTCTACGAGGGCGAGTCGCCATCCACAGGGCCTCCGCATAGCCTTTCCTCAAGGACATACTCAATGGATTGGCCTTCTTCGTCTTCAAGAGGTAGCGACTCGTAGTTGATAGATTCTTCTTCTTGGTCCACCGTTACCGCGACTCCTTCTTCTGAGTCGCCATGTTGCGATGGATCTTCTGACTCGCCGCCAATGAAGCCGACGAAGACATGGACAGATCCAAACGGGATGATGTGGCCGGTTTCCAGGTAGTCAGCTTCCGGCCCCCAGCTTGAATCGTCAATGAGGGGTGTGCCATTGACCGTGATGATACGGCCAACAACAAGATCTTCAGCTCCCTTCATGGATCCTGCGCGGAACGTGACGCTCTTGACCGCAGGCCCCACGGTGGGCGCCAACTGTCGTGGGTTTGTCACGTCAGGTGTCATAGATGACTTCGTAGGTGTGGGATTACGCGAGTCAAGCATCTCCGAGCTTGGGATCGCAGGAACAAAGATCAACACAGATTTACCCAGGTTCGGCCCCCTCAATGTGAGGTAAAAGACCTACTTCCTGCCTACCCTAGATTGGTATTGATATGATAATCGAGGTGTTACAATGGAGGCGATCCGATCTGGTACTCGCCGTATGCTAGGGTTTTAGGGCTTGACCCTCTAAGTCCTGCGAGTCCTCTTTATATACACAGAGGCTCGCCAAGTTACAAAGGAAACTTTCCCCACAAGGAATACATCCACGAGGCCTATTTGGAGACTACTTGGTCTTCACGTCCCCCGGGATATGTCTTCTAGATCTTTCCTCTTATGGCGGTTCAATACTGGGCTTGCTCCCAAGTGGGCTTTTGTCCGTGCGAGTAAAGTAAGTCGCACTGGGCCGCGGGTTAACCCAGAAAGTATTCCCCCGACAGCCTCCACAACACGATGCGTCATGTATTCTTCTGCGCGCCATGACGCGATGGACTCCTGCACCAAAATGTGCTCTTGCATCCGATCCAGTTCAACCGACGACGACGACCCCAAACCAGTGTCGTCATCGACCGACGTCTCTGTGTGAGGGATGGACGATGACGAGCCGGACGAGGAGGGAATGCCGGATGAGGAGGAAGAGGAGGAGGGAAGGGCGGCATAGGTGGAGGCACGACGCGTGTGAAAGCGCAGCTTCCTTGCTCTAATGGAGTATCACATCTCGTCGGGGACTTTGGACTTGTAGCGAGCCATTGCAACTGTCGGCAGCACTTCTATTAGCTAGCAAGATTTATACACGAGCGTGGGGGCGGCGAGGAGGCGGGAATGCAGCGAAACGGCGGGAAGAAGCGGGAAAGAAAGAAACGCCAATATTAACTGGGCCGTCATTGCATTTACGATCGAATTGAAATACTTGTCGCTTGAAATTACACTTCACATAATATATATAAAGATAACTTTGTATAGACATACGGTTCGATTTCACACGACTTTGCAAATAAATGGTGTGTGATGGTGAGCACTATGCACACGTTCAAAATGACCCGATCGTATGCGATATGCAGCATAACGGTTAAAAATACAAAAGCGTATGCGAATATGGACATCGAAGGCTCTGCGGGCCTTTTTATTCTCCAACGGTAAGCGATAGGGGATAACGCACACAGGCGCCTGCTCCCGTCTGCGATTACGGAGTCTTAAATTGCCCGATCTGTACTAGTGTCGTCCAAGCCCGCCTTGCTCACCGTACTCAAAATTATGCGATTTACAGTGCTGGAATACCATCTACAGTCACTCGTGATGGTAGACTTATGTAATTTATTGACCTCACTACTGAGGAAGGGCAATTTAAACCCCACAAAATTGGAGATGGGTTTGCACCTGGAAAGCTCTTGTTGCTATCTTTTCAACAAAATTAGTTTCACCTCATTTGGATTTCGTACGTAAAAGTTATTGGGTTTGCAGTTTTCGCTCTGGAGGTTATCGGAATATCCGGTCCAGGTTGGCTCGGATTATCCGATTCTCAAGGTTGCTCGAAATCGGCTAAGGACTTAAAGCAACCAGTTTTGGCACTCTGGAGGTTGTCGGAATATCCGATCTAAGTTGGCTCGGATTATCCGATTCTCAAGGTTGCTCAAAATCGGTTAAGGACTTCAAGCAACCAGTTTTGTGGCGCTCTGGAGGTTGTCGGCATATCCGATACAGGTTGACTCGAATTATCCGATCCTGACTTGTGTCGGAATATCCGACTCCCCTGTCTGCAATGGCTACATTTCTCGGAGGGGTATAAAAACCCCTCCACCTACCTCCAGCTAGCTAGCTTTGCCCAACATGTTTTTCTCTCTCTCCCCCACCATTGTTGACATTGGAAAGCTTGCCCCTCTCTCAATTCCTCCCACGATTCTTGCATATCTTTGAGGGAAAAGAGAGGGGAGAACTAGATCTACATTTCCACCAATCCATCTCTCCTCTAAGTGAGGGGAACCCTTTCGATCTAGTTCTTGAAGTTCCATTTGTTCAGTTCTTCTTTGTTCTTTCTCTCTTCTCCCCCCATAAGTATTAGTTGCTTTTGGTGGGATTTGAGAGTGAAGGATTTGAGCACTTGTGCTCTTGCCATTACTTTTTGTGCATCGGTTTGCTCTCTCCACGAGGATTCGTGGAAGTGAAAGTTTGTGAGCTTGTTACTCTTGTGTCGTTGGACCCTAGACGGTGATTGAGACCTTTTGTGGTCACTTGGGAGCTCCCAATTCTTTTGTGGGTTGTGCCTCAAGATTGTTGTAAGGGACTCGATTTCCACCCAAAAGGAAATCAATAGTGGAAGGTGAACCGATCTTTTGTGCGAGTTTCATCGGAGAATAGGGTGAGGCCATTTGTGGCGTCTTGAGTTTGAAACTCACACCCCTCCAACGAGACGTACTCCCCTCAAAAGGAGGAACTCGGGAATACATCATCGTCTCCGCGTGCCTCGGTTATTTCTATACCCGAGCTCTTTACTTATGCAATTTACATTGTGATAGACTTCGTGCTTGAAGTATTTATCTTGCTATCACCTTGTTACTTGTCTTGCTTAGCATAAGTTGTTGGTGCACATAGTTGAACCTAGTATATTTATGTTGTGTGCTTGTTAAATTAAAACAACTAGTTTTATTCCGCATTTATCGCCTAAACCGGAAAAGTTTTAAATCGCCTATTCACCCCCCTCTAGGCGACATCCTTGTCCTTTCAATCTCTACTTCCTGCATCTCGATAAACCTGAAAGTGCAATTACAACAGATACTAGGATAACTAAAGCAGCGAAAGCATAAAGGAGATGATTTTCCTTGTCACAAACATATTTTCTTATTTTTTTCAACTTCAACTTGGCCTTTTCAGCTTTTCTCTTGTTATCGTGGACAAGATCTGCAAGTTGCAGCTCCATCTCCATCTTCTCGTCTTCGAGCCTCTTTGCCTTTTCTTCTGCATTCTTCTTCTCCTCGATAGCTGCGTGCAGATCCTGTAACAGTGCGCTCATTTTGCCTTCCACAGACAGCTTAAAGTCGGCATGCATTTTGCAGTCGTAGCATCTGGGAACCTTCAAATAGAACGAATTGGAAGGAAATATAAATTACCCCGAGCATGAAGCAAATAGCAAGCTAGAAGCTACGCCTAAATGTACCTCGTCCGAGTCCGTGTCGCTGGTGATCTCCTCGATCTTGTAGACCTTGGCGACGGCAGTTTCTGTACGTTGCGAGAGGGGTGGGACGGACGATGAAGGGATGGAGGGCGACAACGGCTAGAACTGGGGTAGCTGGCCAGCGACGGCTAGAAATCCGTCTTTAAATGTAAACGGCACATATCTCACACAGTCTACTTTATCTAACCGTATGCGAATTTAGCCGTACATAGCACACGCTTCCGAAAAGACGACCGTGTGTGATACCACGCAATTGCACACGATTGTTGCAACTGCACCCGTGGGCGATACTACCAACACAATTCATTCAGTTTTCGGGTGATACCACTAGAGATTTCATTAATATTTCAAGGGCTCCATTAAAATATTACAGCCCTTACATACGTGCACAAAATGTATCTAATACTCCAACTAAATACACTAGAGATTCTCCTCGTCAGTGTTTTCATCGTCGGCGAAATAATCCACTTCGTCATCGTCACCATCGTTGAAAGGTGGCTTGCAAGACCCAGAGGCCTCGGCAAGGTCGGCCTTCTGTCGCTTCGGTGTTGGAGCACCACAAATATTGAGCTCCACATGGAGGCGTCGCCACCTGCGCAGACGGTCTTGGCGCAGAGTCTCGAACGAGGCCTCCACAACACGATGCGTCATGTATTCTTCTGCGCGCCACGACGCGATGGACTCCTGCACCAAAATGTGCTCTTGCATCCGATCTAGTTCAACCGACGACGACGACCCCGAACCAGTGTCGTCGTCGACCGGCGTCTCTGTGCGAGGGAATGACGATGATGAGCCGGACAAGGAGGGAACACCGGATAAGGAGGAAGAGGAGGAGGGAAGGGCGGCAGAGGTGGAGGCACGACGCGCGCGAAAGCGCTGCTTCCCTGCTCTAATGGAGTATCATATCTCGTCGGGGACTTTGGACTTGTAGCGAGCCATTGCCACTGTCGGCGGCACTTCTATTAGCTAGCAAGATTTATACACGAGCGTGGGGGCGGCGAGGAGGCGGGAATGCAGCGAAACGGCGGGAAGAAGTGGGAAAGAAAGAAACGCCAATATTAACTGGGTCGTCATTGCATTTACGATCGAATTGAAACACTTGTCGCTTGAAATTACACTTCACATAATATATATATAAAGATAACTTTGTATAGACATACGGTTCGATTTCACACGATTTTGCAAATAAATGGTGTGCGATGGTGAGCACTATGCACACGTTCAAAATGACCCGATCGTATGCGATATGCAGCATAGCGGTTAAAAACACAAAAGCATATGCGAATATATGGACATCGAAGGCTCTGCGGGCCTTTTTATTCTCCAAGGGTAAGCGATAGGGGATAACGCACACAGGCGCCTGCTCCCGTCTGCGATTGCGGAGTCTTAAATTGCCCGATCTGTACTAGTGTCGTCCAAGCCCGCCTTGCTCACCGTACTCAAGAATATGCGATTTACAGTGCTGGAATACCATCTACAGTCACTCGTGATGGTAGACTCATGTAATTTACTGACCTCACTATAGAGGTAGGGCAATTTAAACCCCACAATCGCATATGATTGGACCTCTCTGTGTATTATACCTTATCGGCTTACGGTATAAAATAAATCTGTGTGTAAGGCTTCAACCATAAATCTAGGGGGAAATATTCACATACGGTTTAAGTTTGTGAGCTGTGTGCTATATGTCGCACACGGTTCCGAATCTTCAATTGTGTTCATAGTTCAGGTATATCGCACACGCTTCTATTAGTTTGGTCATGTGCATATGATTTCATCTTCCTGCCTGTTTCAGAAACGCGTGAAATACGATATCCCATGGTGTTCCCGTCGTTTTGTCTCCTCCGGTTATGCTATAAATTTTTTGACTGTCCGTCACCGTCGGTTTTCTAGCAAATGTAGCATGCCTCACAACACGTAAGCCATTGGATGACAGGCATTGGGAACCTTTGTGGACCTCGCATCGTAGGAGTCGGATGAGGTGTTGTCCCCAATTGTCGTAGCAAGGGGGGGTACTCAATCCACCTCACGTCAACGAAGCTGCAGGAGAAGTTGTCCCTGGCGCACAGAGATGGAGGTAGCTTCCTTGACCTATTAACGGCTACAATCACTAGAGTAAGCCAAAGGCACACCGCCCCTCCATCACATGAGTCGCGTACAACTTGATGTACATAGTAGAGAGACTCGAAGTCCTCGTGGTTAGACCCGAAAGAACCAGAACACGAGATCATCAACCAAAGACAATGATGAGAACCCTAAATTGAAAGAAACATAACTGCACCCACACCAACGAACACGGAAACCGACTGAATCCAAGGTGATCCAGCGGAAACATAGCCCTGCACACCTTCTGTTGACGCTATACGTACCACCAGAGCGGGGATAGAGCGTTATGACTTTAGGATGTCACTACTGTCTCACCATACCAAAGAAGACATGAAAACTCAAAAAACAAAAAAGGACTCCCAACACTGAGGGACCGTTGTGTGCCGCAACTCAAAGGCCCAAAGGGCCATCGGAGGCGGTACCTACCAATTTAAATTAGGTTTTAATTCGTTTAAAGTAAGTAAATTACTACCTCCATACGACAAATAAGACATATACATTTAGTTAAATATGAGAAATTACTAAGTTTGACTAAATGTACTAAGAGGCCCAAGCCACGCTTGTTGTGTAAGCGGAAGAGAAAAAGGCGACCAAAGGTGACTAGGGTTTCTGCACTCCTCGTCGGTGGCGCCCCTTGTCTGTCCGACTTCCCACGAGCCTTCAGGGTCAGATCTGACCTCTCGTTGGTGGGATGGTTGTCGTTACTCTTCGTCGCGGTGGTGAGCGGGGACGACATCTTGGTATTTGAAAAAGACCCTAGCAGCGCTATCCTCGCTCCGGCGGTGTGTCTATCATGAGTGTAGGGCGTGTGAAGTCATGTGTGAGGCCGGGCTCCTAGGATAAAATGTTTTTTCGTATTCATTTGTGTGACTGTGGGTCTGGCTCTTTCGATTTAATATTCACAATCATTGGTGATGGTTGCTAATTTGTTTCGCTGGTCCCGTAGGTTCTTAACACAGAGATTATCCATCGGTCTACAACAACAAGCTTCACGATGGCAAGTTTTTTTTTACTCCGGTGAGAGACGGGCGAGGACGGCGGCACTCCTTCAGCTCACTTCAATGTTTGTTGTCGTCGCTAGACGGTGCAAAAACGTACTTGTAATTTTATTTCTTTGGGTTTTCTTTTGTTGCTTCTTCTTATTAAGAAAACAAAACAATTTGGACGCCCAAGTGGCTGCATATACTACGGAGTAAAGCCCCCCATGTGTACTAGATTCCTTGGCGCGGCTTGCCGCGCGCCACCCGCCGTTGACACTGGTTTTCAGTTTGCAAAGCGCTATACCAAACATTCATAATATGACACGGTAGACAAAATGCTATGTGTAGGCATCATTAATATGACATGTCAGGCCACGATTACTATACATAGTGGAACTATGTGTTAGAATGCATGAGTGAAGAACAAATAAATATAATGGTAGAGTACTAAGCAACCATGTAATCAAACAACCCTAATACATTGACTTTCGACAATGAGAGGTACCACTCTGGACAGCAAACTTGACATCCAGGCACGCACCACCTGCCTTTCTCATTCACAATCGCTTGATAAATCACTATATTAACCAATCCTCAATTCTCGATGTAGTGAACATAGGGAAATGGAAATATGTTACATGTAACAGAGTATGTTTAGGTATAGAGCAAAGCACTTAGACCTTACATATAAGGTTTCATACATAAGGTCCAAAACATCGACATGAACACATGATGGTAGCAACATTTTCTTAGGATACACAGGAGAATCGCCACGACAGGCAACAGATTCATATTTAGAAACCATTAATAAAAGACGGAGCAGAGCCAACGGAGTTCAGGGTACGCAAACTATATAAAGAACATTCAGTTGCAACTTATATAAAGTAGGAATTAGCCAGGATGTATGCTCAAGATTGAGAAAAGTAACCACAAAGGCCACACTTAATCTGCTCACCCAGTACTAAAGAGGCTCCATCTGTACTATCTGCTAATTCTGTGTAGGCAAAATAGAAACTATATCTGCTCTATCACAAGCTGACTTAAATAGGCCCCAAGACTGAGAATATGTCTACTTTCTACTAAATATTTCATAGGAAAAAGAAGGCACACCTAGTTTGTCATCTGCTGATTAAACTTGCACATAAATGCTTTAGAAATGTCCTCCAGGCTCCAAATCTGGCCTTGGTTTATGTTTTCTTCTTTTTGTCCTGTCCACATGACTGAACTTTCTACGATGGCAGCCTGCGTGGCCTGAAATTTCTGTGATGGCAGCCTGCGTGTACAAACAATTTACCCAGAGATCGGTTCAGTAAAGGGAACTATAAACTCACTACAGAGACTAATACAACCATGTTCACCCGCAAAGACAGTGCCAGGTTCAGAAAAGTTTCCTTTGATCCAGATATTCAGTTTTCCTGAGGAACAAAGAATTTAGATGCGCGTGCAGATGTAGAGAATGCTAATGAACTATAGGCTAAAAAAATAAAGCTGTGTTTCACAAAGGTATGTTATTTACATGAATTAAATAAGTAGGCCGAACCAAAAGGATACTTTCTCCGTCTTTAGAGGAAAAGGAATTCATATTTAAATATGATTTCTTTAGCTTAAAATAATTGTATGACTTCACATCGCTAGTTCGGCTGGTAAAAGATTTAAGTATGTAGGAGAACTTCTATCGTTAGTCATCTGGAGGCCGCATACATGCAGTATTACAGGAAAAGTTTACGCTATTTGACTGACATCAGAATAGAATTTTGCAATTGTGAGCAATAAGAAAAATTTGCAAGAACCTGGCAAGCTGAATGTAAAACCAAGCTAAAAGATAATTATTCATGTGCACTGCAAAACAGGCTGCCTATTATATCTGATCTGTGATGTCCTTATATGAAAGCTTAATTCTGATTAATTACATGTGGGACAGCATATAGTGGAGCTTGCTCAATAGGGCTCACATGTTTCCTTGCTTTATTTTCATACGATTTTCTGAGTTTACTAAAAATTATTATGGTGTCACTCCCCCAAGAATGGGGGCCCAAAGGGGGTAAAATCATGTGCAGGGAATATGTGGAGCTACCCTCCAAACTTAACATGTATTAGAAACTTGCTAACAGAACATGAAGCAGAAATAGACGGTCTAATCAACGATGCATCATTAAATGTGTAGTTGGCACAGGCACTTTCTGACAAACAATGGATAAGTGGATCATAGCACTACAACAGCAACGGAATGAATCAACTAAGCACACCCGGAAACCAGGAAAAAAAATCTAACCTATAAATTATGGACTATATATTAATAGTAAGATTTTATTTGTTCTTTCATACTGAGTCAGTACATGGAAAAGACATTCACAAAAGCAAGATAATACAGAAAACTTAATTTCTTGACTTGTTTTAGTACAATGCATTCGATATCCAAAAAAATTGAGTTCCTCCAATCATGCATGGACATGGTTCTGATAATTATAGAGCATATACCTTTTCATTCTGCATTGGTGTTTCTCCCCACTCAAATGGAGCTGCCAGAATCTGCTACAACGTGATAACTGAAGTTATGCACAACAATATAACCTGTAAATTAACAGGAACCAAGAATCCATACTGAAACACATAAAGCATCAAGAGTTGTTTCATGCGCACCATTACATGATTCGCTTAATAAGGAAAATAGATAAATACTATTGGACTGTAATATGCGCATCATTACATGATTTGCTTAATTAGGAACACATGAGTTATTTCCAAACATAGTGAACCATATTCATAATCAAGCCGGGAGGGTACTGGCTACCACACCGAAATTGTCATGTCTAGGGAGCAATTTTGTTAGGCCAATTGCAACGTCACAGAATTGAGTGAAATAGTATATTCAAAAGGTAAGCCATCTCCAGCTGCAGTTCAATTTCAGAAAAAAAAATAGTAGGCAGCCGAACATACACACTAAAAAATAAAATTCTATATTAGGTAGGCGAGCATAAAGATTTCATGGATTGATCTTCCCCTTTAGCTTGCTAGGATTATCTTCAAACAACATGTCGGCACAGATAAAAATAATCTCCACAAACAAACATGAAAAAGAGAGAAGTGGAAGAGACGGTTACATGCATTGTTGTCAAATTTCTAAAGCGCGCCTTCCCAATAGTAATGATAATCTTTTCACCTGTATTAACAAAATCAAATTTCAGTAACATCATACTCAGTATATAAGATCAATTTAGTTATCTCACACGAGCATGATTCAAAGAACATAACTTTTGTACCCAAAGGAGTAGAAAGGCTATTATATAAATACCAATTGCTAGAAAGAGATATCATGAGATTTTACAAAACCGGGAGCTTAGAACACATTGTAGCAAGAATAGGGTGTGAATCCCCAACCTGCTACAAATGTCATGCACATAGAGATCGGAGGAATATGGTCTCTCTATTGACATAGCACTCCATAATTTTTTGACGCAAACAATTAGCAAAAAACTATTACCAAAAGAACATCTCCATACAATAATTGATCAGAAGTCGATGAAACTAAAACTGAAAGAGAACATTTTAGCTCCTACGATCATAGGCTATGAGTCATGCTCATGCAGTATGCTAGCCTGGTGGAATATCGACCGTGGAGGATGGGGCACGACGCTTCGAAAATCAAAATAAGGGGAAATGCAGAGAGATGAACAAATCGGCCAGCGTAAAATCAAAGCCTCACCGTCATGTCCTGGTTGTTTAGGGAGGCAGCAGGTACAGCGCGTGCCACCGGAGATCTTCTCTTCTTCCTTCCTCACCCTTTCTTCTGGCCCACCACTCCATCTCCGTTTCTGCGTTCTCCTCCTCCCAGTTCTCAGCGCGAGGGAACACCGTGGTCAGGCTGCCGCTGAGCAGCACGTAGGGCCGATGGGGTGAGCCGCTGCAGAAAAGGCCCAACTGGGGCCATTTTGCACGGACGCCCCTGTTGACACTGGTTTTCAGTTTGTAAAACGCTATAACAAACATTCTTAATATGACACAATTAACGCACGGCCCGTGTGTTAAAATTCAAATTCATGCAAAATAAAAAACACTGCCTATTGGTTCAAATTCACGCATTCTTAATATTTCTTTGTAAGTGAAATAAAAAACACAATAAAATAATATCAATAACTCCATGGAAAATATATCAGAATGTAAAAAAAAAATTACCCCAAAATGAAACACTGCCTATTTATGTCATATGACCAAAGTTGGAAAAAGGTTTATGTCCAAAAGGTTGTCTAGTTTTTTTTGAAATTGGTTGAATTGGTAAGTTATTTGGATTTGAATCTTTTTAACATCTATGAAATGGCTAGGTTTGAAAGGCATCTAAATTTGCAAAATATGCAAATTTGTATGTCGCAAATGGATGGTATAATTCAAGTTTGGTAGTGTACATATTTTAAAAACGTTTAGGTTTGAAAATTATTGCAAATGCCGCGCATGCGTGGAAAGGAGTGGAAATGCATGTTTATTCGTTTGAATTTCATCTGAATTTTGTAGCTAAACAGATTTTTTAACTTCAAACCCATGTAGTTTGGGCAAGTGCATTTGTTTTTTCCGCAATTTGTTACCTATTAAAAAAGTTCGAATATGTTCGTTTTGTGCTGTAAATAGTTTTTTTTTGCGGGCTGTTTGAATATGTCTATACGTTTCATTATTTTTTGAAAAAATTTTGTAATGACTGAAAACGCATACTTATTCACTTGAATTCTATGGCCAAAGTTTTTTTTTAATTCAAAACCATGTGATTTGGGTGAGTGATTTTTTTTGGGCATTGTTTTTTGAGTGCAACTCTTGCTTAGGAAAGTTTGGAAATCTTCATAAGTTTGCAATTTTTTAAATTGGAAATTAGAAGGTTTTTTTTTTTGGAATTTCAACATGTTCCCCTGTAATTGTGAAATATCTGATAGTGGGACCCACATGTCAGCATGTAATGAACAATAGCTTGTTTTAAAAAAACTGAAATTCGCCCATGTCAATTATTTGAGTTCGAAAGAAAAATTTAAAACCATATTTTAGAAAATGACATAAAGGTGTCAATTAAGCCTTTTTGAATCATTTAAATTTTCCAAGATTTAAAATAATTTGGAAATGGTCCCAAAGTATTTAAAACGACTGTTTTGATCTTTACAAATTTTTAGAAACTGGTTGAATTCAATTGGATATCTAAAACAAAAGTTATAAAAGTTTTCAGAAAAGAAAAAGAGAAAAGGAACAAAAAAAAAAGAAGAAAAGGCCCAACTGGGCCGAAGCCCAGCAGCCAGCACGGTTGCCACCCCGCATCGGCCTCCCTCTCCCTCTCTCTCACTGGCATGCGGGCCCCACGACAGGGTCGTCACGCTGACGTCAGCGACGGCGAGCGCGGATCTGGCCGCGGCTCCGCCGGCGACGGCGCCGCCTCTGCAGCGCGTTCCAGCACGCGAGGATCGGCGCGTTCGACGCGCGCAGCCGCGGGGAACCCGGATCTGGCGGCGCCGCCCCACTTTGGTCGCCGGAGCGGCCGCCGGCGGCGCTGAAACGCGGCAGGTCGCCGGAGCACAGCCGAGCACGGCGGCGGTGTTTCTGGCGCGTCCGCGGCGCCCCGGCACGTGTGCGTAGGCTAGGAGGTCGAGGCGGCGACGGGGAACCTTCCGGCGTCCGTAGATCCGTCGGGGGAGGGCCGTGGCGCCGGCGGCCGCGGCGAATTTCCGTCGCGGGAGAGAGAGGAAGAGGAAGGGGAGCGAGCTCTGCGGGTACTTTTTCAAAAAAGTCCTCGACCTTTCCGGAAATTACGATCAGGTCCTCTGCGGGCGTTTTTCTGCAAAATGTCCGCGCAGTGGATTTGTGGAGGTAGAATTGCACCGACGGACCGACGCGTCGTGACCCTGTCGAGCGGGACCGACGTGGGACCGGCGACGCCCTGGGCCCACAGGCAGTGGCACGTGAAACACACACCACGACGGCGGATGAAATCACTGTGCTGCCACCGCGAACGGACGCTCCAGATCACTCCGTAACTTCCCGATCCGACGGCCAGGAATCCAAACGAAGGAGGGAGCCCCGTGAGGTCTCCCGGTTTACCTCTGTGGATGCAGGTAGCTAGAGGTAGAGCTAACTCCTATGCTCTGCAGTGCAGCCCTAATAATAAAAGGCCGGTAAGATGACAAGCATCCATCTGGATCTCCCCTAAACAGCCATAACCATTCCCTGTGGACATCAGGGTTTTGAATTTGGGAGGCTCCAAACGTAATGCTCCAACCCCCAAATGAACAAGAACAGCTGAGGAGTATTGTCCCTGGCCTTTCACCTTTACCAGTACTGCTGCCTGGGGGAGTGCCCATTTCTTTATCCACGACGAATAGCGTCGTGGGAGGGAGTACTTGGAAAGCTGGAAACCACGTCCATTCACACCTCTCGCTCTCTGTCTCCGCCTTTGCTGTCGATTGACAAGACGCAAAGGCGAAAAATACATGAGGGCCGGACAGACAGCCAGTCCAAGATGGAGAAAAAGGCGCGTGGCCCACGGCCCGGCCGGGCGACATCATCGTATCCCTCCCTCAAGTGCTACCAGCCACATGTACAAATATATACAGCCGCACGTACCACTCTACAGCGTTTATATAAAAATACTCCAGAGTTAATACTGCTAGGACTAGGACTACACTACCAGTGTACGGATGCTGGGCTGGGGAAAATAATACTCTACTACAATATATAAACAACTCCCTCGACTGTGCTCCATCTGCTGTCCTCTCTCGCCTTTTACCCTTGCTCGCTGGCTTTACTCGCGACCACTTTTTAGTTTTATTTTACATGAAAATATTACTGTATATCACTTTTTCTTGTAACTAATGCATCGTACCTGGTTTTCCACCCATTAGAGCATCTCCAACATCTCATATATTTTAGGGCACGAAAAAAGGCTTGATGTAAATATATATATATATCACCAAAAAGGTGATTTTTCGGCAAAAACACGACCATCTCCAACAACCGGCTCAAAATAGGCCGCCAATTGAATGAGTGATGTATATTTGCCTTCGACCAAAAACGGTGTCGGTGTGGAAATCAATCGGTCGGACCGGCAGCGGCTCCATCAGGGAAGGCTGGGGGCGGCGCGGGGGAGTCGACATCATCCCGATAGTGTCTTTCCGGGACTGTCGGCAGCTAGATTAGGGATCCGTCAATTGTCGTGAAGGTAGGGGTGGCGACGTGGTCACAACGGTGCTGCTGGAGGATACGATGGTGGCGGCGGAGTTTTTTTTTTTTAATCGACTAGGCCAGCGGTGGCTAAATCGAGGGCTCCAGCGGCCGTCGGTAAAGCCGGGGGTGACGACGCGGTCGCGTCGATGCGCGAGGAGGACGGGATGGAGGCGGCTGAGGGGCGGCGGAGGCCACGGTGATGGTTTGTGTGGATCCCGGTCGCGGACGGGAAGGTTTAGCATGACGGGTCTGGACTCCTGCGCGCAGGTTTGGTTGCTTGGGCACAACCCCTGGTGATTTATATTTGGATCATCAATGATGTATTTTACATCGCGATGTAAAAATATTTAGGCTAAATTTACATCAAGGTTAAAGCTTTTTTTTTTTGGCCATATGACCTAAGAAATGGTTAATCCGAGATGTACTTACCAACGTTTGTTATTAAGAGGAGTAATTCCCCGCCCGTCCTTGCAATAAACAAAGGAACAAACGGAGGTCAATGTTCCAGCAGGGTTCTGTACTGAGTGGATTTATTCTACATTATTACTACATGTTGGTTAACACTTAACACCACCAGGTCAGGCCACAGCTCAGCTCAGTAGTAGCAGTACCACGCCGAGGCCACGCGACGCTGCTACATGCTCCTGCATGCCGGTCAGTAATCAAAGAAGGGTGCCGCTAATTAACTGCTGCCACCGCACTAGCTCCGGTCCGGTCCGCCGCGGCGTACTCCGGCCAAGAATAGGCTGTAAGGATGACTCTAACGGGGCGACCCATCGAGTCCGCGCGAGCCAAAAACACGGTCCAACGGGGCGACGCAAATGGACCGCGGTCCGTTTTTTGGTCCGCCGCGACGCATTCCTAGCCCAAATTTGGGCCACCGATGCGTCGGGACCGGACGCTCGCGGACCGTTCCTGCGTCCTCCCCGTGTCCGCCCTGGTCCCGCGTGTCATCGTCTACAACGGCCACCTACCCGCAATAACTGTGGGCGGTGGAGCTGTATAAATCGCGCGGGCCGGCCAAACACTAGGGCACACACACAAACCCTAGCACTCCTCCCCAATCGCGCCGGCCGGCCAAACCCTAGCCACGGCGGCCACCATCTCCAAGCTCAGATCCACGCGCCAGAATGGATCCGCCGCAGCCGCCGCAGCATCTGGTGGACGAGGTCGAGCGAGCGCGTATGAGCGCGCGGGCGCTATCGCCGGAGCCTCCCATTGGCGTGGGCGGCCCTGCTCACATCACCGAGGTGGAGGCGGCGGATGCAGCCCACATGCAGCTGAACGCGTAGAGGGCGGCCGCGTTCATGTCCGCCGCGCGCGCCTATGCCGACGCTGCAGTGGAGGACGAGATGAAGCAAATGAGCCGGGCCGAAGAGACCAAAAAGCGCGCGACGAGGCGCAAACGGCACCGGGAGGCCTTGGCGGCGGCCGAGGCCGCGAAAGGAGCAGGCAGCTCCACCTGATGTCATATCCCCGCCGGCGTGGCCGCCTATGTGCGGCTCATTTTCCACTTATACCGGCGCCCGCTACGTGTTTCGTAGGTACAAATGATCAAAGAAGATTGAGTCAGCCAGCCCTGGGCTGGCCATGGCCGCGATGAAGGAAGAGTCAGCAAGTCCGTTGCAGAACGGGCATGCTGCGTGCCATTTCTCAAGGCCGGAGCCCCTCTTTGATCTTCCCCCTTGCCGGCCGGTGGTCGGTTATTAATTTTTTTCAAGCTTAGATTTAGGTTTTAGGGTTTAATGTTAGGAGGAAGTCCTAAATTTACTATGTAATTTTAGTTTCTAAAAATGTAATCCTAGTATTAAAAAAAGTTTGGGAAAAAAAATGGCAAGCGGACTCAATGCGTCGGCTCCGCTGAGGGCACTGGCCAGAAAGGGGCGGACATGGGCCGAACGCGCGTCCGTTCCCCGACCCAAACGGACAAAACGCGGACCAAACGCGTGACCAAACGCGGACCAAAATTACTACAGAGAGGGAATGCGACGGCTGCCAACTTAGGTAGGTAGGCAGGCATGTGCAGCCAAGGAAAAAAGAGGTCCGGAGACCTAACCATGAGGGCCAGCTAGAGGCCATGTGTGCTCCTTGTTCTACCGACGGCCATCAAGGTATCATCGGCCATGAACAGCCTGTTCAAACAAACACAGGCTTTTCGACACTAACTAGCAATCAACAACATGTACTGCATTTCACATTCAGAGTAACGTTGGTATAACGACAGGGAACCCACAAAACGTCCTTGGCATCTGCCGCTCTGTTTTCTTCATTTGCCTTTGAAAAAAATGAAAGCTTCGGCCGGCCGGTTTAGGAGGACGACGTTGACAGTTGAGAGGAGGGGTGGAACCGATGAGGGAGGACAACAGTGGCTTTCATTGGAAAGAAGAAAAATGAACACGCATAGGTGGTGGGGAGGGAGAGGGAGGGGGAACAAGCTAATCTATAGCTGCATGCACCACCACAATGACAATGTGCCATGCATGCGTGCTAGCTGCCCTGTGCCCTCCCTCCCTCCCTCAGATCAGAGATGCCCATGCCAAGAAGCTAGATCGATGGCGACGCGGAGCTCGAAGGAGGACGGTTTCACCCGTGCACTCCGCGGTGAAAACACCTCCTGCTAGTATTGGTGTACGACCTCACATTCCACAAGACCTTTCACCAAAGAATTACAAAAGAAAAAATAAATTACAGTCCCGTTCGATATGCGGAGGAAGAGCTTAAAATGTACTAGCATGATGGTCGAAAACTAGAAACCGGTCGTTGATGAGCTTAAATTGTGGGCAAACTAGGCATGGCGCTCGATTTGTCTAGCCTCCACAGTGCAAGCAAACAATCTTCTCTCTGGGTCTGGTCCATGGCTGGTCCGGTTTTTGCTGCTGGAATGAGGGGGGCGGGCGATGGATGGAAGAACCCAACTGGTGATAGATCCTGGCTTGGATGGTGGTGGCCTCACACCAGGATCGGTCCATCATCAGTGGCCGAGAAGCCTATATCATCCACGCTCGCTCCTATTCAGAGACCGGCTGCCTATTCAAGGGAAGATAATAAATGGGATCAGAGGGTTTTAGGAAGGAGGCGATGACAAGGCCGTGTGGCAGGCAGGAATGCACAAGTACCACCTTGCTAAATCAATAATCTCATCACTGAGATGAGTGAGTGAGTGAGTGAGGAGCTAGGACGAGCTGCCACTGCTACTGTTTCAGGTACAGTACAGAGGTCGTGGCTGGCTGGAAAGAGCTTTGTATAGGTACACCGGCGGTAGATGAGGCGACAGACAGACGACCCTATCCAAGGGAAGACACATGTTGGACGGAAATCCCACTACCACCGCCACTAGCAGCTGCTCGTGAGGTAAAACATGTTGGACAAGACGATTTCGGAGGAACCGGTTCCATACACACTGAATCCGGACAAGACGATTCCGGCCAAGAAAAATGCCCTTGTTGCTTCGGTTCCGAGCTACTAGTCGTACTTCATATCAATAGAAAAATGGTGGAAAAATACGGCGCACACGTCCTCTCATGCATCTTCTATGCTTTCTTTCTTTCTTTCTTTCTGAGGTGCTGCCATCTTCTTCCTCCTCCTCCTGGCTGGTACAAGGAAGAAGAGCTCCAAGTGGCCATGGCAATGAGCTCGTGATGAGGAGAGGATGAAGGATATGGCATCAGTCTCGAGGGATTCAAAGTCAAACGAACGCGAGAATTTTCAGAAACACTAGTCTATACCGGCCAGAAGCAGCCAGCCATGGGGAACAGAAGCAGCCACGGAGAAGAAGAGAGAGGAAAGTTACCAGTGGACCGGACGTGTCCGCAGATAAGAATTATCATTATTTTTAATCTGAGATGGACCCCACTGTTTACCTTATGTTGGAGCAGCTGCTGGTCGTGGGTTCTATACGGGCACTGGAGCAAGATCACTCACTACCTACTATCCAGGGCGACGGATTCTGCTTTTCTCTGCGTCGAATCGGTTCACCGCTCCAATCATGACCTAGGTGTATTTTACTACTAGTACATCACTCGCTCCATAATTATAAAGTGGAGGAGCGAAAAGGGAAAAGAAAGACCCCATGTCGATTTAATGGAATTGAACAAGACATCCCTGTCAACAAATTACTATACAATTAATTTCTTGTGGGATGGATTTCTTGTTATGAAATTTGCTAAGTACATTGATGTTCAAACTTAGGATTTGTTTGACTGTCCAGTACTTGATTTTTTTAAATCCAACTTCGAAGTTACCAATGACGAACTGAAAAAGCAACCATATTATTTGCAACTGTACTGTACGAAAAGCTATATTATTATTTGGACAACAGATCAGAACAGTTAGCACACAACCTCCCCTGCTCATCATGCCTCTTGCTGATTCTGATTTCTAAATAGTTTCATGATCCAACAGAACCAACATAGTACGCACTATATATGACAAGAGCCATTTATTAAATAAGCACACTTGACAAAGCAAATTAAGGGTGCATATCTCCATCTCATGCCCCTAACCCCCTACCCAGCCAAAACAAAGAGGAGGGAGCAAGAACTAGCGAAATGAGGGGCACAAGAGAAAAACAAAAAAGAATCTGCCAATTTCCTACAGAGATGATCAAAGTCTAAGAAGGATATGCTAACATCAAATGCACAAAGAAGCAAATTAAGCAGGGAATGAATGCTACACTTTTTAGGAGGAGGAAGGGTCCACATTGGCAGTAGTCTCAGTTAGCATGTCGTCATCTCCTTCCGTGAGCAGCTCTACGTCCTTGTCATCGTCGTTCGAGAAATCCCTCCTCTCCAGCTTTGAATTGGCCGCGATGAACACCAGCCGGTGAGCGCGGCCAATGCCGCCAGCAGAGCTCCCCGGTGCGGTGAGCCACCGCGTCATCGACGGCGTGCATTTGAACCCCTTTGCAGTTGCGTGGAGGAAGATGAGCCTGACGGCCACTTTGCCAAGTGACTTGAACTCACTGAGGCATGTCTCCCACACGAGCCGGCTGCTCTGCTTGTTGGCGATCTTCATCTTCCCCGTCAACGGGTCAGGCTGCCGGACCTGAACTGCCTGCGCATACAACGGATCAAGTCCCTCCGACCGCCATTTCATCAGCTCCATCAGCGCGAGGTGCGCCTCCTCGGGCGACACCAGTCTCGTGATCAGCCTGTCCACGTCCTTCTCCTGTTCCGGCGTCAGGTAGGTGAACGGTGGAAGGTACCTCCTGCCGGCGTCCTTGATCAGATACAAAGGATCCAATATGAATGCCGCCGCCCACGCCGGGTGGTAGTTCTTCCTGAACCTCCTCTCGAGCACATTCATGGCAGTGGCCTCTTCAATGCTGAATTTCCTGCACCAGCCTCTGACCTTGCCGCGCAGGTCCTCCCAGAGAGGCAGGCATTGCCCAACGAGGGGCCTCTCGGCCTCCATCTCCTTGACCATGTCCATGATCAGCTTCACGAGCGAATGCGCCGCGTCGACCTCGGTCCAGAACGACACGTTCTGCACCATGGCAGCGATCTCCCTGGGCGCAGGAACGTCAATGCAGATGAGCTTGTATGATTCCTCGAGCACCGCCAGCTGGAGCGGCCGTGCCGATGTCAGGACGCTTTCAAGCATCGTGAATGGGGCGGCGGTGAATTCGCCGTCCTTGTACGGCGGAGCGACGACCGGGAGGAGGAAGGCGTGCCCATGATCCTGAAGTTGGTGCTTGTGCAGCAGCGAGCGCACGGCAGGCGTGGTGTTGAAGTAGCCGGCGATCTTGGCGCAATTGGCGGCGGCGGAGTGGAAGAGTGGGAGCTCGCGCGCCATGTCGTTCACCAAGCGGGACAGGCCATGGACTTGGCAGGAGAGGTTCACCATCCAGTGGTGCTTGGTCTCGAGATCACGCAGAGTCTTGGAGGCGAAGCGGTCGGCGACGACGCCAGCGCAATGCCGGATGTCGCCAGAGGTGGCGGCGACGGACGACGCGGCGTCCAGGAATAGCTCCTCGGCGAAGTCGGAGGAGGCCGAGGCGGGCGCCGGCATGGGCACGGCGCGGTGGAAGACGGAGGTGTCGTTGGGGAGGTTGACGGAGAGGGTGATCACCTGGTCCCTTAGCCCGTCGGCGGAGAGCTGGAAGAAGCGCGCCTCGCGGAAGCGCGCGGCGGCGTCGGCGCGGGCCTGCGCGAAGCGCGTGTCGAGGCGCGCGCCGGCGAGCTCGGCCCGCGATATCTCGGGCAACCCGACCTGGCGCAGGAAGGATTTCAGCTTGGGGTGCTCCACGGCCGAGAGGGACGCGCTGCCGGAGGACTCGAGGAACCAGTCGGCGAGCAGGGAGAGCGCGGCCTCGGCCTGCGGCCGCGGGAGCATCGCGCCGGGGGAGGCCGACGGGGACTTGAGGCGCTTGACGCTGTCCTCCAGCATGGCGAGCGGGCCGAGGTCGCCCCTGCCGCCGGAGAGCACCTGCTGCCTGGGCGTGGGCATCCCCGGCGGCGTGGGCGGCGTCGGGGAGTAGGCGGTTGGGTCGGATATGACCACGTGGTGCTGGTGCGACGCGGCCGCCTCGGAGACGGCCGCATAGGCCGCGGCGAGGGCGTGGCGTTTCCGGCCGCCGCCGCCGCCGGTGGAGTGCCGGCGCTGCGACGAGGAGGACGACGGGGGGATGGATGAGATGGGCACGATCGAGGACGCCGGCGAGGAGACGGTGACCAGCTGCAGCTGGTTATGCTGATGCGAAGAAGGCGGCGGGGGCGGTGCGCCCTGCTCCGCCGCGAAATTAGGGCAGGCGCCGCGCTTGAGGTGCTCGGTGGCGGTGCGGGACGGGTTGGATGCGGAGAAGGTGGCGGCGCAGAGGCCGCACCTGAGCCTTGCGGCCTTGGGCGGCGCGCCGGAGCCGGGCGGCGGGACGAGGACCGGCTCGAGGTGGCCCCAGTACCAGGCGCCCTTGCCCTTGACGGCCTTGGCGCGCACCTGCATCAGGGCCTCGTATCGCTTCCTGGCGGCGGCCTCCTCTGGGCCCATTGCGCCGGCCGAGGCGTCGAGCACCGGCGGCGGCGCCGATCCGGACGGCTCGCCCTCGTCCGCCGACATTCCGTCACGCGTGGGAGGGCTTGCCTTGGAGGTTTTCCGGGGGGTTTGCGGACGTTTCGCTCTTTCCAACGATCTACTATCGCCCCTTTTTTGTTGGGCAGATTTCCGGGGGAGGAGACTCGGCCGCTATTTTTACCCACTTTTTTTCTCCTCGGACCCAATTTTTATTGGCCCCTTGCTCTCTTCTTTCCTGTGTGTTGGGTAGCCTAGCCCCTGGAGTGGACAAGTAGCAGTATATGAACTGATGAGAGGTTGCTGAGAGTGAGTGAGATGGAGCTTCTCCTTCTCCGGTCCAAACCCAAAACAAAAACCTCTCTCTATCTCCTCATTCTCTCTCTATTTATCATGGATTCTCGAGCCCAGCAATACCACCACTACTCGCTAAACATTGGGAGCTGGGAACATATAGAGAGAGAGAGGAGAAGGACTGCCAACACACACACACAACAAAGCTTAAAGAAAGGTCACACACTCTCTCTCACTCCCTCCCGTTAAGGCTTAACAACAACACAAACAAACACTGTTTCTCTCTACCTATGTGGAGGAGCACTCCGTAGAAGTAATACTTGTACTATACGAAAGAAAGAAAAACACTTTCTCTGTTGATCTGTGTATAGTTTTTTCTGAATTATTTTGGGCGGTCTTTGGTAGGGGTTGACTGCCCTCGGCGCAAGACCGACTACTGCAAGAGGAATGCTCTGATATAATGCCACTGTGCGCTTTATGGTACAATGCCCAATAATAATAAAAAAAGTAAGGGGGATTGGTACGGGCGACTGCCACTGTGGCCTCTCTGCTGCGTCGGCAAATTATTGCGTCCCTGACCCCACCCCTCCAGACCCAGACCTTCTCTTTTCTCTTCTTTCTTTTCACAGAGAGTGTACGTACACTTACTCCTCATACAGTATATACGTACTTGTCTCCGTCTATTACTGTGCTCGAAGAATCTCACACACTTCTTCTTCTTCGTTCTTCTGCTCTACATAGATGGACAGATCGATTGACAGATGGACGGACGGATGGATTCATGGGTATGGGTGCGAAATTTACTTCCATGCTCCTGCTAAAAAGAGTACGTTTCCGCACGCACGTACGTGTTCCTTTCGGTCAAGGAAAATATATACCTAGCTAGCTAGCTAGTAGATCGAAATGTTAGGGAAGTTGCTTTGCTTGCAAGATTAGAAGATACTGCATTACAAAAAGGGGATTATCTCTCCATGTCACTTTGCACTTACTCTTTCATACGGGGTATTCCTCTGAACCGCCCAAGTCTTGTCTTAACCTAACAAATCATGTTCTGTGCTTTGAGATTGGCCTATTAGTTAGACTTCAAATGTTTCAGTCCTGAGCTATCAAACAGAACCTTAGTACTTGATCTAATCATATGAAAAAGATCAATTTATCTTTATAACGTCTTTAATCACTTGTATTGTGTGTAGCAGTATCACAGCTGGCACCTGAGGATTAATTAGTGCCACAAGTTAGTTTGTACCACATAATTCCGTGAATACTTTTTACTATGGCGTGAAACGTAAATCTTACACTTTATAACTGTTTCCTTTTTTTTACAACCTTTCTGCCACCGCATCAAGATGCACAACTGCGACAAGTACGGTGAAACGAAATGTGCAATGAAAATTTCAAAAATGTAGTTCTAGAAATAAGCTGGAATGAATTGGAGGTAGAAGTTACAACATCGAAGATTCATCCCATTTTGGCGAGGGCGAGCCAGCGAATCACCTGAGCTATGGATTGCTCGGTGATTTTCCATAACATTTTCTAGGTAACCCGCAAAAGAGTTCAAGCTTTTGGCCTCTGCATCAAGATGCACAAGTAAGAGCATCTCCAGTCGCGGCGCTGTCCGGACGTGCCATTTGGGCGCTGTCCGGACAAGGTGCGCCATTTGGGCGCCCGCGTTCCCCACTCGCGGCGCCCAAAGGGGCGCCCCAAAAGGGTTTTTTACATGAATTTCAATATTTTGTGAAAAGAAAAATCAAACATACATAAATATGTAATAGTTCAAATACAATATTTAATAGTTCAAATATATAAAATAAAGTTCAAACGTCTTCCTCTTCCTCCTCTGCCGCTGCCATGCCCCGGCGTGCCCACAAATGCTCTGCTAGATCAGTTTGGAGTGCATTATGAGTATTTTCATCACGAATTTCCAAATGCATTGAGATATAATCAGCAAAATCTGCCGGCACGTTGTGATCAACATGTGCATGAGGACCCCGTTTTCTGCCTCGGCTTCCATTCTCTGCCTCGGCTTGCTCTTCTTCCTTCCGAACGACGAGCCTCCCCGTTTTGGGGCGGCATTGGCTTCTTCGTCGGCTTGAAGTTGGAGAAGACAACTGAGAATTGCTATATTCTCATCTTCCTCCGCGGCGATGGCGTCTTCTTCTTCCAACAGCATCGCGGCCATCATCTCGTCGTCGCTATCCATCTGCAATACAACGCGGCCACTGATCAACGACCGGTCGCCGGCTAGCATCAATAATTCAGTCAAAAACCAGGCGAACCTTGCACCGAACACCTTGCAAGCAGGGCGGGTCCCGGAGAGACCGTCGGGGACGGCTGTATCGAATACAGCGGCGGAGAGATCGCTGGTGCCCAGAACCGAAGGCCGTCGAGGAGAGGAAGCAAACGGCGGCGCCGGCGTCCAGGTTTGGGTGGAGCCGGCGGGCGGGGGCGGCGGGGGCGACTGGGGCGACGAGCAAAGTGGGGCGACTGGGGCGACGATGAAAGACGGGGATAAAATCAGGCGAGAAAACGACGAGACATAGTCCGTGTCTCACTGCCAGGCGTGGCCCGCGCGTTGGGGGCCGACGTGGCGTCGCGTTTCCTTCCGTCCGGGGCCGCCCCAAGCCTCCCCAAGTTGAGGGCGTGGGCTGGGCGTGCCGGACACAAAACTGGGCCGCGCCGGACCCAATTCGCGTTTGGGCGCCGCGAGTGGGGCGATTTTGTGTCCGGCACGCCCCAAAGGCGTTTGGGCGGCCGTTTGGGCGCCGCGAGTGGAGATGCTCTAAGACACGTACAACGTAATGAAATGTACGATGAAATCTAGTGCTACCACTCTCTTACTTGCTAACACAAGATCAGACTACCCATTACTCTTGATAATATGGCGACATCCACACATTTTGCATCTAAGATAAAATGGAGTCTATATGAATCTATATGCTCAGAAAAAAAAAGGACATGTTGAATTGTGAACAGTGTCTATGGAAAAACATGCTTGGAATAGTAATATGTCATACTATTCATAAGTAAGGTTTGTCGTCCTTCCTTTTTTGAGTGTAGATAAACTTATGTTACACTACTATTTTCATAGTAGATGAGTGCTTTGTGGAAAACTCAAATAGTCCTTTGCATTGTGGATGCACTTTTAAAATGTAGTTAAAGAAATATTGTGTTCTTACTAGAATATATAGATGCTCATTAGGATGCTTATTAGGCAACTCTAAAATTTCATGTTTTTTTTTTGTAGATCCACTTATTTTTGTTGGGTCCATAAATATATAATTCCACAAATTAAAACATTTTATAATTAGGAACCGAAGGAGTATTTGATAGCAACTTGTTTATAGGATGTTTTAACTTGTTTTTCAACATATGCATCAAGTTTCTCTCTACTATATTTTTCAACCATACCGTTGATAAACATGTAGAGAGGCACTTGATGCATATGTTGAAAAATATAGTGATATTTCGGATGCAGAGCGGCGCAGTCGTATTTTTGGTTACTTGTTGTGGGTAAGTCATCGCAGCAGGCCCCTTCTTTTCAGCTTATTTTCCAGATTCTCGAAGAAGCTACCCTCCATCAGCTTCTCCCAGAATCTCGTTTTTTAAATTTGTTTAAACTTCTAAATTTGTCTTCCCAATACTTATTTAGAAGATTAAACAAATTTAAAAAACGAGATTCTGGGAGAAGCTGATGGAGGGTAGCTTCTGGGAGAATCTAGAAAATAAGCTGAAAAGAAGGGGCCAAAGTATGATTGCACTGTACACCTTTCAACAAAGTGTACTCCCTCCGTTTTTTAATATAAGATGTTTTAGCATTTGTCCACATGCACATGTACACAAATGTATGTGGACAAATGCTAAAACATCTTATATTAAAAAACGGAGGGAGTATAAGAAAACCGAAGAGACACTGTGGCAGTGTCGCGTCTGAGGGTCCTGTGGCTGGGGCTTCTGGAGCGTCTGGAACCGCTTACTGGAGAACATCATCGATTCCCATATAAGCAGGACCCCACACTTGACTGACCTGCTAATTATACATCTAAGTAAATCTTGAAACTGAAACTAGTCGGTTAAATTCCTCAACCAACCAAGTAGAGTACTTACTTTTTCCTTGTATATCTACTCCTGTACTACAACTCTACCACATCACCTGCCGCTTACAGTACTAACTGTGCAATTATTGCCTAGGCGGCCAGTGAATAATGTAATCAAACAGTGTAAAGCTTTGTACTGGTAGGCAGCCCTTAATTAATCATGCATCCTGCTGATTATGCGTGGTTGAGGTAGTAGCCATGATGCAATTAATCAGGGTACGCATATGCAAAGCACAGGCTGCCTTGCAGCACGCATCATGGTCATGGTACGTCCTACGCGCGGACGGTGTCTGTGTGTTGTGGGGGTCGCTCCCTGCGAGCTCGCAGGGCGCACTACCGCTGCCACGTCAGGTACTAATGTTGAGATACCAGATCGATCTTTGACACTTGAAAGAATACTAGGTGGCCGAATAAAAAGTAAAAGAAAAAAAGAAAAGAAGGTACGGGTGAAATGATGGAGTAGGTAGAGCACTAGAGCGTATGTCGTCTGCGGATCATTCACACCGGCAGCGTATCGACTGATTGATATGATTTTTTACATATATGGATGGCCCAAAGTCATAAAGCAGGGTAGGATAGTCTAGCATCCGTACATACCCCCTTTGATGGCGAATTGAAGGATGTAATTCTCTTGGCTTGTACCAAATGGAGAGGCATAACCTTTTTTAGTTTTTTAGTAGGAGTATTAGGTGGTTCAAGAGGAGATCGTAATAAGCGACAGGTATGGATACTGAAAACGATTAAAGCGTCCCCCAACGGGATTAGATTAGTCGTGGTTGGCTGACGATAATCGCGCGCTTTCTACCTAATTCCTCGGTTTACCTTCAACGGCCTCTCCACTTGTTCCTCTTGGCTCCTTGCGCTCCGGGCAGCCTCTTCTGGCCTAGACTACATGACTTTTTCAACCCGTACTTCAACTAATTAGGAATTACGTCATTAGAGCATGTTGCTATATTATAAGGAAATATATGATCAGAGTAACTGATATCCTAGAATTCCCTTCCAACCTTGTTTTAGCTCCACAAATATTTTTCTTGTGATTGGTGACGTGGATTACTAATACTTGTGGCATATAGTTTCTGTGTATTTGTATTTATTTTTTGCGAGAAGTTTGTGTGCATCAAGAACTCATATATGTGTCATACAATTGCGGTGCCAATATAATTTGGTCTACCAGTTGTTCTACACATCAAGTCCAAAAATACAAGCCTGCAATAAAAAGTACAAACATGCAAAATACAACACGAACATAGTTTTGTTTAGGGTAGGGATGGCACTATGGCAGGGACATTAATGACATGTATGCTGAAACATTCACCAAGCAATTCTGGGGAGGAGTATGGCCTCTGTACGCGCAAGCTCTCATTGTTGTTTAGATTGGGCCTAGCCCAAATTTGTGAAAAAGGGCCAAGAAAGATCAGATGGCCCAGAAATAAAGACCAGTGTGCAATGTCGCAGCAGCTATTTCTCGCTTAATACGAGTTGAAGTACCGCCACGCCAGCAGCGCCTTCGACATGCGCCGGCCCATTTCGGGCTATTATCTTTCCATTTTCGTTTTTCTTCTTCTTTTAGTTTTGAGTTTTGCTATTTTTTCTATCGCTTTCTTTTCTCGTTTTTCGTTTATTTTTCATATTCTTATTTTTCCGCAAATATATTAACAGTTTTTATTATGATACATTTTTATCAAAAACCTTTTTTTTATGAATGAGATGAACTAACATAGACTCTCGGGTGCATATGCTCCCTCTATCAACAAAACACGTTTTTAAGTTTTAAAAAATTCCGAAAAAAATTCTCCACATAAATCTCCACATTCTATGTGCAACAAAAAGTTTCTCAGTAAACCTATATTTTTTGCCTCGTGTAAAAAAAAAAGAGAAATTAATGTCTCGTGAAAAGGCTTATTTTAGACACTAAATTTGTTTTTTTTCGTCCAGTCCACAAAAAAAGTCGATTTTTACTTTGGGCGCACATAGCATGTGAAGATGTACTCACTATTTTTTTATTTTTTGAGATTTCAAAATATCGTTGCAAATGCATTTTAAATAGAGGATGCAAATGCACTGAAACCAAACTAGGAGTTTCTATTATTTTAAGACATATTTTTTTATACAGGTGGCTGGCATTAATTGATTATTAAAAGGTTTTGGTTACAGTCTTTCAAGGCCAGCTCTAAAACACACCACCACTACACTCAATACTATTGAGCCTAGGAAGCTCATAAGCTTTTTTTTCGCAAAAGAAAAAGAACAAAAAGTCGTTGAATCTGTAAACATACTCGATTGTGCCAATGATCTTTCACCGGTGATTAGGCGTTTGCAAGCAATTAGACATAGTCACATTTTATGATCAACTCAGTGTACACTAGATAACAGCAAACATATTTTGATGAACCAAATAGATCGAATCGAATTCATGCGAAAGTTGTAGGACCTATAATATTTTTTATGATCGTTGGTAGTTAGTTTAAGTACTTAAACTTCAATATCAGGTACATGGAATGTACATGTCGTTGGATTATTATTGATCACAATGTTACTTGTAAGACACGGTTGACCAAAAAAGGTAGAGAGTTAAGCTAACAGTTCAATTTTGTTTAGAAGTTTCTATAAACTTTGTGATGCAATGATACACTCGAAACTGCTACTAAGCTATTTTTTAAGAGTATACTGAATAGATATGTCTCCAAAGATATTATAGATAATTAAGTCTTAATTCAAATACAAAAATAGAGGAGGCGTACAATCTTTAGCCTATGTCTATATGGCAAAAAATAATAAGTTTTGGTAACAAAAGTTTGTAGTTTCAACACAAGGTAAATGTATTTTATGTCCATTGCGGTACAAGAAGTATATACATAATATCAGTAAGAGTTTGTAGTAAGTTAAATGTGCTAACAATGTATTGTGGAGATATACTTATAAAACTGTAATATAAGAAAACAAAGTTCTATGAAAATATAACAATTTGATGTAATTATATTGGTTTAACTCGCCCCGATTCCAAAATTACTTCAGAGCGGCCCTGCCACAAAGTTTAGGGTGAGCCTTCAAACCGCGCGTTTGCTTTTCTAATTTTAGCACTGTCATAGCTAGGCAACACGCCCCAGTTAGGAGAAGCTTACTGGGAGGTAAAATTTGTTCATAGATATAACTGCCACCCATACTCAACCAAGCGCCAACGAATTTTGTATGCGCATAGTTGTATGGTACACACCTTCAACATATGCAAGCGGGTCAGCTATAATGTTTCTTGAACATATATTCTTCTGTATAGCCAGCGATTCCATTGTCAATCTCAAGTTGAAGATCCTCACTCGGTCCCATCAGGCTTGTTGCTTTGCTGACACTGCAGAAGTTGTCTATGTCCTGTAGGAGTGCAAGTCTACACCCAACGGACTTCTGTTTAAGTATATCACGACGCCGCCACAATCTCCCTCAAGCCCAACACGCATGGTGTTTGCCAGTAGTTCATTCCCTAGATTATTGATTCATTGCATAGTTTCATTGTTCATTCATTGTTGCCCAAGAGGCTATGGATAATAACGATGAACTCATGTTTCACCAAATGAGGGAAGATGACGCCACGCTCGTAGCCGACGGTGAAGAGAATCAGAAGGTTCTCAATGTTCTTTTAGCTGTGCAAGAGGAGTTGGAACAAGAAGACACTCGCAAATGCAGAGGATCGAGGCCAGGACGGCTAGCCAGCAACACACCTGGAAGGACAATGGGTCATTTTTGCTACAATTCAATGACTATTTTTCGTTGAAACCAACAAACAATAATCATGATTTTCGTCGACGATTTAAAATAGCGAGGGAAGTGGTCATGAACAGTGCGCATGGTGTTTGAGACTATGATGACTAATTCGAGATGAAAAAAGATTGCACCAGACTGTCGCAACAGTGGAACATGGGGTTCCCCTACTATGGCCAATATGGGTGTTGGCGTGTAGACAACGCCAAAAAAGAGTCTTGATAACCCACAAGTGTAGGGGATCACAACAATATCTCTGAGTGAAGTTAAACCCAAATTTATTGATTCGACACAAGGGGAGCCAAAGAATACTTATAAGTCTTAGCAGCTGAGTTGTCAGTTCAGCCACACCTGGAAAAGTACTAGTAACAAAAGTTATGTGAAAGTAACAGTAATTTGAGAGCAATTGTAACAGTAAAGTAGCAGCAGCCAAAGTAACAACGGAGGCAATAATGATTAAAGATGGATCGGGGTTCACAGTTTCACTAGAGGTAACTCTCCAAACAAAATAACAAGTGGGTGAACAAATTACAGTTGGGCAATTGAAAGAATTGAAACTTACTTATGAAAGAGTATCCAGTCTATCAATCATACGTAGGAATGTGTTCCATATATAGTCGTATGTGCTTGCAATAAGAATCTTGCACGCCATCTTTTGTCCAACCATCCCGTTTCAGCGGGGCCAATCATGGAACCTAATGGTAATTAAGGTACTCCTTTCAATAGAGCATCGGGGCAAATCAATAACACTCAATAAATACATGTGATCCTCAAATTACAACCATCCCCTCCGATTATTCCAATTGTTTTCACTTTGGGGTCTCGGGTTCCGGACAGTAATAGGTGCATACAACTTGTAGATACGATCTAAAGCAACAATTATATTCATGCAAATATAAAAGAGTTCAAATCTAAGATCATGCCACTCGTGCACTAGTGACAAGCAATGAACACAACAAGATTGCATCAACAATAATTCACAAACATAATGGATAAACTAATCATAATGTAACAATTCATCAGACCCCAACAAACACAACACCGATTACATCAGATGGATCTCAATCATGTAAGACAGCTCATGAGATCATTGTATTAAAGAACATGGGAGAGAGGGACAGTACCAACTAACTACTGCTAGAACCTGTAGTTCATGGGGGAACTACTCACAAACCATCATGGAGGCAGCACGGTCGATGAAGAGGGCTCCGGGGGTCAATCCCTGTCCCGGCAGGGCACCGGAACAGGACCTTCTGACCCCCAAAACTAGGGTTTTTGGTGGCGGCGGAGCTCAGAATCGTATTTGGAAAAATCCTCCGAGGGTTTGGGTTTTCTCGACGTGACGAATATATAGTCCGAAGGGCGGCATAAGGCAGTGGACAGAGCGATGAAGCGGCCCTTGGGCACGGCCCCACCCTAGGCCGCGCCCAGGGGTCGTTTGGAGGCTGTGGGCCTCCCCTCGACCCGTCCTTCTGGCTCCCGGAGACTTCTAATGAAATAGAATTTCTGTAATTTTTTCAGATTTTCCTAAGCACTTTTAATTTGGACCTTTTCTGCAATGCACAGACAAAATAAACAGAAACAGGCACTGGGCACTGGGTTAATAGGTTAGTCCAGATAATGCCCAAAAATGATATAAAACTATAGCAAAAATATGTGGTATTGATATAAAACAAGCATGGAACAATCAAAAATTATATTTACGTTTGAAACGTATCAATGGGTTCACCATAAGTGGGGCCACCAAGAAGATGGACAAGGCTAATCTACAACGACAAGGCAGGTGTGCCAGCCCATCTGTCCCATGAAGACCCGGCAAGATCGGCATCGATATATAGGCGGCTAAGGACCTCTACCCGGGAGCCCTTCCGGGGACTCTCACCCGGCGACCAAGGCCAAGACCCGCGAGGTGCGGACCCAGGAGGACCCGTCAGGCCCTTCTCGTGTCTGTCTAAGCAGAGGAAAAGATCGAGGAAGACTTGGGCGCCAAGAAGATGGAAGCACAAGGGCACGCCAAGGATTGACGTCGGCAGGGGTCATCCATGATGGGGTGTCAGTTCTGCCTACTGCTTGATGACGTGAAAACACACGTTCGTTGGGAGACCCCAAGAGGAAGGTATGATGTAGTGCAGCAGCAAGTTTTCCCTCAGTATGAAACCAAGGTTATCGAATCCAGAAGGAGTAGGAGCACTTCAGAAGGTTGTCAGTGGCGCCGTTTACGATCACCGACGTGGAAACTGCACACAACACAATCAAACTACTTTGCCCCAACGAAACAGGAAGGTTGTCAATCTTCCCGGCTTGCTGAAAACAAAGGATTAAACGTATGGTGTGGAAAATAGTATTAATTGAAGAAAGTAAAAGGAACAATGTTTGCAGTTGGTGTTTATCAGTGTAAAAGAATGGACCGGGGTCCACAGTTCACTAGTGGTGTCTCTCCATAAAAGATAACTAACATGCTGGGTAAACAAATTACAGCTGGGCAATTGACAAATAGAGAGCGCATGACAATGCATATATATGACAAGATGACTACTATGATATTCAATTGGGCATTACAACAAGATACATAGACCGTTATCCAACAACATCTATGACTAATAATCCACCTTCAGGTTGACATCCGTGTTCCCCGTTGGTATTAAGTTGCAAGCAACAGATTATTGCATTAAGTAATGTGCATAATGTAAACAATACAATTATCCTTAGACAAAGCATTGTTGTTTTACCCCTAGTGGCAACAGCACATCCACAACCTTAGACGTTGCTGTCACTCGCCCAGATTACCGGAGGCATGAACCCACTATCTAGCATAAATACTCCCTCTTGGAGTTACAAGCATCTACTTGGCCAAAGCATCTACTAGTAACGGAAAGCATGCAAGATCATAAATAACATATAAGATAGATTGATAATCAACTTGATCATAGTATCAATATTCATCGGATCCCAGCAAACACAACATGTAGCATTACAATAAGATGATCTTGATCATGATAGGCAGCTCACAAGATCTAAACATGATAGCACAAGGAGGAGAGACAACCATCTAGCTACTGCTATGGACCCGTAGTCCAAGGATGAACTACTCACGCATCACTCCGGAGGCAGGCATGGTGATGTAGAGCCCTCCGGTGATGATTCCCCTCTCCGGCAGGGTGCCGGGAAGAGCTTCAGAACCCTCCCGAACTAGGGTTGACGACGGCGGCGGCTACGGAACTTTTCGTGGATGGAGGCTCGGGTATTTAGGGTTTTCGGACGAAGGCATTATATAGGCGAAAGGGCGGCGTCTGGAGGCACCCGAGGGGTCACGCCACCCCCCGGCGCGGCAGGAGGTGGGGCCGCGCCGGCCCCTGGTGGCTGCTCCTCGTCGCCTCCGTCTCTCCTTTGGACTCCGTGTACGTGTCGGAAAATAGAAGGTTCTGTCCAAGTTTCGTCCAATTCCGAGAATATTTCCAGAACAGCTTTTCTGGAATACAAAAACAGCAGAAAACAGGAACTGGCACTGTGGCATCTTGTTAATAGGTTAGTCCCAGAAAATGCATAAAAATGCTATGAAGTGTATATAAAACATGTAACAATTGGTATAATATCAACATGGAACATCAGAAATTATAGATACGTTTGAGACGTATCAAGCATCCCCAAGCTTAGTTCTACTCGTCCTCGAGTAGGTAAAACGATAAAAACAAAATAATTTCTGAGGTGACATGCTACCATCATAATCTTGATCAAATAGTATTGTAAAGCACATGTTATGAATGAAGTGATCCAGGTCAATGGTCTATAGTTTGCTAACAAATAGATAATGAGCAAACAACTGAATCATATAAGCAAAAACTTTTCATGAATAGTACTTTCGAGACAAGCATCAAAAGTTTTGCATAAGAGTTAACTCATAAAGCAATAGATTCTAAGTAAAAGGTATTTAACCAACACAAAGGAAGATTTAAGTTTCAGCAATTGCTTTCAACTTTCAACATTATATCTCATGGATATTTGTCAACACAAAGCAATATAATAAGTAAATATACTAGCATATAAAAATTGTTGCACCAAAGTTGACACTAGTGTTTGCTTCTGAGATAGAAAGAAGTAGGAAAACTGACTCAACATAAAAGTAAAAGAAAGGCCCTTCGCAGAGGGAAGCAGGGATTAAATCATGTGCTAGAGCTTTTTAAGTTTTTGAAATCATATAGAGAGTAAAAATAAAGTTTTGAGAGGTGTTTGTTAATTGTCAACGAATCAGAAAATGGAAAGTACAATATGACCCCTGCCAACCAGACTTTTAAGAGCGGCTCCCATGAAGGACGTTATTTCTACCAGCAAGGCAGATCATCCCTCTTTCTCTTTTGTTTACACATGCAGATATTTCACTGTTTGTCATTGCTTGACTGATAAATCAGGGCAAAAATGTGAAGAGAATTAAGCGGTTAAAGTTGTAATTAATTGGGACTGGGCACCCCATTTGCCAGCTCTTTTTGCAAAATTAATGGATAAGCGGATGTATATGCCGCTAGTCCGGTGGTAAAGTCTGTTTGACAGTTGACATAAAGACATCCACCCCGTCCTCATGAGCTTGGTAAACATTGACACAAAAAGGAGTAATAAAGTTTTGAATAGTTTAAAGGTAGCACATGAAAAATTTACTTGGAGTGGCAAGGAAATACCACATATAGGTAGTTATGGTGGACACAAATGGCATGGATTTTGGCTCAAGGTTTTGGATGCACGAGAAGCATTCCCTCTCAGTACAGAGTTTAGGCTAGCAAGGTTATTTGAAGCAAACACAGGATATCAACCGACAACAAGACTTATATGAAAACATATTGCAAGCATTATAAGACTCTACACTGTCTTCCTTGTTAACCAAACCCTTTTACTAGAAAATATCTAGACCTTAGAGATACCAATCATACAAACCAAATTTCAACAGCTTTACGGTAGTTCTTCATTAATAGGTTTTAACTACATGATACAAAAGCTTAAACATGAACTACTTGATAACTCAAAACAATTGACAAGTATCAAATTATCCAATACAGTGATCTACAAGAATATGTAAGTTTTTCCATTATACCATCTACCACATGCAGCATTTTCTGTTCCAACCAAACACCAATCAATTTATTTCAACACAAACTCTCCAAACAATTATAAGTGAAGCAAGAGAGTACTTTCTTAAAAGAACTAACAGCTCTGAATAAGAGATGCATGAAAAAGGAGCTAAAAGCATAGCAATAGCTAGACAAGAATACTCAACAAGTATAAGTGAAGAATAGGAGTATTCAATGAAAAAGCGGAGCGTGTCTCTCTCCCAAACAAGATTGCTAGGATCCAACAAGTTGATCTCAGAAAATAAAATACAATGCGAAAATAAAAGCACACAGACGCTCCAAGTAAAGCACATATGATGTGAAAGAATTAAAATATAGTTTCACTAGAGATGACCTGATAAGTTGTGATGAAGAAGGGGATGCCTTGGCATCCCCAAGCTTAGACGCTTGAGTCTTCTTGAAATATGCTGGGGTGATCCATGGGAGCATCCCCAAGCTTAAGCTCTTCACTCTTCTTGATCACATTATATCATCCTCTCTCTTGACCCTTGAAAACTTCCGCCACACCAAACTCAGAGTAATTCTCATTAGAGGGTTAGTGCACAATCAAAAACTCACATGTTCTATAAGGACACAAACATGACCATTACTTTTAACATTAGCTACTGCCACTGATGTTATGTGAAGCTCTTCCACCCAAAAAAGAATTCCACTCAACACTAGTAAAAGAGAGAATGCAAAATAAAAGACAGAATCTGTCTAAACAGAACAGTCCGTAAAGACGAATTTTTTCGAGGCACTTACGTTGCTCAGATCGAAAAACTCAAAACTAACGAAAGATGCGTACATATCTGAGGATCACGCACAAAAATTTGCAGATTTTAATTTTCTGATTTTATAAGAACGAAACGGTGAACAGCAAAATCTGTTCCTGCGCAGAAATCCAAATCTAGCATCATCTTCCTATTAGAGGCTCTACTTGGCACAACAATGCGAAAAATAAAGATACAAAGGTTGTTACAGAAGTAAACAACACCTTGACTCAAAAGAAAAGAAAAATTGCAGAAATAAAACAATGGGTTGTCTCCCATAAGCGCTTTTCTTTAACGCCTTTCAGCTAGGCACAGAAAGTAAGAATCAAGTGTTTCCAAGTGTAGAAGCATCAACAATCTTACGCTTAGCTCTCTTACCCTTACCTTATCTTTAGGAAATACTTGGTTACAACTAGGTGAAGAGGCGAAATTCATAGTGCCTTGGCCCACGTCTATTATTGCTCCAAAGCGTTTCAACAGAGATCTTCCAAGCGTAATTTGTCCTACTCCTGCACATTCAATGACAAGATAATCAATAGATATTGTTATCCCCAGGAGTTTTGTAAATACTCCTTCGGCTACTCCTCTTGGTAATTTAATAGTATTATCACCCAAAATTATACAATCTTCGCATTTGGAAAGCTCCCAAAGATTTAAGGAATCATAAATATCCTTGGGCATTAAACAGAATTCAGACATATATCACAGCGAGCATGGAAGTTTCACCATTGATAACAACTTTTACTGAGGGAACCCATCCCGATGGTTCAAAATTTACTGGCACATTATCATAGTGTTCACGAATCTGATTATACCCTTCTTTTAGACCAGATATGTTTGTTTCAAGAGTATTAAGTCTATCATTATGCTCATGAAACCGAATCAATTTTACTGATTGGAGGGCTAGAAATTGTAATCATTTTTTATAGCATTAAAAGCTTGATCCCCATCATAACGAAGGAAATCTCCTCCTACCACAGCATCTAAAGCATATCTGTAGCAAAGAACAAGACCAAAATAAAAGCTACTAAGGAGCAGGCTTAAAGTCATTTTAGGTTCAGTTTTAGCATAGGACTCAAAAATTCTAGACCAAGCATCTTTAAAACTCTCCTCACTCCCTTGCTTGAAAGTGAAATCTCTTCCTCAGGTGACATGACGATAGGAACAGGGCTAGACATGATAACAAGACTGAAAATAACAGATAAGTAACTAATTTTTTTGTGTTTTTGATAAATAAAGCAAACAAGACAAGATAAAAATAAACTAAGCAAGACAATAACAAAGTAAAGAGATTGGAAGCGTGAAACTCCCCTTGCAGAAATCCTCTTACTCCCCGGCAACGGCGCCAGAAAAAGTGCTTGATGACGTGAATCACACGTTCGTTGGGAGACCCCAAGAGGAAGGTATGAAGCAGTGCAGCAGCAGTTTTCCCTCAGTATGAAACCAAGGTTTCGAATCCAGTAGGAGTAAGAGCACTTCTGAAGGTTGTCAGTGGCGCCGTTTACGATCACCGACGTGGAACCTGCACACAACACAATCAAACTACTTTGCCCCAACGAAACAGTGAGGTTGTCAATCTCACCGGCTTGCTGAAAACAAAGGATTAAACGTATGGTGTGGAAAATAGTATTAATTGCAGAGAATGAAAAGGAACAATGTTTGCAGTTGGTTGTATTATCAGTGTAAAAGAATGGACCGGGGTCCACAGTTCACTAGTGGTGTCTCTCCATAAAAGATAACTAACATGCTGGGTAACAAATTACAGCTGGGCAATTGACAAATAGAGAGCGCATGACAATGCATATATATGACAAGATGACTACTGATATTCAATTGGGCATTACAACAAGATACATAGACCGTTATCCAACAGCATCTATGACTAATAATCCACCTTCAGGTTGACATCCGTGTTCCCCGTTGGTATTAAGTTGCAAGCAACAGATTATTGCATTAAGTAATGTGCATAATGTAAACAATACAATTATCCTTAGACAAAGCATTGTTGTTTTACCCCTAGTGGCAACAGCACATCCACAACCTTAGACGTTGCTGTCACTCGCCCAGATTACCGGAGGCATGAACCCACTATCTAGCATAAATACTCTCTCTTGGAGTTACAAGCATCTACTTGGCCAAAGCATCTACTAGTAACGGAAAGCATGCAAGATCATAAATAACATATAAGATAGATTGATAATCAACTTGATCATAGTATCAATATTCATCGGATCCCAGCAAACACAACATGTAGCATTACAATAAGATGATCTTGATCATGATAGGCAGCTCACAAGATCTAAACATGATAGCACAAGGAGGAGAGACAACCATCTAGCTACTGCTATGGACCCGTAGTCCAAGATGAACTACTCACGCATCACTCCGGAGGCAGGCATGGTGATGTAGAGCCCTCCGGTGATGATTCCCCTCTCCGGCAGGGTGCCGGGAAGAGCTTCAGAACCCTCCCGAACTAGGGTTGACGACGGCGGCGGCTACGGAATTTTTCGTGGATGGAGGTTCGGGTATTTAGGGTTTCTGGACGAAGGCATTATATAGGCGAAAGGGCGGCATCTGGAGGCACCCGAGGGGGTCACGCCACCCCCCAGCGCGACAGGAGGTGGGGCCGCGCCGGCCCCTGGCGTGGCTGCCTCCTCGGTCGCCTCCGTCTCTCCTTTGGACTCCTTGTACGTGTCGGGAAAATAGAAGGTTCTGTCCAAGTTTCGTCCAATTCCGAGAATATTTCCAGAACAGCTTTTCTGGAATACAAAAACAGCAGAAAACAGGAACTGGCACTGTGGCATCTTGTTAATAGGTCAGTCCCAGAAAATGCATAAAAAATGATATGAAGTGTATGTAAAACATGTAACAATTGGTATAATATCAACATGGAACATCAGAAATTATAGATACGTTTGAGACGTATCACCAACCACCTGCTCGCCATACTTTCCCCAAAGACGTGTGCACTCACCAAACCAGTGGAGAAGGAAAGAACGAGAAGAGGCCACGTCGCCTGGAAAGCCACCACCAACGAGGGTTTTTCCCCTAAAACCCCACACACCCCTTGCGTGACCACCTTGGCAACCCCCTGGCCTATAAAGGGAGGGCCAAGGTCACCAAGGAGGAGGATCAGACGAGAGAAGATAGCAACACCCTAGTAGAGCTTGAAAGGCAGAGGCGAGAGGTGATCTCGTCCGGGTCAGGATCTGCTCGTCGTCTACCTCCAGCCAACCATTTCCCGGGTCGATACCCGGAAACCACCTTGCAGCTACACTATGATGAAAGTTTCAATCCAGACACGCAGGAGTAGGGCTTTTAGCCTCCGGGCGGTCTGAACCTGGGTAACTCCCTGTGTCTCTATCTTGCTCGTTGGAGTTCTCTTGAGAGGACGAACTTAGTCTCACCCGGAAGCATCGTTCCAAGCCTCCTTCGCGCCCCTCACCGAACCAACTAAAAGGGGGTAACCGCTAATCCCGGTGTCCGCGCATGGAGACCTGACACAAACTTTTTGGATTCTCAGCCATTCAGAAGTTAACTGCTTCTATACCGTGTCTTCCATATGGACCTCCCATAGACTCCTTGGATCATTAACTCCGTATGTCTGAATCCATAGTCGTTGAAGACATATACATATTTTGTGCAACATTGGTGTGGCAGTGTTCGAACCGACCTACCCGAGAACAACAAATGCACGAGACACAACTCGGCACATGGAAAAAGGTGCAGAGAGAGGATTTCCTGAGATGTTTTGGAGCATCGATTGCATGCATTGGAGATGAAAGAATTCCCCATTCGCTTTACATGGGATGTAAAGGAGGACATGCTAGAGCATGTAGAGTTGAAGCTGTGGCCGATTATGACCTGTCGATTTAGAACACATTATTTGGCATGGCCGTTTCTCAGAGTGACATCAACGTGCTACAACGCTCTGTGTTGTTTGCGAGACCTTCTAAAGGGGAAGCTCCGGAGTGCAACTATATATGAGACCAACCCATACGACAAGGGGTACTATCTAGCAGATTACATCTATTTTTGTTGGTTGAAATTTGTGAAGACAAACTGCAACCCTGTTGCAGTTGGTGAGGTAGACTCACACTTTGCAAAGAGGCAAGAAAGTCTCCAGAATATGTGGAGTGGGTATTTGGTGTGCTCCAAACCCGGTTTGTGGTTGTCAGGTACAATTCTCTATCATGGCCGCTTGCTTAGATGTGGGAGATCATAAATACTTATGTTATCATGCACAACATTATCATCGAGAGTGAGTGAGATGCCAATATGGTGTTCGATCAGCAGTTTGAACACCAGAATCCTCTTGCCGAACCACATCATGATGTGTCTAATTTTCTCGCTATGAATCAAAAAATTCGTGATGAAACAACTCATAATCAATTGCAAAAGGATCTATTCGCGCAGTTGTGGGTGCCCAGGGCACACAAAGCAGTTTGGGCATCACACGTTGTTTACTGGAACTTGTCGATTTTTTATTTGAATTTAATGATTGAAATAACTATATTTTACATGTGTTCAAATAATTGTTGGACTATGCAATCGTATTTTTGTGATTTAGAGATAAATATGAATTTCTTTTTGATGAAAATGGGCAAAAATGATAGGGCTGAAAGCCTGAAACATTGGGGCCGCCAGTAGGGACACCACCCCCATTGTGCGGGACATGGCCAACACCACCAAATCAGACGAATTTGGAGTGTGCTGGGCACATTTTCGAGGGTACCGGTGGAGATGCTCTAAGTCGATTGAAACTTGCCTGTTATATGGCCAAATTTTGAGGAAGCCCAAATAGTAAGAAGGAGTTGAGTTTGGCAGGTAACACACGACCAGAACCATGCATCATTGCTTCGAAAGTGCTCACCGTAGCCGATCGACAGATGGGCTCACTGGAGATCGATGGAAGAAGAAGAAGTGACCCCATTGTAACTTTTCCAGAGTAGCAATAGCGGGAACGCAGCTTGAAAGAAATCGAAGGGTGTGGTAAAGCATACATGATTGACTGATTAGCCATGCATCCTATTACGTACGCTAGCTGGGTGGCGTAGCCCAGAAAAGGTATATAGCTGGGTGGCCATGCATCCTATTAGTAGTAGGTTTGGCCGGGGCCGGGCTTATGCATGCACACGACCGTACATGACCTACCGGAGCGGAGCGGAGCGGCCGACACAAGGATCTGCGCTGCGCGTCCACGGCGAAAGCTCGATCTGCACCGTCGGAGCCCAACACCCGTACCATGCTATGCTAGCTATGTATACGTAGTAGCTCGCTGCCTTTGCACGCCAAGGTCAAAAAGCCCGCCCCCGGGTGGTCCTTCTTTGTAATCGCCCCGACAACTCAATCTGGTTATATATATACGAATAATCGGCTAGCTAGCATATACGCCAAGTTCTGAAATGACATCGCTTCAACTTTCGCCGACCCATTACTTTACCTGGATACCGATCATCGATCACTAGGTACGTTTCCAATATGCACGACGGTCGCGATCGAGAGATAGTTGGATCAATCCATTTTCACTTTGCTATAGTAGTGAGCAGAGATGTCATGATCGACTGCCTTTTCATCAGGGAGTATAGTAGTAGCTTTTTGGGGTCATCTATTTGGCGATCAATGGGTGGCTTGGCACTTGCGCTTCACTGGGCATTGCATGCATGCAAATGCACGTTGCCAATTGCTCATCTGGGGCCGAGGGTTAATGCATGCTCCATCTCCATGGCAGGGATGAACAGCGAATGGTAGCCTTTCTGCATGATGCCTTTCTTTGCCCAGGCGCACGGCTAGGGTAAACAGAGGGCGACACTGTGCGCACACTAGAGAATTCATGAATCATGAGAGATAGAGAGCGCCAAGTGGAGGGAAGGAAACATGTACCTGCAGCTTTAGGGTGCATGATCGATTAGGCCGCACGGCGCACTTGGTGGCCATGCCATGCATGCACGCAGCATGGCCCTTCGTTTCCGTGCAGCTAAGCCTCCTCCTCTCTTTCCGGTGGCTGTTCATTTTTGTTTGCCACCTACTGCGTCGGAATCCTTGGCTTGGAATCCGAAGCCTCCCTCCCTTGGCTACAGTAAATTTCCGGGCAGATTTCGTCGAGAGAGAAATGCATGGCTATATTTGTTTTGGTGGGAAAACAACAAGCTGCTAGCCGGGGAGTTCCACTGTGCAACAAGTATAGTGTACAACATCAACGAGCATCAACATCACGCATCATATCTACTCCTATATGATCGAAGAGACTATGAATGGAACATCTCGCTCTTGGACAGTTTCAGTGCATCCATCACGCTCGTCATAGTCCAAAATCTCCTTCAGTACCGCAACATCATTATTAGGAGGAAGAAGCAGTGGAGATGGTCCCGTACGTCGCCGTGCTCAGCCACTGCACTCGTCCCTGGTAACGTCTAACCACCTTCCAATATCACCACCTCCTTTTTCAGTCTCAAGATTGCAAAGCCTGCGAAAACAACCATCATGACAAATGATAATCACCGGGTCAGGGAACTAATCAACTTAATATCAAAACATGCATGATGTCTTGGAGCATCTCCAGTAAAGACGTTATTGCGGCCCTCCATGGCCAAAGTAGAGGGGCCAATGCAAAAAATGAAACAGACCTCCAATAGACTCTCTATACCACAAACTATGGGCATGTTTGGATTGTAAGGTTGAAAAACACAGAAATAGGAAAAACATAGGAATCACACAAATTTGCATGTGCAAAACAGAGGAGTTGTCATTTGGATAAAACATAGGAAACGCGTCTCGATCATATGCAATTGAGTCTACAAATGCGTTTGGACTGGATGTTCAAATGTCTATAGAATTGAGGCATAGGAATCCAATCCATCAAAAATTTGGGAGACCATCCTTTTGATAAAAAAACAATCCGTAGGAAAAAAAATCTAAGGTTTGGAATTCTACAAAGATCATATGAAAATCCTACAATCCAAAGACACCCTATATTTCGGAGGCCCTCCAAATCACCCTCACTACATGATGTGCCGCAATTGTCTTTTCCACCGCCATCTTTCGGTAGCATCTGGAGCACCTACATGTTGTACCAGCAGTGTGTCACATACTACCTCTGTTCAAAAAAAAAAACAAGACGTATAAATTTAGCCAAATGTTAATTTTTTTCTAACTTTGACCAAATATATACAAGAACATATAAATAATTACACTGAATAAATACACTATGAAAATGCATTTCATAGTAGATCTATCGATATTGATTTGGTGATGTAGTTGTTCATATTTTTGTCCGTAAACTTTGTCAAACTTACAAGATGTTGACCTTTAACTAAATTTAATTTGCCTTCTTTTTAAACTGATGTCTAAGATATTGGAGGTTCGTTCCGAAGATCAGTTGGTTTTAAAAGAGCTCTCATTTTTGTTGAGACGGATCAAAATATCGGCTTGTTGACATGTAGGATTATAATTATTATAATTGTGTTGATGTATAGCATCAACACATTACTGATACATGAAAGCGAATATAAATGATGTTATTTGGCTAGTATGCTAGAGATGGAGAACATGGGGACGGAATATCTTTTTAGATGTCGAGCAAAGATACTGATGATCCAATTTGGCTAGTCTGCTTTGGTTGCTCCTTGGGAGTTTTGAAAATGGCCAGAGCAGCATAAGACAGCCTGCACAGCAACATGAACTTTTAGTCCTTCCTAGGAGCATAAAAGTGCGGTGGACCAACAACGACAAGAGAGCATTGATTGATTGATCCCTACCAAGGTTTTGTTCCCGAATTTTTTTTCCCGAGGGGGCTCGGGATTCCCGGTTACCGCGGTAACCGAGAAATCCCGGATGGTTACCGGACAAATTAAAAAACAAATTTCGAATTCAAATTTTATTTAACGTTTAAACTAGATTGTTACACAGCAGCTAGTGTAGCGTAGCGGTATGCCATGATTACCTTGTGTGCGCACAGTCCAGGTCGCAGGTTCGAACCTTGGAGTATTCTATTTTAATCATTACATAGAAAGAAAAATAATTAAAAAAAAGAGACAGAACAGTAAACTCGAACCTGGGACCTGCTGGAGGGAGTAACGCGTCGCAACCACTGCGCTACGTCTTTGAGCTTGAAAATTCTAGGAGTATTACCTTATATTTACCTAACATTTGGTGTTAAAATTCAAAAAAATTGAAAAATCTCGGGATTTTTTTTTGACCGGTATGCACCTTTCCCGTGGGTGCTCGGGAAACCCGGTTACTGGGCGGTAACCGGATTTACCGACCGGTAACCAAAACTATGATCCCTACCACCGTGGCATGTTCTAGCCACACATGTGCATTCAGATGCAGGAGCCTTTCTCCGAATTTCTTTTACACATTCAGTTACTGGCTACACCGTCCATTCCGCCCTTATTTATGTTCTTTCTACATCGCATATTTTCTTTACTAAGAAAATGAAAGCTCATCTCAATCAAAAAGGAAAAATGGAAGTGGACGTTGAGATTGCATTTTAGTCAGGACGCTGGTTGGATAAAAATCAGTGGTGGCACCCCAAATGAGAAAAGAGATAACATTCCTCAAGACAAGATTAGTTAATTTTTGCCATATCTATGTTGTACATACTATTAAATGGGTACTACCTGACTACAATGAGAAACTTCAATTCTTGCAAACACGTTAAAAAAAACATAGTAATCCAACTCCATTCTCTCTATTTCTATAGAAAGAGAACTGAAAACCTACAACTACATGACTAGGTATTACCGCCAACTCTAAGTCTGTTTTTTGAAACCTTATTTTGTTCTTGTAACCACCATACTCAATTTGTTTTTAGAGGGTGTTCTATTCACATGACTAGGTATTACCGCCAACACTTGTTATTTTTGGAGGCTATGTGCTTCCTAGATGACCAAGTGTCACTTAAAATCATTTGGATTTGGGAAGGAGCCAATAAGTATGTGAAGACTGGAGATGGTTTACTTTGTGTGACATCTACCCTTAGTGGGATTGAGCATGGGCCCATTGTCCTAGATCAAGGATTCAGAGTGGGCCTTGTGGCCGTGGTATTGGTGACCATAGGACCTTTTGTCCGAACTTCTCAAATGAGAATGTAGTAGAATTGTACCAACAATTTGAAAATCGGGTCTACATTCTTGGGTTTTTTCATCGTCTCAACTTAAGTTTATACTTTGTGCGATCTAGTCGTGCCACATGTACCTATACTGAATTGCATGCTACCGTAGGAAGTTCTATATACGACAACAAGTTGATATTAATTTGTTAAAATTGACAACTTCCATTACAGTTTACGGCGCCTATTCACCCCGCCTAGTCGATATTGTAGATCTTAAAACGTATACCCCTACTGAAATCTTAATTTATCCTATGTGATATGTGAAACTTGCCAGTGCTCCGTAATTTACTGCCATTATGTTACCTGTTTTGTCGCCATGGCCATGGATCCTCTTGTGCCATAGACACTGGCGGAGCTACCTTAGCCCAACCGGGTGCACAGGACACCGGGTCCATTTGATTTTTCTTTGTATATTGACAAATTTCTACCGTATGTGCACCCCTGAGCCCAATAGCTGTGCACCCGTGTAGCCCAAAACATTGAAGCCCAAGTGTTGTGCACCCTGGAGTCATTTGCTGTAGCTCCGCCGCTGGCCATAGATATGCACATGTAATAAAAAGTCGCCTCTTTATTGTACTTGTCTAGCTACTACTGTACATGCTGACAAAGTGGAACTTTCATCCCACGATGGCTCGATCCACAGCTATGTCGCCAATAAGAAGCAAGTGATGGAGTTAAAAAGTTGTAGGCCGGAGTCGTTGCATGTACTGTAGTACCGATGCTTCGATCGAGCGGCAAAAGTGAAAAAGTATCCCACATGAAGGCGTATAGATAGATGGCGCTTTTACTTAACTTCCTCCGATCGATCCAGCGCCAAAGCGTGGCAGAAATAATTGTCGATGGTCCAACGTAGGCGGAACATTGGTCGTCTCCACGCGCGAGAGCGCAGATACACGATGCGCGACGATGAACTAAAATTGCGAGAAGGGCAGGCATCGTCGTGGTAGTTCCATCGATCTGGCTGGCAGGAAGCAGCGGCAAAAAAGCCTTTGATCGATCATCCATGGCATCATTGCAATTAACATGCATATGTCTGAGAAGTCGTCGTCGTGCTTCCTCCCTCCCAGCCTCCCAGGACACGGCAGAAGCATCATACCATATCAAGCTTGGTTTTCAACTACCTTTTTTCTCTTTGAGGAATAGGTCTCTTTTTACTAGTACTACTACTACTACGGGAAAATAGCGATCCCACACTTTACATGATACCACTATATAAAATTCGAATTTACAAGTTTGCACTAATGTCCTTGGCCTAGGGTTGCAACGCGACGCCCGTACCCGGCCCGCATAACAGCAAATTAGACAAAAGTTTGATGTAACTAACCTGCTGGGATTTGATCGATTTGAGCTAAGCGGCCTATGCGGGACCGCCGCTAGCAACCCTAACTTGGCTCAAGCCGACTTTTTGGCGCCTTTCATACTCTTTATGTTCTCTGTTAATAATTGATGGAATGGGTCAAGGTCTTTGCCTCTAATCAAGCAAGAAAAACAATTGGCCCAACACCGATCTTGTTCCTTGTTTCTATGGCGTTGATGAATGAAACAATCAAACAAATCAAGTCAGAGCAAGCAGCAACCTGTGGTGCTGTTGTCAGAGTGAGAACACCATGGTTGGCTCCAAACGGGGTACAGTACGCGTTACATTACACTCTGCAAAAGGGCCAGCCCAGACCAGACCAGTGTAATTGTGTAGCACCTTTGACTACTAATCGATTTTTTTAGGGAACTAATAAAAATACTTCACACTTTCTGTACCTTGGAATTTCTTCCCGCATGCGACCGTTATGATGATTAGCTAACTGAAATTTGGCATGTTCATGAAGCGCAGCTAGCTTCACCGATTTAACATTGTTGTGATGCACGGCCCGAGATGAGCATTGCATAAGGATGGATGGTGTGAAAGCTCGTTACTGCCATTATATAAGGTGAGGTTGCCTTGCTGTGAAACATGTTTAAGAAATTTGTTGGGAGATATTATATCCAGACTCTGTGAGTATACAGTTGAAAGGAGTAAGTATCCAAATAAATTAGATGAGGTATTAGAAGAGCACTGAACAAATCGGTCTAGAATAGGCTTTTTATATGAACGAGCTTTACACATGCATTCAAGGTCCCTTGCATCCAACTACCGCCCATCACATCCTTTTCTTCACTCCTGACTAACGCAACTGCCTCCACGCAGTCCATCTCAACCATGCACTGCAAATCACTCCACTCCATTGCTAGGGCTAAGCCCTCCATGCATGCCACGAGCTCCGCCTCGAGGGGTTGAACAGGTGCGCAGATGTCGACATGTAGAGAAGATAACATGCCCATGATGGTTGGCGAAGCACTATTCATGCACCCAAGTGCGGAGCCAGGATTTGGACATGGTGGGGGGCGAAAGAGGCTCTGATAAGAAAATCAAGTCTCATATAATCACATCACATCATATATATTTTGTAGTAACGGTACGTGCTATAATTTGTGTAAGGCACTTGCACAAGTAAACAAAAGAATTTTATAGTACTAGTATTCGAGTTCGAAGAAGTGGCTTGGAAAAACAACATATCATGTATTGCTCTCCATATTTCTCCATGGTCGTCATTTAATTAAGCACATGTAACTATTCATATCTATCGTACTAATGCATGAGACATAGCAGATTAGCAGTACGGATAGGAATACCTCAAGTCATCTGGTGGTGAGTTCCTGAAATATTGCACATGGGGGCGGAACTGGACAACGGGGCAGCCCGGGCTAGCCCGGGTCTTGCCTCATGTAGCAAGTCTGCAAGTGTATCCTCCTTATAAATTTCACAAAATATATACTCCCACCAATCCATAAAAATTGTCGCTAGCTAGCAACGAACTTGTGCGTTCAGCTTGTATTTCGTTCGACATTTTAATCGGATTGGAGGGAGTATATTATACACAGTCCAGCCCATGTCCTTGGGCCAGAATGACCCGGACTAGTGTTATAAGGCCATCAAGCCAGCGAGGCAGCCATCCACTAACTCACGATTGGTTCGCATCCGGGCGGCCGTAACTTCTTGCTATCCTTTTTTTTTTCTCTGAGACGAGAGTAACTAGCTAGCTTTACATGCTCGCATTTTCTTTGTAAAAAACATGTTCGTGTTACAATCGTCGGCCCGAGCCCTCGCCAAATCACGCGCAGCGGCCAGAGTCGCCATGTTTGGCCGCGCCACCGCCGCCGAGGCCGAAGGAGACGCCCTCATTTTGAGTTATCGGCCGCGCCCAGAGGCAGCAGCTTGTGTGTTCAATAGCATGACTAATGAAAATATATTGCATACATGACGAATCAATGATATTAAAATTGTGTTCTATATGTTGATACATTTTTCTATAAACTTGATCAAATTTAAATTAATTTTACTTAAGAGAACTCTAGAAGGTCAATTGTTTTTGCAACAGAAAGAGTGTAGGACACAGACAAGTAACGAAGAAGGAAATTAAAAACGTCTACCAGCTCACCATGCTCATTAGCCCTCCCGTCTCATGACCCATCTTCGTAAAATTTTCAGAAGCTACCCGTGGGTGAAATGCAAAGTGAATTGAGAAACAATTTTTCAGGCTCCTAGAGTTGGACAAATTTGCGGAATCACTTCAGCTTGCTTGTTCATTTTGAGTGGAAAGACCCTACTATATATTGACGAGCTCTTTTACGGTGATTGGGACGGTACTCTGGGTCCGGGTGCCGTTGAGTCTGAATTGTTTTAATCATTGATTAAAACAACTGATTAGTTTTGTACCTAAACACATATGATGTGTGCTCTGGCTAAGACGTGCACCAATCGGAGCAGCTCATCCCTTGTCTACGCATGGGCAGCTGTGCAACCGAACGAAACATTGTGCAGATGCACTAACAAATAAGAGAGTCATGGTAGGAGATTAGATTTACCCTTTAAAATAATTAAAAACAATTACGAGTAATAGTCCCACATAGTTTCAGTAAAGGTCCTACATAGTTTCAATACCGGTCCACGTATTTCGGTACCAGCCCCACCAAATTTTCGGTACCGTCACTCTAGTACCGCACATTTTAAACCCGTTAGATCGGGTGGATTAACGGTTGTTAAAAATGTCAACCACCGTAAAACTTGTATATACTGGGTGGGCCTCGCGATGACAAAATGTCAACCACCGTAAAACTTGTATATACTGGGTGGGGTTAGGTAACCCTCGCGATGACAAGGATATGGATAACTTTTCTATACCCCACGGATGTCATCATTGAGAATGATCGGAAGGTTAGTTTTTTTCTTCACGTCCCATGGCTTGCTGGGATGAAACCGGAGGATATCACGCCTCCATCTTCGCCGTTTTTGAAAAGAAAATTTGATTGATCTACAACGCGCCGGAAAGTGATCACTGGAACTACTAGATCAACACCAAACATGGTTTCCCAGTGCATCACATTTAGGAAAATGTCATGATATGGAGCCGCCTTGGGACAATGCACTCATCCATGGAGTCCCCGATGACATTAGTTGGAAATTGACATACTATCGGAGAATGCACCGCTAAAATTGGTTACCATATTCAATTTCTTGGGGCAAGCTACATGACAATGAAGCTGTGTACAGTGTACTTTGAGCAATTTGGGCGCCTCTCAAATACAAATTGTTTTGCTTGTCTCGTCATTAAGAATTGGCTTTGGACGACGGATGGGCTTTAAGAATCGTTTTTTTTTAAAGAATCGTGGGTGGCCAAATTGCGTTCTTGAGAACCCGAAACCGTCGCTCATATCATTTTGGGTGATTTGGGATGCCACTAAGTTTTAGAGGTGCGAGATTCAACCGACTCACTGGGGCTAACTTCCCCACGGTTAAGGAATGGTGGCATGATTGTGGCAAAGCTATGTACAAGCAAGCTGAAGTGATTCCGCAAATTTGTGGCATGATTGTGGTTAAGGAATGGTGGCATGATTGTGGTTAAGGAATTGTGGCATGATTGTGGCAAAGCTCTGGAATGGTATCAGACTCACCGAGCGGAAATCCTTGAACAGATTTTTTTTTAGATTCTCAGGGAGGCTTCCCCGGTTCCATTAATCAAAACGAAACCATCGGGTTCATACATACAGGATTTTGCTGGAAAGAAAAGGTTGAGACTGCCTGACCCAACCAGCGCAGTTCTCCGAGCAAAATAACAGGCTTTTAGCCAACCCGCGGTCAGCAACCTACCTACCTCTCCAACATCAAAAGCACCCACAGAAGCTACCGAATCTACAGAGACCACTACAAGATAAGTTGAAACTACAAACTACAGTTCTTAGCTCCCCGCCTCCAAGACCATCCGAAGCTTTTTACATCACCACATGGATATCACCGCTCTCCTCCGGATGTTTCTTTGTCAAGCGTCGCTCTGCCACCATAGGATGAAGTAATGGTGGACTTCCAGGTACTGATCCAGCCAAAGTCAGCACACCTCAACCCGGGTCGATCGCCAAGGGGGATTTGAGCTTTGCGAGCAGCAGGCTTGCGAACTGATCCACCTTTCCTCCTGCCAGCAGGCGCGCGAATTGATCAGATTTGGGATGCCACTATGTTTAGGCTAGTGGTGCTGGAGATTCAACCGGCTCATCGGGTTAACTTCCCCACCGTTAAGGAATGGTGGCATGCATCATGAGTGTGAAGGTTAAAGATTTTTCCTCTGTTAAAGAAAAACCCGTCACGCGGCACGCCTGTCGAACTGCATGTTTTACATACATGCACATCATCTCCTAGCTGAACAACTCATGAAATGCCCGCCTGCACCGCTGCTGCTTTCTGCGGATATATGCATTGCATTTGCATGCCCATGAGCTCAGCCACAGTGTAGTTACATTTTGCATCCGCAGTTAATGGTGAATGTACTCCTCTCCTGTGTCAGGTTCCCGATGAACTCAGCAACAGTCGGTTACCGGCGAGAGGCGACGTCGTCGTCCATTATTCCCGGGGTTCGAGAAAGCCAATCGCACAATCATGATACTCCGACTCCAAGCTCCATTGATCAGGCTCGCAGGCAGAGGACCCAAAGCTAGCCTTGATGGCAACATGTGTGAAGAATGGTGCTTCGTTTTGAGACACGAGGTAGCATGAAGCATCCCTTGTCGACCAAGAAGACCGCTTGATTTGCGTAGACACGCGTTGATGCTCTTTATTTCTCACGATTGCAACAACACAGCGGCTCTGTCGGCCCAACCTTCGATCAATTCTATTTCTACCGCTGGTTCACCAACTGCGCACTCCTGCCTATAGCTTTAATCAGCGAGCAAACATTTGGAATTCTCCATTTAGAGCCTCTTTGCTTCGCATGATTAATTCTACAAACGCGGGAACAAGAAAAATTGGGTGCTCAATCGTAAGGATTCCGAATTGCAGTTTGTTTGGTTCAATCACACAAAGACTAAGGATATATTCTTCCAAATAGGTTTGAGTGGACGTTAGATTTCCTATGCAAATATTTTTTTAGAAAAAATCTTACGTAATTCATCTCTACAAATCAAACAATCAATACAGTAAAAAATACTAAGGATTTAATCCTCCTTAATTTTCCTATGAAAATCTTTTAAATCGGAGTAGCCCTTAAGGTGTTATTTAATTTAAAAAAAATTATAAATCTAAGAGGATTTTATTAGAACATTACAAATTTTAGAAGATTTTATTATAACATTTGATTTTTATAAATAGGACTAGTTATAATATGATTTTTTCATATATCATTATGTCGCACGCAATTACTGACCCCATGAGGAATTCCATTTGTTCAACATATAAAAATATGGCATACACCACATTTTTTGTCTTTTTTTGTGTGCATCGAACAATTTACGTAAGTTTTTAGATCATGCGAAGTAACAATACCCTAAGAGCCTCTTTCCAACACACAATTTTGAAAACATTGCAGTATGAGAAGTGCAATACCATAATATGGCATGTTGAAACCTACAAGGAAAAAACTCATAAATTATTGAGAAGAAACAATTAGATGATGCACATGAAAAACTTAGTGAAGTCCAAGATTAGGCACTAATTAAATAGAGATTGAAGGGATAGCCAAAGATGAGAAAAGGGATAAGTTAACACACTAGAGTGTTGAGTTAACTGCAATAATCTGTGAGTGATCCCGAGAGTGATGAGAGAAGGGATAGCCAAAGTTGAGAGAAGGGATAACTAAAGTCACTAAAGAAGGGATAACTAGCGTGTTAAGTTAATTTGCATTTGTTTGCATAATAGGTAAAGTCAGTGGTGGAGCCAAAGTAGAAATTCTGTGGGGGTCAAACACTAATTAACCATGTATTGTACCCAATTTTTCCTTTTTTACAGCACATATTAATAGATTTTGCTGAAAAGTTATGGGGTCAGCTGACCCCACAGCTTGTACGTGGATCCGCCGCTGGGTAAAGTGACCAATCTCTTTTGCATTTGATTGATAAACTCAATATGATTTTATTCTGCAATAATCTGCATTTGTGTATACCACGGCGACGAAAAGAGGAGCGGCTCTGTTGTTCCGGTGGGCCGTATGGGAGGAGTGTTATACATCGCGTGAAAACCGGGAGGGAGAAAGAGCGCTCATGTCCGTTTGATCGAGTCATATGAAAGACCTAGATTTGATTTTCCTAACAAGTTCTTATGATTAACTTCCACCTTGCAGTTTATACCCCCACCGGATGACGTGAACCTAGTAGTAAACTATCTCTGTCTGCTCTACTCTATGAATCTATCTATGTTTTGTGTTGAACTGTTGTGTTGGTGAAATGGTATTGTTGCTACACGTAATTTTATTTCTTGACATGAACTGAAATGGTACCGTTGAAGCGACTATTATATTTTGTGTTCGTATTATGTTGAAATATGTGAAATAAATCAACTCAAACTCTATCACTATCTTTTGCATTTGTTGTTTTGTCAAAAATATTTAGAAATATGCAACAAGCACATAGTCTTCCCACAAGAAACTTAACGGTCAACTCACAAAAGTGGCAATCTCGAAGCGAGCATCACATTAGTTTAATGGCATTCTGGAATGACGACTAATTTAATGACATTCTCGGACCGAGACAACCGTTTGATGGCATTTTTTAAATTCCTCTACATTAAAACGTTAATACATAAATAAAATTGAAATAATTATATCTCTATTTTCTTGTCTATTTATCTCCTTTTCTTTTGTAACAAGCATGAACCACCTTTCCCTTTTTAACTTTTTCTTACATGAACATATGTTGCAACATGCATGAACAATTTTTTAAAACAATATGAACACTTATTTTAATATGCATGTACATTATTTTTTTAATGGGAAAATTTATTTGTATTTTATTTAATTATTATTGCGTTTTGATATTTTTTCTCTTTTCATAAATGTTTTAACCTGATAAATGAACATCTATGTAAACTATGTAAAATTTATTTTGAACCGCTTAAACAATTATTTTGATATATAAACTTTTATTTCTGACCCGCATGAACAATCATTTTAAACCGAATGGACATTCTTATTTTCGACGGCACAAAAATTATTTTGAAGATAAAAAAACAAACTCGCCCCTGTTAATGGGACGCGCCAGATTGCGGCCCATGTGTTTTCAGATCATCCTACGCTGGGCTAGAGTTGGGTTTCATAATTGTTTTTTAACAGGAGTTGGGCTTAATCTTGTTTGGGCTTCCAAACCCGACCGACCGACCTCACTGAGCCGCTCTCAGCCGGCCACGCCCATTCGCCAAACGAGGCTGCAACCTGACCGAGCATTCTGAACCGAACCCTTCCCCGCTCGGTCGCCGCAGATCCGCCACCGATGGGCTGCCTGCTGGCCCTCACCGACGACCTCCTCGCGGAGCTCCTCGTCCGCGTGCCGTCGCCGGCGGACATCGCCCGCGCCTCCGCGTCCCGCGCCTCGCTCCGCCGCGTCGCCACCTTGCCGCGGTTCCTCCGCCGCTTCCGCTCCCTCCACGCCCCGCCCCCGCTCGGCGTCTTCTTCCCCGACGGCGCCGCCTTCTATCCCGCACTGCCGCCCAACCCCACGGCCCCCGCCGCACGCGCGCTCGCCCTCGCGGCCGACTTCTCCTTCGCCTTCCTCCACCCCCCCGGGCGCGAGTGGCTCGTCCGCGACCGCCGCGACGGCCGCTTCCTACTCGACCGCGCCGCGCCGGCCGGCTCCACGGCCTTCACAGAAATCTCCGTCTCCGACCCGCTCTTCCGGCGGTACATCCTGCTCCCGCCCATCCCCGACGACCTTGCCGCCTCCGTCGAGAACCCCTACCTCCAGCGCGGCGGGGACGAAGGGATGCAGTCGCGCAGCAACGAGATCTTCCTGGCTTCTCGCGGCAATGATGATCGTGGTGAGGAGCTGCCGTTCGCCGTGATCTGGATGGCGTGCTGCCGAGGGAAGCTCGTCGCGTTTTACTTCTGCTCCGAGTCTCGGCTGTGGCTTGCGCTTTCACCGCCGGTACACCATGCTTTGAGCATGCGGAGAGTCATGGGTGTTCGTCTGGGACAGCGCAACCACGCTCACGGCTGCTTCTACTGGATGATCACTCTCACCCGGCGGTGGCTCGTGCTGGACACCCGCAAAATGGAGTTCTCCATTCTCGACATTTCGCCTGTCCTGTACTCCTGTTAGGCCGCACGATGATGTTCAGCAATCAGATTACCACTCTGGAGTCGGAAGAAGGCAGGACCACCGTCGTGGTCTCGGATCTTTTCCGGGCGGATAAGAGATGTGTCGTGTATTTTTATACGTTCATGTCTTTCAGTGACCGGTGGCACCTGCAGCACAAAATCAAATTGTCCGAGGAATGGGGAGACCGGTTTTGAGGCATCATAGGCGCATTTGAGGACCGCTTATTCATAAAGCTAGATCATCCAAAGGAGAATTTGGGAGATCCGGTCGAGCAGAATGTCACGTACTTTTGGTTTGATGTCAAGACTATGCGGGTTGATAGGTTCACGGAGATAACTTCTGCTACTGTGAATGAAGCCTACCTTTACACTGGATTTGCCCTGTCACTGTCACTTCCTACTGTCTGATGTGGTAAGTTTCTGCTCTCTGCTTGCTTTTGTCATTCTACAGGCTACAGCATTGGGGTGTTAGGTTGTAATAATAGTTTTGTTTGATAATATGGCTATGTTTCCTGTTGAGGATTTTAATGTTGCAAGCTGCTCTAGATCCTAGAAAAAGTGGAGAAGATAAGTCATGCTATATAATTTGGGTTTAGTGGGCATGCTTCTTATCATCAGCTGGACATCTAAAATGTGTTGTTTTCATCATATTCTTCCAGAGTTCCAGGTCCACCTTTTAATTATATTTCCGGAGGTTCTATCTTTTCTGTAGTGCTTTTGTTAAATTGACGCGTCATATATGCTTCCAGATCCACCTTTTAATTATTCTTGAGTGCAGCTCCTAGTACTGTAATCCGTATACATGCACTTTTAATGCCAGTGGTATTAGCAGTTAGTATTAGCTGTAGTAACTGAGGCCATTTATTTTGTAGGTGTGGAATGGATAGCATCCATGATTCGCTTAATATTCATAGCCACTCAACTAGGACAAGGAAACCATGCATATCCACTAAACTATTCCTATCGTGCGGAGATGTTCTGTAATAGACACCCAACAAAGAATGGGGGGCATGCAATTACACTCAAGGAGACAGGAGATAAAATCATCAACGCTGTTGTCTCTGATTTGTTCCAGCTCGATAAAGCATGTCTACACTTCTACACATTGATGCATAAGTTTGCCAAATGGCATACCAGCAGTTACAAAATATGATCAACCTTACCTTAGGAATGGCAACTCCAGTTTGGGGCATCAGAAAATGCATGCGCATGCAGTGCATCCAGGGACATCTAATTTTGATGACCGTGGAACATCTGGTTTAGTATTTTTGGCTCTATGTGGCCATTATATTTCTATAGTTATTTTCACCATCATTGTCACGGGACACTGTAATGTATGATGTGGTAAGCTGCTATTTTCCTTTTCTTCTTTTTCGCTGATTCTGTTTGATAGAATTCTATGGCCTTACATTCAATGCTTGTATCTTTCCCTTTCTCATATTCGTTACTTAATAATAATATTTGTTAAAGTATTGATACTTAACTATGCCCTCAGGTCCATATTAATTGATGCTAAAACGAATATATCTGGTACTAAAATACGTATACATACATCCCTTTTAGCGTCAATTAATATGAGGAGGAGGGAGTAAACCTGATAATTTTCTAAATACGAACACTATTTTTTTGCGGGTACACTATTGTAGGGAATAGCTATCATGTATCTAGTCTTGATCTCACATAAAGAACATGATAATATTTAAACAGCTGCTAGCATAAATATTATCCGCAGCTAACATGTTCTACTTGAAATAGAATGTCTCCATCAAGATAATATAGGTGCACATTTGTTAGAGACATTTACCATGAGCCTTTGTAATGGATACGCTTTGCCATTTGTGACATATTTGTTATCTTGTTCACTTCTCGTCTTGACATGCATGCCTTGTATGTGTATCTATGTGCATCATTTATGTTCTTTTGGAGTAAATTATATTAGTTCTTCGCGACACATGATAGCTTTATGAACCTATTAAAAATAGCCTTAACTTAATTGATATTTCTGTAACACAGCATCCTACAAAACGGGTTTTGACCAGGGCACGACAACCGGTAGCGAACCATCAAAATAGTAGAAGCAAGAGAAGAGATTGATCTACTGGAAGAACAGAGCTCTAGTACATACTGGGAACCCTCCGTTTCTATCTTATGGCTCTAGTCCAGCATGACTCATCCATCCATGAGCTGCTTTGTTTGCTGTTTTACGATTTTCTGAGTTAAAAATGCTTCTAGTGAACGTGTGCACGATGCAGAGTAACCCGGAGAATCTGCTAGTAGCTTGTTAAGTTCTTACCAGAGGCTCTAAGGTGGAAAGCGGATGCTGCTGTTTTGTACGAGGTGGTCTGATGAAGTCTCGCTGTGAAGGTGGAGGCTCTTGGGCTGCGTAAGATGCTTTGAGTAGAATGAGTTTAGAGAAGGGGGCCAAATTCTCAGGATTGACATTGCCCAATGCTGTTACATTTGATGTTTTGTAGACGTGTTACCATGGAGGAAATGGATAATGAGCGCAGATTTGTCCATAGTTCTGGTGATTCGAGCGAAATCCGTGGCTGTCAATATTTGTCTACTTGAATCTTTTTGCTGTCTTCATGGCCGTTGAAGGAGGCTCCAAGCTCCATTTAGGATTGACAATCTGTTGAACCATGTTCCTCGGGTAATCTTGTGATCCGTCTTACTGTTGGTTTTCATTGAAGTAACTGAAAACACTAATATGATGCCATACTAAAGTTCATCGAAGCAACTAGAAACACTCATAGCAGCGTTTTGGTACAACGTTTCACTCTTGCTGGAATATCCTAGACTATTCGGTGGCTGATCATGTTGTGCGCCCGACTCAGACGGCTTTTATGCAAGGTCGCAATATCCTTGATGGGGTTGTGGTTTTACATGAAACAGTTCATGAGTTGCATCGGAAAAAACTTAACGGTGTAATACTAAAGATCCGCTTTGAAAAGGCTTATGATAAAATCAAGTGGTCTTTCCTCCAGCAAACACTCAAAATGAAAGGATTTTTTGATGAGTGGCGCGCTATGATCCATAATTTTGTTTCCGGAGGAAGTGTTGTCATCAAAGTCAATGATGACGTTGGTAGATACTTCCAAACGAAAAAATGATTACGACAAGGCGATCCATTATCACCTATATTATTTAATATTGTTGTTGATATGCTAGCCATAATCATTGACCGTGCAAAATTGGATGGGCAAATTGAAGGTGTAGTACCGCATCTAGTGGATGGCGGGTTATCTATTCTTCAATATGCTGACGATACGATTATTTTCATGGAACATGATATGGAAAAAGCGAGAGACCTGAAATTAATTTTATCAGTGTTCGAGCAACTTTTCGGTCTAAAGATTAATTTCCATAAAAGTGAATTGTTTTGTTTTGGCGATGCTCAGGACGATGTTGCCCAATATGCTGAGTTATTTGGCTGTGGGCAAGGCGAGTTTCCATTAAGCTATCTAGGCATTACGATTCATTTCAAGAGGCTTACGATTGGTCAATGGAAGCATGTCGAGGAAATGTTACAAAAGAGGTTGAGTAGTTGGAAAGGAAAATTACCATCCCTGGGTGGTAGATTGGTTCTCATAAATTCAGTTCTAAGTAATATAGTACTGTATATGATTTCCTTCTTCCAATTAGTCTTGCATCGATTGGATTATTTTCGATCAAGATTCTTTTGGCAAGGGGACAGTGAGAAAAAGAAATATCGACTGGCTAAATGGGATGTAGTGTGTCGCCCCAAAGATCAGGGTGGTCTGGGGATTCATGACCTTGAGGTCAAGAATATAGCCCGTCTTGGTAAATGGTTGTTTAAACTTCTTACCGAAGATGAGGTTTGGCAAACTCTCCTAACGAGAAAGTATATTGGCTCAAATGCGGTATCACAGGTTTCGTGGAAATCAGGTGACTCACATTTTTGGGCTGGCCTAATTGCTACGAAGAAATTCTTCTTCCCATATGGTTCTTTTTGTATTAAGGATGGTTCGGAGATAAGGTTCTGGGAGGATTGGTGGCTAGGCACTACCCCGTTCCGAGAACAATATCCAGCTTTATACAATATGGGAGTAAAAGGTCTTTGCGTGTTATCTTCGTCGAGGAGCAATTCTTACTAAGGATAACCTTGTAAAACGCAATTGGCATGGGAGTAAAAAGTGTGTCTTCTGTCACAATGACGAGACTATAAAGCACTTATTCTTCGATTGTAAATTTGCTAGTTCTATATGGTCAATCATCCAGATATGTTCTACCTTATACCCACCAAGAAGCATTGCTAATATTTTTGGTGTGGATCATAGGTTTAAACAACTTATTAGGGTGGCAGCGCTTGCCATTATATGATCGCTTTGCCTGTGTAGAAATGACAAGGTTTTCAATGATAAAAATTCTTCTCTTATGCAGGTTATCTACATGAGTACAGCTACACTCCGTTCGTGATCTCCGTTGCAACATGTGGAGCATCGCGACTTGTTTACGGAGGTGTGCACAAGACTGGAGGATACGGCGAGAGACTTTTTATCCCAACATGGATGGCAGCATAATTTGCGGATCGGCCCTCCACCATCTTAGGCGTTTTTGCAATTTCTCGTCATGATATGTAATGCGCCTTTTTTTGCTTTTCACACTACTAACTTGTGAAGGCTGTGTGTACATCCTAATTATGCAGAGGCCGGGTGTAATGGTTAAAACTTTTTAAGTAATAAAATTCCCTTTATCGAAAAAAATATCCTTGACTACATGTTTAGTTTGTGATCGACATTCGAGAACTCAAGCAGTTGATACCAAAGGTAACTTCCTGACTCTCCTGTCCTTACATTGCTTTCTTATTTGACTAATTTCCGAAACAACTAATAAATGATCTTCCTTTTCCATTCCTACAGCGCCCTCAGCACTGATGCCATCTCTGCACGAGGCCAGTACAAAGCCTCCAATGGAACGGCCATGGGCATGGTGGTCCCTGCCCCTTCAGCCATGTCAACCTCCTCTCGGCCAACTCTACTCCATTCGAAGCACTGCAGCAGCATGCCCAGCGTGAGTCCGACCACCTTCATGCCGAGCGCCTCGCCGGGGCACCCTCTCCGTCCCATGCCGAATGGCATCATCAGTTTCCCCTCGCCCTTGCCCCTTGGAACCTCTCCGCCATAAACCTCGTCGGCTCCTCCCACGAGCGCGCGTCCCGGTGAATGGCGTGCACGTTGATGAGAAGCATCGTCCCCACCGGGATGTCGTAGCCGGCAACAGTGCAGTCAGCGGAGGACTCGTGCGGCGCGAGGAGCGGGCCGACTGGGTGCACCCGGAGGGTCTCCATGACGATGCACTGGAGGTAAGGGAGGCTTGGTAGGTCGGCTTCCTCCACGAGGCGCCCCGTTCCGACGACCTCGTCGAGCTCCGCCCTAGCCTTGGCCATTGTGGCTGGGTGGTTCAACAGCTCCGCCATGCCCCATTCGATGGAGCACGATGTGGTCTCAGTCCCGGCTTGCAGGATGCTCTGAACGTATTAGTTATAGTATCAACTTAACATTCTCTGCATTAGTTGACCTCTAATTTGTACTTTAATGTAAGCATACACAAGTGACTCACCAGGCAGAGCGCTCGGATGACCTTGTCGCTGTACGCCTCCGGCTCCGACGCCTGCATGTCCAGCAAGTCACCGATCATCGTCCTGCCACGGCTCCTCCTCCGGTCATCGTCAGCGGCGCGGTGCTCATCAATGAGCCGCTGCGCCCACTCGTTGCGCTTTGCGGACAGCCTCGCGGCCCGCCGATTTACGCCGATGCCCAGCATACCGAGCAGCGGCAGGAAGTCCTGCAAGTTGGACGCCCCGTGCGTCGCGAAGAACTCTTTCACCATCTCCCGGAACCTCGTCGCCTCCTCGGACTCCTCGCCGCCATAGTACCGCTTCCCGGCGATCATCTGCACCATGAAGTTCAGCGCCAGCTCGAACGCCCGCACCTTGACGTCGACGCGCGCGGGCCTCGACTCCGAGGCCTCGGCCCCAGCTTCCACGAAGAGCCGCCGCGCGGTGTCGCGCACCTCGGCCACGCGGACAGCGGTCGAGCGGAGGAGCTTGTGCGAGGAGAGCACCTCGACGGTGGCTATGCGACGGAGGTTCCGCCAGTTGGGGCCGTAGCTGGAGGTGCCGAGCGTGGTGTATCCGTTGGAGAGGTGGCGCGCGGAGGGGAGGCGGGGCCGGTTGGCGAAGACGATGTCGTGCGTGGTAAGGCACTCCTCGGCGGTGGCGGGGTCGGCGACGTGGAGCACGCGGCGGGTGCCGAATCGGAGGAGGAGCACGGGGCCGTGGGCCGCCGCGAGGGACGCTAGCGCGCGGTGGAGCGGTTTCTTGACGTGGTAGAGGTGGCCGATGACGGGCAGGGACGGCGGGCTCGGTGGCAGACGGAGGCGCTTCTTCGGGCTTCCGAGGAGGAGCGCGAGGAGGAAGAGAGCCGTGGCAAGCGAGACGAACAGGAAGGAGAGCGCCGCGGTGTCCGCCATTTGAAAATCGTAGCTAGATTGGTTTGCCTTCACTGGTGTTAATATAGGGTCATAAACGACCAACAGATTTGATTACAAATAAAGAGGTGGCGTGAGGATCAACAAGCAATCCAAAGATTTGGGTTATATCTTGCCGAATTTGGTTACATATGTGACAATCAATGAAATTCGCAACCTGACTACAAGCCTATTGTTTATCACGCCATGGATGGATCTTGGAGGCTAGCTCAGGTACCGACAGAGAGTGGCGCTCGTAGACTGGCTGGAGATTTGTCTAGCTGATCCGCCGCAAGCTGACTCACCGTGCATGCACTCAGGGCGCTCCCAATGCATCATATCTTAGACTGTATCTTACCGCATTAAATATAAAATTCGATACCTATATCACAGTGCAGTGTATCTTACTCGTGTATCTAAAGAATTAATTACGGGCATGTTTTCAGATCAAATATAACATATTAATTTTGTAGCCCACGGCTACCCCTAGGCATTAATACTACTACCTCCGATCCGAAAAAAGCGTCGCAAGTTATGCGTAGCGATTGTACTAGTTACGTTGATTTCTCACGACAGATTTAGTGGATCGGGGGAGTAGTAAGTAGTACTCCCTCCGTTCTAAAATACTTGTCTTCCATTTGTCCAAATTCGGTTTGTACCGAATTTGGACAAATGGAAGACAAATATTTTAGAACGGAGGGAGTACTACCCAGAATGTGGAGCATGGGATCCGTCACCCCTTTAATTCACGTCGGTTACTGTGATAAGAGTCGTATCAAGAATAGGCTACGCTTACTCTCTCCCCACCCCCCTCAATTATACGATCTGACATCACCGCGTTGTGACTGTCCTCACATACTCACCGTCTCGGGACTCTCGTGCACGCACGCTCGCGCACATGTCCTCTCGGCCGTGATTGGTTTGTCTCGCCTCCTTTATTTAAGACTGAGTTAATTGCACCACGGGTCACACATCTCGTCTCTCATGTGCAGTTAAGTCACACATCTCAATAACGAGATTTTTTGGTCACATATCTCGACAATTGGGTGCACGCAGGTCACAAACGGGACATGTCATTCCGTTATGGACTGAAACTTTTCAGATAACCCCCCATGTTATATTATGAGGATCAATATAGGAAATATTGCAAATAGAAATGATTTTCGGAAAAAGAAAAAAAGAGTGACGTCACGCTAACGTCATCACTCTATCTTCCTCCAGCCTGGCCGCCGGCGCCGCCCATGAGTAAGGCTGGCTGCGTCTCTTGATCCTAGATTACTATAGGTTTGTAACACTGATAAACCTTGTCTTTGGCCTAAAGCATCGAATCAGAGCATCTCCGCTGAGTGCTAGCTCGCGAACACGAGGTGAGCTAGCAGGAGAGCGCCGGCGGCTCTCCCCTAGCAACCCGCCCTCTCCCCTCGCCGGCGGCCCACACGGCGCCGGCGCTCGCACCGGCCCGGCACCACTCATGGCCAACCACCTCAGGTTCTCAGGTTCGGGATTCTCCCCTTCCTCTGCTGGCTCCCCCGAGCGGCGGCCATCTCCTCAGATGCGGACGCCACCAGCCCCCGCGCCGACGCGGCCGCTAATCGCGGGGCTGCAAGTACAAGAGGCCCCTGCCCCTGCCGCCGGCGGTGCGTGGTGCCGGAGTCCAGAAGGAGGCGCGGCGAAGTCAGCGTCGCCATGCTGGGGATGAGCGTGACCAAGGCCTTGCACCGATGGAACAGGGCTCCTCCTCTACGGCCGAATCTGCTGCGCCCAACAACAACGCCGGCGTGGGCAGAGCGTGGGAAGATGTGGCTCACGGGCAGGGACTGGGCTCCCTCCCCGTGGGCGCGGCAAACCCGGATGGCGGAGTGGGTCTTGGAGGCGTCCGTACGACCCGTGGTGGACAGGGAGGAGCTTCTTCTGCGGCGGGTGGTGGACAGGGAGGAGCTTCTTCTGCGGCGTGCGGTTCTCGTCTCCATCACTGGAGACCGGCCGGAGGTGGATCTGGTAGACGCAGCCAGCCTTATTCATGGGCGGCGCCGGCGGCCGGGGCTGGAGGGCGGCGCCGGCGGCCGGGCTGGAGGAAGTTTTTTCTTTTTCCGAAAATCATTTCTATTTGCAATATTGACCCTCATAATATAACACGGGGGTTATCTGAAAAGTTTCAGTCCATAACGGAATGACATGCCCCGTTTGTGACCTGCGTGCACCAAATTGTCGAGATATGTGACCAAAAAATCCTGTTATTGAGATATGTGACTTAACTGCACATTAGAGACGAGATGTGTGACCCGTGGTGCAATTAACTCTTTAAGACTAGGAGGTTTTTGATATTAACATGGAACCATGGAGTTACAATCATATCAGTCACGGATCCAGAATAAAATCGGTAGGGTGCCAAGTTTAACAACTTCCATATTATACTTAGCATTTAGCAACCATTAGTACAAATACTAGTAGCATTTAGAAATAATTAGTCCAAATATTCGTAACTAAATAAATTTCTATATTTTTTATGGGGGTGCCATGGCACCCCACTGCATACACCTCTGAATCATGTTGTAAGACAGTTTACAATAAAACTTGGGATCTCCCAGCCACGCACTTAGGGGATGTGTATAGTGAGATGGCGAGATACGTGGGATGGTACAAATTAGGTTGTCCCCACCTAATTTTTATTATTCCAAATTTGTACTATCTCAATTCCCACCAAATTTGTGTTATCCCAAATTTATATTATCCCACCAAATTTGTACCATCCCAGATAAGTGGCGGACTATCTAATTTGTATTAGCCTCGTACCACTAATACCACTTTTACATTCTTGTCAGACACATGACACCTGCGCCGGGCCTGGCTATTTTACACAAAGATGTGCAACAAAGTTATTCGCATGAACGAAGCTGAAATCCTTGATTCTTTGCAAAGGTCCCATAGTTTCTGATTTTTGTTCATCGAGGATATGCCACAGGTTCAGAAGCCCTTGGCTATCAGTCTCCAACACAACGCTAGAGTAGACTTTTAGAGCAAACTCGAAACCATCCATACAAGTCATACCTTCCGCCACATGCAGACTTGCTACAGCCTACAGCACCATAACACGGGCATGACACCCAGAAAATTTCTATTAGAATCTATATACTTAGCATTTAGCAACCATTAGGGCAAATACTATGGAGGAAAGAGCAGGTGGCCATTGTTGTGCCTGGTCAAGTCCTGCCTCTCACTTGCCGATCCTCTAGGAACTCAAGAGTGGAGGGTATGTTGGCTAGGTTAGTCCAGTTGTAGTATTTGTCTTCGGAGGTGGTCGGTGTTGGTCGAGACACGGTCTTGATGCTTTTGTTGAGCATGGCGAGTCCTTTAGTTGTGGGCTTTGCGTGTGTGGTGGTGTGCCGTGAGGCATTATAGCCATTCTTTAGCATTGTTCTCCTTTAAACTTAATAAAGAAACGCGCAGATCCTGCGGGTTCTCGAAAAAATTATTGTGCCTGCAAGATTTGTATGATAATTTCTGGGCCAAATTAAAAGTTTCGGCCACATTTTGAATCCATGGGACCAACTTCTTGGTAGGCAAGCCTATCGTTTATAACCCGCATGGGTGGATGGATCTTGGAGGCTAGCTCAGGCACGGTGAGAGGGCCGCTCTTGGACTGGCTGGAGCTTTGTCTAGCTGGAGCTTCGTCTGGCTGCTCCTGCAAGTGGAATCGGGTTTTGTTGTCTTGTTCACTTCTCTTTCTCACATGCATTCCTTTTAGACCTCGTTTGGCAGGCCGGATTTGGCAGGTTTTACGGTGTAATTTTTTAGCCCAATATGGTACTCGCCGAAACGCTTTGAAGACCGTTCGGCAAGTAGGTCTTGGATGGGCTGGCCCCATCAATTTCTTGGATACTCGTCGGGCCGACGGGGATCTGAGACACACCACCCAAGCAGCTCGGATACGCATGCAAGGGAGATAACTTTTCAAGTCGCAATCCGTGCGTACCAAAGAACATTTTGTATGAGAGGGTTCTAGGGGATAAGATTGAAAATGGATTTGAGGGGATTTGGTGATTAAAGTGTTTTCACCCAAAACACCGCGGATAATACTCTGGAATACACTCTACCCATGCCTACTAAACGAGGCCTTATGTGTATCTGTGTGTACCATTTATGTTATGCGAAGATATGCGCATCATGCATTTGAAGTAAATTATATTAGTTCTTCGTGATACATGATAGCTTTATGAATCTAATGAAAATTAACCTTAACTTAGTTGATATGTCAGCAACACTGCATCCTACAAAAGGGGTTTTGACATCATTGAGTAGGAGCACGCTAACTGGTAGCTAACCATCAACAAAGTTTTCTAGACCTGTTAGCATGGAGGAAATGGATACTGAGCGCATCCATAGTCGAATCTTTTTGCTGTCTTCCAGGGGCGGAGCCAGGATTTGGATATAGGGGGGGGGGGGGGGGGGGGGCAAGACGATGATAATCGCCCTTGAAGTATAGTGTACAACGATGTCGCGTGTAAAAGAAAATACATATTATCATAACTTTGGCACATATTTAAATAAACAATTTCAACCTTTGCCTAGATAAGAATTCCAACATATGTTTGGCAATGAAAGAAAGCCTATTTCTTCTAAGTTTTAAATATAGCTCTACTATTAACCAAGGATCTGATCTAAATTTGGCACTAGCCAGACTCAAGATAAGTGCAATTGACGGCCAAATGAAATCGTCTGTTCTATTATGTAGCTAAACTGTAACAAAAAGAGTGATTGGATTAGTATATCATGTACCTTGCACAAATAACCGGTGGTATGTGGACGGGGCGGATGTGTGGCAAACGGCAACAACAAAGAGCGGCGGCCGCCGGCTGCCCAGCATACACGTTACTCAGCTCCATAGACAAGCCGGCACTCAAGTAACTCAAGCGATTACAAAGTTCATCATTAGTATGAAAACTTGCACATGGCATTCCACAAGATCTACTTCTTTTGGACATACCTGATTTTTTTCTCATGTGCATCTCAGCTCCAGCTGATTTTACTTATGCTCAAGGTGCGTTACTCGTGCTAGTTTCTGTAATATTTTCTTCGTACATATCTAAAGTTTTTCTTGTTTCTCCCCCAAGTCCCAACCTCCTGTTCTCATGTAACAAGGAGCTATTAATAGGTGCAGGGCCGGCCCGGAGGGGGGGTCAGGGTGGGCAGCCGCCCCGGGCCCCCAAAATATAGGGGCCCCACCCCAGGTATGCAGGGCCTGTATGTATGCTGTATGGTCAGGGCATGTATATGATTACGTACTGGTATTAGCAGCCCAGCAGGAAAAAATGCCCGTAGGCTAGGAAGGCATGGCCCAGCGAGGCAACTCGTAAGCAGATTATTAGCAAAACGAATGCAGCAGCCATGAGGAAGTCATCCATCGATTCGGTTCCTTCCCATCGCGTATTATACAGCGTCCTGCGTCCGCCGCCGCCGGTTCTGCAAAATCTCGTTATTCCAATCGCTTATTCATCGTCTCGCCGACTGAGCCGATTTTCAATTTCCAGCGGCCTAATCACGACAGTACGTCGAATCAGGCGCTTTTCCCCGTCTTCAATCGCGGTATACACATAGGCACACCGGCGATTTGACTAATCTGAGGTATACTATTTACTGTTTCCTAATCAGTGATGTCTACCTTCACTTACATGATGCATAGCTGGTACTATTCAATATTTGATGTTAATTTGTTTTTCAAGAATTGTGTGTTATCATGCCGTTTAGAAAGTATCCATCAGTTAGCGCTAAAAGAAAAAGAGTAAACGCGTGGATGATTTGGTACAATCACATAGGGAGATATTTACAATTTTCCAACGATAATAATGGAGCTTTGATAACCCAAACGATGAGTTCACAATAGTTGTTGTGGAGGAAGATCAACCAACTAATGAGAATTTTGATTTTGATCAGTAAGAAGAAAATATCAACACCATCACTAATGTAAGTGTCTCTGAGAGTTTATGACAGTAGATGAATGATATCGACATCGACCCCATCATAAGTGACTTGGCATCGAGAAATGTTAGGAAATCCCTAAGGTAATATGTATAAATTTGTGTACTGTTTTTCGATGCATTTAAGTGTTATTGACAATATATCTTTTACATATATATTCGTTATTATTGTTATGACGTCTATATCAGGGCCTCAATTTATAGTTTCGCCCCGGGCCCCAAAATCTCAGGACCGGCCCTGCCGATGACGGGCAGGGACGGCGGGCTCGGCGGCAAACGAAGGCGCTTCTTCCGGCTTCCGACGAGGAGCACGAGGAGGAACAGGGCCGTGGCGAGCGAGAGGAATAGGAGGGAGAACGTCGCGTTGTCCGCCATGGATGGGTGGGTGGATCTTGGAGCTCAGGAAGGAGAGGTAAGCGGCTGGCGCTCGTGGACTGGCTTGAGCTTTGCCCAGCTGTTCCTCAGCAAGAACGTGCGGGTTGGAATGATTACTGATTAAACAATCCGCCGAGCGGGCTAAAGTGTGTGCTGATTCATTGCAATGACGATGGACATGAGAAAACGAGATCTCAACGAACCTAGTTGCTACGAGTTTAATGTCTTGCGCCACCGCGCCATTGCTGTTCGATCGACCGTCGTAGAATTGATCCGGTGGAACACGGAGAGGCAGTCCGACACCACCTGGATTTTGCCATAGCCTTTCTCGCCGGCAAGAGAAACAGCGGGGCGCACCGCCAGCGCTTCAGCCACCTCTGTAATTTTGTCCCTGGAAGGAAGAAGCTGTAGTGCTTTGTGCCTTTGATGTTTTTGGCCTGTGATAAAAGGAGAAGCCTCTGTAATCTGGAGTGGTTCTATATGTCTCTGTAGCTGAAAATGTTTGGAGTCCGTAAGTTTGTTTGGCCTGGATGGCTTGGTCGAGGTTGGCATTCAGTAGACATGGAGTAGAAAAGCTAAGAGGGAGGTAGCCGAACATGTCTATGTACTTTGTTTATCGGTTTCGTTCTCAGAATGAAATCGGGGGCGTTGCAGCAGCCTCAGGTGTCGTCACTTCATTAGTTAGCTCGCTACAAGCAGCAACCCATTCTCCGATGTGGTTCCCGATCACGACACCTAATCCTGTCGGGTGAGTAGAAGAGAAAATAGCTGCATCAGAATTGGCAAAGACCCAACCTTCAGGCGGTGGACACCATCTGGAGTCATGAGAAGGGGTTGTCACGCCTTGGAGAAGGTGGAGTTTTGAAGAGATGCAGTTCGATCATTTCGGCATAAGACAAACAGATTTTGGCGCACAACCTCTATCTCGAGCCGTCCGTTTCCGTGATTGAACGGCCAAGATTTGACGTTGAATGGTCCACCATCTGGAGTCATGAGAAGGGGTTGTCACGCCTTGGAGAAGGTGGAGTTTTGAAGAGATGCAGTTCGATCATTTCGGCATAAGACAAACAGATTTTGGCGCACAACCTCTATCTCGAGCCGTCCGTTTCCGTGATTGAACGGCCAAGATTTGACGTTGAATGCGTTTAATATTCAACTCATTCAACGGCGAATCTAGGCCATTCAATCGCAAAAAGGGATGGCCGAGATACAGGTTGTGCGCCATATAGTTTGGAGAAGCTCATAACCGCATTTTGGACAGCAACAAAGTGTGGATTCCTCAATGTTTCTCCATTCCTCGTCCTGCGGAAGTAAAGAGGTCCCAAACTGTAACAACAAGAATCATTTGCTCTTTCTCCGTTAAACGGGTGAAAGGCCAGGAGATAAAATCATCCCCGCCTCGCTGACTTATAGGTATTTGTAATACCTGGTTCACCATCTCTTCCTCAAAAAAGGAACACACAGTTTCTGCGTCCCATGCACAGCAAACCTCATCGATCAACAGGTCCACCGTAGCGTCGTCCCGTCTGGGATCGGCGACAAAAATTTGAAGGAACCAGGCTTGTACTCAGGAATCCAATTATCAGTCAACAGTTTAATCTTGTTTCCATTACCAACACTCCATCTGACCCCTTCCTTGACTAATTGCATACCAAAAACAGATGTTGCGTCATGTAAAAGATGAGGATCTAGGTTGCGGAGCATCCCAGAAATCACAATTAGGAAAGTACCGACCTTTGAGAACTCTTGCACACAAGGAATTGGGTTCGTGAGTAACCTCCAGCACTGGTGTCCAAGCATTGCTTGATTGAATAGCACGAGGTCACGAAAGCCCATGTTACCAAAATGTTTCGGTGTGGATAGCCACTCCCAGGTTCGCCAATGCATCTCAACATCCAAATTAACCATCAAGAAAATTTATGAGTCCTTTTGTAGTACCCCCAAGTGAATAATAGCCATCCATTTTCGTCCATCCAAAGGCCTATAACAATTTTTTTTGAATTTTTAAACATATATTAAACCAGCAAAGAGTACACGATTACATCGATTACAAAAACAATACTAAAAGAGACTAGCAAATCTATGAGATCTTCAAGCCCTTTTTTCATCCATGACACAATCTTGTACTTTTCTGAAGGCAGCAGTAGAATAACGCCGAAGCCAACGAACCACAGACATGTGAATATCACTGAAGGTTCTCCCTTTTTAATTTTGAGCCGCAATGCCAAGGCTTTGTGCACGCACGCAGCCATTAAATTAATTAAGCAACATCGGCAAGAGCACCACCACTGATATTCCAGGGACAGAAAACCGAACCACTTTGTCGACGTAACAATTAATACTAGTGCTAAAATAGTGACCAGTACAAATCATACTACTCACCTAACGAAGCAAAATCGTCACAGCAGAAAAAAATTCCCGTACACGGGCCGGCCCAAAGAGGAGTCCAGTCAATCTGATCGTGTGCTGTCGTTCACCAAAAGGAAAAAAATCCTAACGTTAGAATCCAGCTCCACCACGCCTACTCCCGATGAACCCAGCACGTCGCCGCCGCGTTCGGAGGTCCTTCATCTCGCCGGCGCGACGGCGCGTCACCTTATCCACGTCTCCGTCCGGCTGTGGGCGCGCACGGGCTGCGGGCAGGACGCCATCGGTGGTTGTTTCGTGTGCGCCACAGCCGACTGCCGCGCCGGCAGTCTGTCAGTCTGAAGTGCTCCGCTGGGATGACGCTGCAGGAGTTCACGCTTGACGGTGACGGCCGCAATGACTTTTACGACGTGAGCGTCATGGACTGGCACAACCTTCCCATCTTGGTGGAGCCCGTGGATCACCGGCATGATGTGGGCGGCGCCGGGCTGCTCGGCGGACATGAAGTCAACCTACCGTGTCCCGCGGAAACAACGTCGACGGATCTGAGCTTGCTACGTGCACGCTCAAGGGAGCGGCAGCGTGCTCGGGCGTGTGCGCCCAGGCCGCGACCCTCGACCAGCGTCAACGGAGGCGACGTGTTGGGGCGAGGTCGAGGCGGCCGCGACTCTCTCTTACGAATGGCGCTGGCGGCGATTATTTTCCACCGTATTAGACCTGCTGGGCCAATTCTCTTACTTAGTTTTTCGACCGAATTACTAAAAACTGGGCCTACTGGGCTAATTCTCTCTCACCCATTCGATCAAATCATACTAGTCATGTTTTTGGACTAGTAAAAGGTACCATAAAACTTGCCAAAATTTATATGTTAGGGGAGGGGATTTGAAATATTCTGTTTGTTCGTATTGTTTTAATTGACTGTAGATTGAGATGTCGGTTCGCCAAAACAACTTCATATAGCATATAAGCAGTAGGAACAAACAGTGGCGGACCTTGAACGAAATCCCTGGGGGGGCTAAGCTGCAACATGACATGTAATTTTTTTTTTGAACACCAAATCATACAACAAACCCAACTAGAATTTGTAGCATTTTCGCTTCGAATGAGACTGAATATCCGAAACGCAGGAACGATCTGACTAGAAAGTCATTCAAAACTTGATCGAAGAACCAGCGTTTATTGAAGAAGCTATAGAGTCGATTACAAAAAGTACTAGTTTGAAAGGCTCGTTAGAATTGATCCCCAACTAGAATTTGTAGCATTTTCAGAAACATTTATAATTAGATTGAATTTGTCCATAAAATCCTTTCTAACACCACTAAAACAAAAGAAACCATATACTGTTTAACCATGCATGGATTGTCACTCATCATGGACCCATGTAGTTCATTTTTTGCGGGTAATTTAGTTCATGACTTCGCTGTCCAAATTCAAGCAACTAAAGAGGAGGACAGGGGTTTCTTCTGGTTGAGGCATTGTCCCCACTTTAGTTGCAAAATTCGGAATCAATCAGGCAAGAAAAGCAAAATCGGAACACTAAATTACATCAGCAAAGGAGAGAAGCTTGCAGCGCCGTTGGAGCCTTCAGACTTCAGCAGTGGTCGGAACCAATCGGCTTCTAGCCAGTCGTTGCTGCTAGGCGCTAGCAGCTAGATGATGTTCAGTGCATGCACGGCGCTGACGACCAGTCTGAGATAAGTGTTGGGCGCGGGCAAAACGAATCACACGGCCGGACCACCGGCCACCCGCCGCCGTCCACCGGCCGTTCCGTCTTGGCGCCATCAAACCAGTCCAGGAGACTAGAAAAGATTGAGCACGAGCGACTGACCGAAGTCTGGAGAAGACGCTCTTTTTTGGTCTCTGGCTTAATCGACATGGATTAGGGGCCTCATGGGCTGCAGGCCACGGTAGTATAGGGTGTAGTAGAGATTTTGTAAATTTGCTGGGGGGGCCACGGCCCAGGTTGGCCCCGTGAAGGTCCGCCGTTGGGAACAAATAGAGAAAATAGAGTAAGGCTAAAACCCTGAAAAGCGTGCACTCAACATCCAAATTGACCATCATCCAACCATCGCAAAAATATCATCTAAACCAACCATCATCTGATCACCGCAAAAGGATAGCACCGAAAATAACCAAAAGGCCTAAGTAGCAAGAATCCCTTCATAGCTCTATAAGGACTAACACATATTGCAAACTAATCAGCTAGAAATCCAGAGGGAGAAGCCACGTGAGAGGGTGATGGCTACCTGTCAAGTAGTATCCCACTGAAGTTATCCCATCTACGTCATTGGATTTTTTGTCTTCTCTGCGGTACAAATACTCCCCGTTATCAAATCTTGTGAAGGGCATATCATCACAAATGGAGTCAACCTCTCCTCTAAAGCGGATGTAGCCATAGTAGATGTGGTTGCCCTTTACGCCGCCACTACTGCCTGTTGGCACCTGCACAGCCGTGGAGCACGTTTTACTCAAAAACAAGGCATGGTTGTCTAATGTCGTTGCTTCCACCCACATATACTCGTTAGGCGTATTGTTGGCATTGACAACCTCAAACACCTTGAAAAATGGCTCCTGCTCTAGTGACCATCGGGCCTTTAGGGCCATCAATATCTCGTCACCGTGACTGACGATGTAGGTGGACTTGGCTCTCTGCCAGGCTATGATGTTGAGTACATTATTGACATTCAGCTTGTAAATGGTTGTGATCATGGGTGAACCCTTTTTGGTCATTCGAACGTCGAATATGTTTAGATCAGTGTCGTCGTGTAGGCCATAGAGCTTCCCATGGCAGAACGCGATGTCTTGGAACCTGGAATTATACTCAGTCCACCTCCACCACTTACGTTTTTTACACCCAATTCTGCAAACCGCGAGCGCCTCTGGGAAGATGGCGGCAAGGATGCAAAGTCTCGACGTGGGGAGCTCAGAAAAGGCTACCTTCCTGATAGTTGGGGTAGTGCGCTGTTGGGCAGAAAGGGGCACCTCTATACCGGAAAACAAGTTCACGATCACTAGTGCGGAATCACCATTAACGGCGGCGATCCAGCCTCCGTCGTGAAACCCAAACAGCTGCTTGCCGGTGGCCGCCGACGGGAGCAGAACTCGGAGCAGTGCACTGTCTAATGGGCAGTACACGTGCTCCGCCGTGCCGTCTGCGTACTGCGAGAGGAGGAGCCATGGGAAAGCTGGCGCCGGCGGCTGCCCTGACGTGCAGCCGCCCCATGACCTGCAAACGGCGGCGAAACGGACGCGGTCGAGGGGAGAACCGATCTTGCCATAGATCACGCCGAGGAGATCACCGGGGAGCTTGGACCACAAATCGTATGGCGCAACCGCAGCAGACGCGCTCGTCTGCGCCGCCATGGATCTTCCTCTCTGTCGATATTAGACCGGATGGATTTCTATAGCTCTGCCGTACGTGATGTCGTAGCTAGCTAAGTTTCCTTGGCAGATCCGTTTAAAAAAAAAACTTGGCAGATACGGGTGAAATTACCACCGTATACCAAAAAAAAAAACAAATTACCACCGTATATACCTGGAGCTAGTCACCCAGATCGTCTTATACTCCCTCCGTTCTAAATTATAATTGACTTCTCTATTTATCAAAATGTGGATGTATCTATACGTTGTAACATGTCTAGATACATCCACATGTGGACAAATGAAAGTCAATTAATTTAGAACGGAGGGAGTAGACGATAAAAAATGAATCTTCTAGGAAGACGACAACTATTCTAAAAAAAATCCATATATGAATTCTGTAGCAAAAGAACATGTTATTTCATATATCGGTAGGAAAGCGTGGTAAAAAATACTGAAAAAACAAACAAACACGGGAGCTAATTATGAAACTGTTCCATACATGGAGTTGACGGGACGATGCTCTCTATTCGAAAAAAATGCACGGAGTTGACTTCTTCCATTAGAATGCCCAATCGGAGAGATCATGTCTCAGTAGGCTCATCTTTAACTACTCCGCAGAAAGCTTTGAGCGCGTCTTTGGATCTGCGCCCTTCTTCCGAGTACTGGAAGCTGACATACTCGTAAGGATCGCAGGGATTGTACATCAGAGGGTGGTCTTCGTCGACGAGCTCCTCCATCGCTCGCACCGTGCTACCTTGGATAGGCATGCAGCCTACAAGCGCGGAGAAGCGCTCACGGTTGCTCGGCGTCTTCACACGGTGGAGGCACGCCTGCACCCGTCCGTTGGTCACCACCTGCAGGGGCAAATTGTCAGTGCCTTCTTCTCGATCATCTGAATTTCATAGTTTGATGTGCACACAGGACGGAGAAAAGCCAGAATTGTTGACTTTACATTAAGTAGACTGCCGGCAACGACGGCGACGGTGTCCGGTTCAGGAGGCACGGCGAACCAGCTGCCGTCCTTTAACTTCACCTCCAGGCCCTCGACTTCGTGCTGCACAACCATGCTGGTCATAACGTAGTCACGGTGCTCCGGCATGGACACTTTGTTCGCGTCGTCTTCGGGGGAAGTTCCGTAGTACGCCATCCGGAGGGTATAGCGAAGCTGGTCGCGGTGGGAGTCCAGGGCGTCCTGGTTCCGGATGCCGAGGCCTTCTAACACCATCTTTGTCACCGTCTGCTCCAGCTTAATAGCCTTTGTTGCAAACCCGGCAGATGTTTCACTGGAAATAAAGTTGGGATCGATGTCAAAACATATTGTGAGTGATAAGGCAGTCGATCCTGCCACCTGATTAGATAGAATGTCAACACATAATCATTTGCGTACAAGATACAACTGAGTGATGAAGAATTATAAGCTAGTCTCACCAGAAGGTGGGGTTGCCCTGTGGCCAGAAGAGATCGACGAAGTCGTTGATGAAGCCGGCTTCGGGAACGTCCTTAATGCTCATGCTCTCGTAACCGGCCATTCCGGGTAGCTGCCCGATGTAGCCTCCGTACTGCACATCGCTATAGACGTTCCGCTGCTTGGTCTCCACCGGGAACGCGAAGAGCTCCGGCATGGCGCGCCCGAAGAGCGCCTGCCGGATGTCCCTGTCCAGCCCATCGTTCTGGACTATGACGCAGCCGTAGGCCACCATGGATGCGGTGACCGCGTCCCGAGCTTCGTCCCATCCTGCTCCGCCAGGCTCCAGCCCACGGAGGTCCACCTTTGTGATCTCCATGAACTGCTGCTCTGCGACTCGAGGGAAACTATTGTCGACAGCCTTGGTTACGTTTATGGCTCTGTTTGTCTCTTCCTTGTTACACTATTGCTTAATCAGTGGACAGTGATACTTTACAGCAGTGGATAGTGTGGGGTGTAGTTGTCATGTGATTCAATCACCACTTGTCTTTTAACTATAGGAGTCAGCACATGATCATGTGTTTTCATTTTTGTGATAATTAATGATGATATGCTGCTTAATTTGTCAGGGTGACAGCGTGTATTGACTTTTGGTTCAAGGTTCCGGAAGTCTTATCTAGGGGCACGATTAAATGGCGTTTAAACCCAAATCACATAAGCCTATTTGTCTGGACCGAATTAAGCAATTTGTACGTACGCTTAATGTACAGTAGGTTCAGCAAATATATTTAGCCATACACCAATTCATATGGGTTGAGCTGTGAACTCGGAATATTTATCCCCAAATTAGGTAAACATATGGTCGGGACAACCAACCCTTTCTCTAGTTTTTGCGAGGTTTTTATGCTACCAATTTAGCGAAACACTTTTCAATTGTTTTCCGAGGAATGTTTGACTATTTATAAATGTTTTCTTACAACAAATGGTTTAGTTTTTCAAGGAACTTTTGGCATAAGTCTAGTTTTGTGTTTACGTCATCATTTTCTTTTGAAAGACCCATCGATTGCTGGCTTTTCGATTAAGTAGGGAGAGTATTTACATGTCAGCCCTGAGGCAAGGAGTAAAAATAAAAGGGAAGTGAAAAGAAGCTAAGAAAGGGGAGACAAGGCACCCAACATGGCGGCTTCAGTGCGGCTCCCAGATCACGTCATGATTTTCCATGTAGTGGGTTTACAGTAGCATGGTTGTTATGGTGTATATGCGGTGCTGGATAGCATTATATCCAGTATCCACACTCCATTGATGGTAGTGCAATTGTGTTTACCGTTTTTGCATTAACCATGTGTATGTGGTGTGTAGGAGTGAAGTTTTGAGGAAACGTGTTGTGTTATACTTGGTTCTTAATTTTGCTTAGAACAACAATATATGCTCATGCTGGGTGTTGGCAGAAGTTGTTGTTTTGTTTTGAACTAAAAATAGTTTTTTATTTAGGCTGAAGGATTTCCCAAAGTCATTTTTCTAATATTAACCTGATTATAAGATCGTTTTGATAGGATTTTGTCATGACACCAATGAGTGCTCATCTTGTGTGATGTTTAGGACTAGCTAGGTATTGTGTGATGGATCTTTGTTTGGGTCAAGTGTTTTTATGTGTTATGAATAAATGAAGAATGGCAAGCCATCTTGTATTGGAAATAACTAGTATTCGTGCATATCCATTTGCACCTCTCAGGCTTAGATTTTGCAGCAATTTCAGTGACATGTTCCGTCGTGCCAATATCCAACAAATTATGCTCCAGACACTGGAGTCCACTTGGTGTCATATGTGTTGGTGGAGTTGCAATCATGGACAGATACAAATGGACCGGTCCACGGCTCCCTAAGTGATAGAAAGATAGCCAGACATACAGACAGACAGATCAACAAATAGATGCATTCTCAACTTTTTTCTGTAGTTCGATAGTTGTTGAATTTGTAACACAATGTTGTAATACTTCAGATCGAGCTGATTATACTTGTGTTATTTAAATATGCATTACCAGTTGTGAATATATGTATTGTTGATTCATTATTTGATCTGAATATCCCGAAAAGTCATTTAGAAATTTTGAGCGCTTGCTCAATTTAGTTGATTAATTAAAGTAGCTAAAACATGAAGTGGCGAGAAAAAAGGAAAATCGGAAATGTTGCTGGTTCCGAGAGGTGGAACACAAGTAAAAAAAGAGCATGAAGTGGCAAGAAAGCACATAAGAAAAAAAATAGGCTAGCGCTACGCGCAGGTTACCCTATGAATTATAAAACGTATTCCCTCGAGAGTAGGGGCGGATCACCTGGGAGTCATCAAACGTAGGTCCCCTTTAGAGCCACGGATCATCATCTGACGCCCATAATCAGCTATAGTATACTTTCACATTTTGATCCCTGTCCAAAAACAACCCCCACTACACAGCAGATCCAATTAAACGAAGAGGTATATCATGTTGCCCTGACCTTCCCAATATTTACAGCTAAAATGCCACCATAGTAATTTACCCCTAGCATCACAACAAAATGTTGAGTATGAAAACAAAATTCCTTAGCCCATGTACAAAAAAGAATTGCAAGTGTTTGGAAAAACTTGGATCAAAAGTAGAAAAAATTTATTTTCGCAATTATGTGGAGGAATAGTCAAGCTTGCTCATCATTCTTGTGTTTTGTACTACACTCAGGCTATGGAATGGTCGAGGTCGTCATTCTTGTCTGCTTGAATTGATGTGCATCCTACATGTGCATAGAATGATCCAGCTCATCAACTTATGTGTTTGGTTCAAAGATTCATATGCAGAATATGGATCCAAGACAACACACCTTAGCAGCCGGCTTATAAGTATATAAAAAATCATCCTTCTGTTAATACTAAGTAAAAAGAAACTCTAGGATGCCTTTGACTATACTTGATGTGCGGGCAGATAGAAAACGAAGCAACCTTAGCAGCCGGCTTTAAGTATGTGCAAAGTCAAACTTAAGTTAATAAATAAACTCTAGCATATCGTGCACTATACTTGCCATGAACCTAACTAACTGCCCACTTTTATCCCTAGAAAGATGCTGGAGCATAACTTATTACTTCATACGGGACGATGTGAATTGTGATATACAAATGATACATCATGCAGATTCCCCGGACTAGCTTACGAGACCATCGCATCCACGACATAGCAGACGCAAGCGTCATCAGCGGCTTCGCGGATCTCTTCTGGCCACAAGGAAACCCCGCTTTCTGGTGAGACTAGCCTATGATGCTTCATCACTCAGTCGGTAGTATGAATTGTGAAAATGATTAATTATGTTTTGAGATGGGAGTTGTCCTATGAAATAGCTGCTGAGTTTGCCAATAACACCACCAAACTGAACTAGATGGTGACAGTGATGGTCTTCGAAGGCGTTTGCGTCCGGAGGCATGCCATCGACTTGCATCGTGACCAGCTCCGTAATTCCTTCAGGATGTCGTGACCAGCATCCGGCCCGGCCTCTTCAGTAATAATGGGCCTCACCGGTGGCCCGTTAGTGGCTTGCCGGATGAATCTGGCTCGCCGGATGCCTCGCGATTTTGCTCCGACAAAAAATGGAAGGAAATCTCTCCTATCTAAAAGAAGGAATTCGTTCCTCTCGTACGTCGTCGTCCTTCGTCCCTTCGTCCACCTATTTTTTTCGTACGTCAAGCCCCACATCATCCAACTGCCTCCTTTCGCACGGTTTATTTTCGCTGGTTTTTTCCTTCGCATTAATTGCCGATCAATCAGCGGCACGAAATAACGGAATCCTACGTGATTATCTGCCATCCCCGTCGATCACACTCCGACAGGAAGAAGAACGCGAGCTCCAAAACCGCGTGCACCCAACCCCGGCCAGATCCGACAACACAGTGTCCGCACACGGGCACGGCACGCGCCCTGGTGGAGTGCCTATCGGCCGTGGCAGCCCTGCGAGACGCGTCCAACAGGCGCTTGGCTGTCGCCGTGTTTCGGCTCGCCTCCATGGACGACCGGGGGTTCGCGCGCCGCTGACCAACGAGGGATCAGTGTGATACCTCGCGTCCGAGCTCACATCCGTCTCCGTCGCGGACGTCGCCGCCACGCTGCTCGACATCTCTATCTCGGTGCTCGAGCAGTTTATGTCATTACCTAGCATCCTCGCCACGATCGATGCGCTCGCCGTGGCCATGCGAGCCGAGGAGTACGCGGCCGCGCACCACGCCGCGTTGTCCGTCGCCAGCTTCCTCTATGTCGACGCCTACCGCCACATAGTCGGCGCCAAGCAGCCACTCTTCCCCGCTCTCGTCACCATCCTGGCGGCACCAGCAAGGAGCCAAGGACGCCCTCAAAGGCCAAGGCGCTCATCGGCGTTGAGCTGTAGGCGCTCAACCGGGCGGCCCTCGTCGAGCTCGGCTCCGTGCGAGCGCTCTTCGTGCTTGTGACAACGGACCGATCGATCTATCGGCACCAGCAAGGAGCCAAGGACGCCCTCAAAGGCCAAGGCGCTCATCGGCGTTGAGCTGTAGGCGCTCAACCGGGCGGCCCTCGTCGAGCTCGGCTCCGTGCGAGCGCTCTTCGTGCTTGTGACAACGGACCGATCGATCTATCGGCACCAGCAGTTTGGGCCAACGGAAGAAGGATGCACAAGTGTATGCTATGCCTAACCTATTTCATCAGTGTTTGTCTAACTCAGCAACTTCTCATTCATTGGTAGCAGTCAAAGTGTCAAACTCTATTTCAAGTCTTAAAAAAAAAACCATTTTCAACACCGCAAAATCTGTTGACTTGAACTCTAATCAGCGGGATGTAATATCAGGGAACTGGGAAGCATGTTGGCTTGAACTCTGAGCACAAAGGAACACATGGGTAGATGATGTCATAGTGATTATCCGTGTACAGCAAGATCAAACTCGCAAATCCTGAACCAGTATAGATATCTTGAGCACATCCTCTTCCATGGAGTCGCTCAACTTTGGGAGGTACCTCAAACGCTCTGACCAAGGTCGTCATCATAACATGGTCCATAAACTTGCGAGATGGAGTGGCGCACCTAAAGCACCATTGTTTGTAGAGCAATTGGTCAGGTAAGATGTATGCATTCGAAATTCAGCACGAGGTAATGTAAGGGAAGAAATTTCTGTGTAATTTTCTCTGAGCTCAGGAATAAGCTGTTCAGAGTTGTCCCTGTGCGAGCATATCTGGATAGCTACCACTAATCTGAGTAAAACAAAAACTAACGAACAAATTTTGTTAGAAACATGAATTATGATGAACTTAAGGAAAGATAAGTTCAAGGGTGTTCTTCTTGCTGTCTTCCTTGTTAGGTGCTGAAGAACTCAAGAAGTTTCTCTTTGCGGCAGCTAAAAAGGGAAAATATTATCTTTGGTCACATATTCAAGCCATCAGAAAGTGAATCTTGTTCACTTTCCGTGACATACCATACGACATTGGAGTTGACCTTCTCTTAGGCGAAGAATTTTCATGAAATTGAGTCACATTAGAGTATGATCGGGGTGTCTGTAGACGGTTCTTAAGAAAAAAAATTCTATTTTCCTCTTAATTGTTGCAGCCATGTCCGTGTGCTCAACGGTCACCTTTGGTTCTCATATGTTATGTTTCTTGGATTTCACAGTGTTAGGATGTGATATCTGTACTAATCAAGATGTTAATTTAGTGATTTTCTCATCAGAATAAATCATCACATTTGGAATATGAACAACTTTGAACATGACGCTGGCCGATTTGGGTTGTGATATATTATTGAATTGGAAGGGGGAGGCATGCTTCGAATCATCTATGAAAGATGTATGTTAATTATATTCTGATGATGGAAGTATCCCCACCTTTTTATTTAAAGAATCATTGCACTTATTCTTGAGGCAAAAACTGGGATATTGCGGACTGCATGCCAGAGAAGAAGGGGACTACGAAGGACCTAATTTAGAATTAATTTTGGTTTTAACCAGCAACTAGTAGCATTGCACGTGCACGCACGTCTAAAGTAAATTTTGTGAACACATCATTCTTTCAATATTACAAATAGTAATACTACTGTAGAATGTTGAACTATCGTTGAATTTACTAAAATCATTCTGCGAGCAACATACCAAAAGATAACTCATACATGTTTAATATACTGAAATAGTCAGCGAGCAACATCCGGCAAGATCACCCATACATGTTTAATTTCCTCATTCACAGAATGAAGCATGTCGAACTTGCAGAAGGGAAATGAGTGTGTTCAAAAGAGACAGAGTTTGGCGAATCAAAAATTATGTTATATAAAATTTGAAAAATATACTCTCTTTTAACTAACTGTAACATGTGGATATAAAAACATAAAAGTTCAATGCGGAATAATAAAACATAGTACATACATATGAAATATATGATTGATGGAAGAAGGATTAAAAACATATTTATTCTTGAAGGTCTATAGGAAATAATAAACACACTGGTCCAAACTCCAAAGAGTTAAACAGATCGGCCTAACCATGGTCTGACCACATTCTTTTAACCCTGCTAATATAAGCCTAGTAGGTCATTAAGGCGTCACTCAAAAAGAACTATGCATGGAGGTTGATGTACAACACATGGAATGATGCTATGCAGCAGCACAATCATGAATGCATAACTATGTGTGAAATGGCTAAACTGTATGTAAGCTGCTTCTTAGGGTTCCTAGACAATAGAATGATGCACAATGGAATAGATTCCGTAAATTGGAATGAAGATATAGGAGATTCAAATCACTTTAACCAAGATGGTGTGCTGTGGCTTTGCTCTTCTGCGTCTTTGACATCTTTCAGTTAAGAGATAAGTAAAGAACATAAAAGCAGGGTTCAGAAAGGGATACATTTGCATTTGATTAACACTTTGATATGGCCATGTTCATTTGCCAAGTACTTCAAGAGAATCTTGACATGATGCCGATATGCGTAGTAGTTTCTCGCTACGTCACAGCAATTTAATTATTGTCAAGCTAGTGAACAGATAATACAAACTGAATCGCTATGATTTCTTCCTCATAAAGCAGGTATGCAACTTATATCTAGTATATAGCAGTAGTAGGATACCACTGTTCAAAGGGAGTAAACTTAAGTACCGACCTTGTTGTCCTTGCTGCAGTTTTATATACTTAAGCCCATATGTTTTACTTCCATTTGTGGGATAATTAAGCATAATATTAAACATATCTTATAAAATATCAGCGAGCTTAGGTGCTTGCGGAATTCTCCAGGAATTAGAAGACCAATGAAATAAGGCAACTGGTCTACATGTGTGGCAGGAATATTGTTGTGTACCAACGGGCAAGCAGCACAGTTCAATAATCCAACATATCATACCTAAATCGAATTGTTTCATCGAATATCACAAATATTTCAGATTTAGAGTTATTGAAACCCTGAACCGAAGTTGGCACATAACCAAGCAACTCAAATTCTCTCTAGAACAATCCGAACTGAACCAATAACATAGATCCTTGCAATCTAGATTTTAGGGAAATTAGAGTTAAAATCAGTTCAGACTTCAGAACGAAAACATAAACAACCGGGGTCAAGATGCCTTGCAATTTCAGTTGCATAATCCTTGCTCATATAAAACTGATAATCAACAAATGCTATATATTTTGGATCCCTCCAAATCTAATCTAATTAATTTACAATTACCTCTGATTGTTCATATAACAAAGTAATCGACAAAGAAGTGGTCGCAATTGCACTGTCTACTTATGTCTTTATGAATGCAAATGCAAGTGGAAACTACCGAGGTTCTGTAAAGATGGACCAGTAGCTTTTTCTAAACTGGAAGGAACAAATTCTCAGTTCTCACCCCAGCTTTTTCTGACGATACATCTCTGATCTTCAGATTTCATCTCATTGAGATTTTCGTTCCCTACAATCAAGTACATATACACTATGTTAAAACAAACTCTATTCAGGACTGAGTGTTCCAATGTAGTTTTAGGTCCATGTTTCCTCTTTAAGTTAAATGAATTAGAAACTATCATAAAAAATATAAAAGGAAAATACATGGTTTCTCACTGCAAAAATATTGCAGTTCCTGGTAAGGCGCTTCACATAAATGAAAAAAAAATATGACACAGACTTCTTTTCACCCTACAAGAGAAATTGTCAGGAGTATGTATCTAGTTATCTACCATCATTGGTCAAGTCACCATACAAAGATAACAGAAAATGAACGGAGATCTATTCCTTCTAGAATGATGCTATTTTCCATGAACTTTTGCATCTACAGTTCCCTCGCACAAACATTTGCCTCCAGCACGAAAACAGCAACATGCAGAATCCTTTACAGATGTTGCATCCCATCCATCCCTGGTAATTCTCCGCTTCTTCAACTTCACTCAATTCATCTCAGTGCAGACATAGTACACCTTCTCCACCATAAAACAGAGGTCCATGATCTCCACCCTGTAACCACATCACCATCTCCAGACTACTCCTTCTCAAAGACGTTGCTGAAACCAAGAACGAAATCAGCGGGACCATGACAATTGTGTCGATACAATTCCATAGGAAAATAATTGCGGGGAAATTCCATTGAGATTTTGATAAACTGATTCAATGGAGTAGCCGACGGATTAATGAAAAATAATTTATAAATTCAGAATTCCATAGAGTTTCAGTCACTTTCAATTACACGCTGATTTGCGGATTCTGTTCATAAAATTTTACAAAGAGAACCGAAATTCCCTACTGGATGAAAGATGATTGCAATCAGATAGAGAGCACGTACCTAGCTATGAACCCAAACAACGCCGGCTTGACTCCCGCACGCCACCAGAGTGGACACGCCATTGTCTCGTTGCAATCCATGCCGGCGCATCGGTACAGGGAGTGGCTTCAGCGCAGGAGTCCAAGAAGGCATAGCGGTGACCCTCCCCCAAACGCTTGCAGCAAGGAAAGACAGACGCAGCCGTCTTGCCAGAGCGAGAGCCGCCGCTAGACAACGGGATAGGAGGGGAGGGCGGCCGGTGGTGCAGGCAGGAGCACGATGGACATCGCCGCCACAGAACAATCGGAATCGGCGTGTGTGGCGGAGCAGCAAGATCGTGGGGAGGGATGGATGGGATGCGAGACAACAAATCGGGAAGGATAAGAGGAATTGACGCCTGAAATCGGGCGAGGGAAGGCGGAGTACGATTCGCTCGGCAGAGTTTACGTCCGCTCTTGTAAATTGCTAAACTTACACCGCTGAGAGTTTTTTTCTATGTGGACGGCTAGATCTGATTAGTTCGGCCTAATCATGGGGTGGTATTTTGTTTTGATTGTCCTGTGTACGTGTTTCCGTGTGACTTTAGCGAAGAATATGTTTGCTCTTTTATAAGTAGTAGAGATATAGCTGGGTCAATGATCAATTCGTTGAAAACTTTGTGCATATGCATGACTCACATTTTTCTTCTTTCCCGTTGCAACGCACGGGCAATTAGCTAGTCAAGTTAAAAAAAATGGAAGGAAATCGAGGTGGTGGGACGCCTACGGAAATGGAGGAGACGTTTCGCTCCTCTTCATCCCGTCCAAGCCGCCACACAGAGTCAGCGGCACCTTCTCTCTTCAGAGCCGATAGCCATCGCAGGTTCGCCGCAGGTAAGGGCAAGGCTCCACCCCTGCCCGGAGTATCAATCTATTCCATGCGTTCAATAATCAGTTGCATATATTTGGTCCTCCTAGGTCGATCTGGTTTCTATCGATCGATTAAAATGTCTTCTCTTCGACGTACGCACGCAGGAGATGGACGGATGGGTAGACCCGCGCATAGCCCTGGCAAAAGAATTCCCGGGGTACGATATCTCGGAGCTGGATCACCTCGTCGAGGGCGAGGGTCTCAAGTCCGAGTACAACCCGGTGCGGATGAGGGCGCTCTTCGAGACGCCGTCCGGCTTCGCCATCTTCGGCATCGACTCGGGCTACCTCTACGAAGTCGGCAGCGATTACACCGGCATCGAGGTCGGTCTCGTTAATTTTGTTCCAAAGTTTTGTGCTAAGCTACTAACTACTCAAGGTTCAACACTGATTTCTGCTTATTGTGTATACGGTCATTTGCAGACCATCTGGGTTAATTGTGTCGACAAGGAATCTGCGGACCTGGTTAGTATTACCAATTACATCCGGTTGATTGTCATTCTTGTTGTGTTTCCGTATTAGTTTCTCATCAACTGCTAGCTATTTATTCAGTTTGTTTCGCGAGCCAGCTTGTGGCTTTACTAGATATATAAAAAAACATGTCTATTCAGTAAACTAGACTATGTTAGAGTTGAAATATTATGTAAAGTTATACTATCTATGTAATGGTCTTATCTATTTGGGCCATGGAATTTGGCTATGTCTCCCTTTAACCTCGTCATAATTAACTCGAAATTTAATTTATCAGTTTATCTGGCTAAGGTGTTTTCCTGAAGCTTGCTAACAAGTCCACTGCCATTGGCCCTACTGGTATTGATGAAAGCCTTGCCGAGCATATTGAGGAGCAGTGCAATAGAGGGGAGAAACTAATTGTCGGTGAATCTGCATACAAAGAAGCTATTGAAGATCAGCTGGTTCGTACGAGGCTTTTCCCTGCAACTTGTGCGTGTGCCCGAAATTCTGGTGACAACTCTACATTATTATTTTTCCAGGGAATTACCTGTATATGCGATGAAGCTGCGGAGGAGCTGATGTGGGGCATGCAAAACCTGTTGCATGTTTTAGTGCCTGAGGAGAAATCAGAGTTTAGCAAACAGGACCGGAAGTTCCATAGTAAAAAATTACTTGCCTACCTGCGTGACTATGTACCTGGCCGTGACATCAAGCCTGAAATGGTAAGCCCACTGACTTAGTAAAAGATTCAAACAATGTAGTACAAAACAATCTGTGAATGTGAGGACTTTGATGAGCCTTTTAAAATCCATTGCGCCAAAACTAAATTATGGGCTTTTAAATGGTTATCTGTTCACAACTCTTGCATATATACAATAATGGCATATATACAAGAGACTGTAAGCGTAATAACGGAATTCAGTAATAATATATTTTGACCAAGAATATTCAGCATTTCACTCGTCCCTGTTTTCCATTTAATGTTATTATGTGCCCCTTTTATCCAGATCAATGGAGAGATTGCTCTTTTTGCTTCCTTCATGCGACAATGTGATGTGGCCGCTAAGAAGTTGGGCGAGAGCTTACCCTCGGTTGATAATCTTCTCGAGCAGAGATCTGGCCTCAAGACTGACCATTGGGACACCGTGACACACGCGACAGCTATAATGAGGTTGATCGGAGAACCTGTAGCCGTGCCTGACAATGAACCTTGACTGACGTCGATTGATTAATTCAGTATTCTCTCATCTGTTTCTTAATTACCAGACTTAAAATGGTGGTAACTAACTGACCAAATCAACCGCGTCTTGCTTCTGAATCGCAGATGTTCATGGAGGATGAAAGGAATAAGATAGCTGAGGGGGTAGGCAAATACGATAACATCATCAAGGCCAATATCCAGACAATTTACAGGAAAGCCATACGGCTTAATGAGGTTAAAGTCGCAAATCGGGATGCGCTCCTGATTGTTGTTGACGAGGCTAAATCAGCCTTGGAGGGAGCTCCAAAGTCTGAAGAGGTGTTGGGCGAGCTGCCACAAGTGTTGAGTCCGAAGGCGAGCTGCGAGGAAGAGGCTGAAGGTGGCGGAGAGAGGAAGAAGCTCAAGGTTAACGCCGGTGACGGTGAAAATGGTCCAGAATGATGCAACAACGGGTTGGAAAAACAATGTGTGCTTCGGTCAGTCTGAACTATTGCGAGTGATACAAGAATTGGAAAGAGTCCGAGCTCAACATCATGTAATGTACTCCGTTAATTAGTACTCCCTCCGTTCATAAAAGGATGTCTCAACCTAGATCAAATTTGCATGTATCTACACACTAAATCATGTCTAGATACATGCAAATTTGAGGGAGGTTGAGACATAATTTTGTGAACGGAGGGAGTACATTTCTCTCTTACTATGTTTCTAAGCTATGTTTGCTTGTAACCAAAACATTTCTCTCTAACTATAGGTCCATTAGCTGTTTCTTTTAGTGTCGATGTGTTTCGAAATTTTAAACATATGTTCTTGTTTTTCCTGCTAACAAATGTTCAACCCACTTGATATGAAATATTTTCCGATATGGATTACAAGTTAGGGCATACAAGGAGACTTAAGCTGCTATCTTTAAAACAAGAGTGAATTGCGCAAGACACCAACTATAGGAAACATCGATATAATTAAGAGGAGCCAATTTGTTCGAACAAAGAGACTATCCACATCTCCCTAAAAATAGCGAGCCCTATAGAGTTTTCTCCTCCCTAGTTTTCTAAAAAGAAAATCCAAACACACTCTAAATAAATCAATCTTATTATAATTGCGCCATAAAGAATGATATTTCGATGGACCAAGGACAATATTTTCATAGAAACGAAATTCACGTTTGCTACTGAAAGATGGAAAATCTCACAAAATGACGCATATTTGCTTACACTCTTAGCATAAATAGCCCACTTCAGTGTCACCCACAAGGGGCCTCTGCCCCCACATGTGAGTAACACAATGGTGCGTCATTTTGTCATGTAGCTCATGAGTTGAGTTGGACGTTTTGGCTCCGGAGCTCACCTGTTCCTGGCTGAATAAGATTTTTTTAAAAAAAAATAGTAAAATGTTCCAAAAATTCTAAAAAAATAGTATGAACATATACAAATGTTCTAGATGCGTGCCAAGTTTCGTCATGAAATGACATTCATAGTGCTCTATACAAAAAAGATAAAATCAGTGATCTAAAATATATATTTTGAAATCTCGTTTTGACCACCGATTTTGTCTTTTTTGCGCAGAGCACTGCAAATGTTATTTCATCACGAAACTTGGCACGCATGTAGAACATTTGTATATGTTCATCACTGATTTTTTTTCAGAATTTTATTGAAACGTTTTACTATTTAATTCGAATTTTTTATTCAACCAGGAGCAGTTGAGCTCGGGAGCCAATCTCAATTTCTGGTAGCTCATGAAATAAATAAATTTACATAGCAAGTAATCTGGTAGTGTTATTTGTTCGGAAACAAATCAAAATGGACAAATATTGTATCCGCATAATCCTGGACGTGGCTTGAATCGAGATTACAGGTCTCAGTCACTTAATTGTGTATCACATGTATGTACATGCGAAGGCTGCCAACAACATCCCCCCCCCCCCCCCCCCCTTCCCCCTTCACTCTCCTCTAGCCCTCTTTGAGAGTGGACGGTGGAAGCCCGGCCCGACCACATGCCTATTCTGAAATTGAGGCCGACCGTGCTCGGGAGCCTCTTCTATATAATAGTCATAGGTTAAGGTATGTTGTCAGAAAGTTTGGCGTTATGCATTTTGTTTGGAGAGTGTTACCGGAGTGGCGGGCCACATCCGAATGGCGGCTTTGTTCCTCTCGGTTGTTAATGAAGTGGCAACCAATCCGCTCCAAGTGGTTCGTCCCTGGCGGCGAGGCTGATCTGATGAAGAAGCTCGGTGGTCCACATCCTAACTGAAAAGTTTGTTCCGAGGACTTTTTTACATTGTATCTGGACTAAGCTGTAATTTATTTATTCTGTGGGTCTAGATGTAAAGTGTATTGCTCTAATATTAATGTAGGTGCTCTTTAGATCGTACGAATTTCATAAGATATTTGTAGGATTTCAATCCTTATAATTTTTTCCCATGGATTGTGTTTGGATTAGAAGAATCGTGCTAACCAAATTTCTACGGATTGAATTTCTATGCCTTAATTCCATTAAAAAAATGAACATTCACTCCACACTCTTGTATTAGACCCAAGTGTGTAGGATTGAGACAATTTTTTCTTAGTTTTTTTACGTTTCATCCAACAACTATTAATGTAGCTTTTCTTGAGATCCAAAAGACGAGAGTGGATTTTGGAACCCGGACTACATGAATTCTGTTTTTTGAAAAAATCAAAAATGAATTTTTGAGTTTCCAAAAATCACGAAACAAATCACATATGTAGATAGTGTCGAGATCTTCAAGCGTGCAAGATTTTACCTTCAAATTAGTTGTATTTTGGGTTGTACAGAAAACACTAATTTTTGAAAATGTGTATTATTCATCCAGAGATCCAGTCTTTTTTGTGCAGTCCAAAATATAACGAATTTGGAGCTAATTTTTTTGCATGATTGTAGATCCAGTTACTTGTGGATCTTATCTTGTTTTTTTATAAATGTATAACATGCCAAAACTAGTTGAAGCGTATTACTTTTGTCGGATGGGTAGGCGGTGCAGCTCTGAATTTGCTCGCACGGATCACGTCGAATTCCATCTATTTTCGAACCTTCCGGTCGATCCAAATTTTCCTGCCTTCCAGAGAGAGAAACTTCCTTCCGTTTCAAGATTTTGTGAATTTTCGACGATCGCCCACCGTTTTCCTGCCTTCCCGACGAGGAAAAAGATCCTTCTTCCTTCTTCGAGAAGAAAACCACTCGTTCCTCCGCTCACGCATCCTCCGTTCTCTCTTCAGCACTCCAGCCGCGTTGGAACCTTCCCGTCCGCGCTCCTCTCGCTTTCACCACGCTGGTCAGATCGACCCATGCCCAATGACGCGTGGACCCGGCACGGCACGACCCGACCGCCCCCACGCGCCATAGACCGAGCTTAAACCCCACACCCGAGACGAAGCGCCACAGTTACCACCTGGCTCCTGTCCCCTTCCCCGTCCCCCAACCCCGCGGCGGTGGCAACCTCGGGCGCGTAAGCTTTTTTTTTTTCTTCTCTCCCTGCTGCTCCTCCTCCTCCCCTCCCCTTCCCGCCCGCACGCACGCACGCGCACGCCGCCCTCTCCTCCGGCGGAACCGCGTCCCCCGGTTGCGCGCGGGCCCTAACCCTAGCGGCGCGGCGCGGCGCGTGACTCCTCCTCACCGGCGGCGGGCCATGTCGTCCGACTCCGACACCTCCTCGCGCGGCGGCCCCGACCACCGGAGCTTCCGGGAGGTCACCCGGGACCGTAAGTGCTCTCGCCCGCCTCCCATTCCCGCTCCCCTGCCCCCTCCCTCAGTTATTGATTTTTAATTTCAGGAATCACCAAGCATGTAAACTGTCCTGATTCACCATCTATTCTCGCTGCACCAATGTAGGTTTATTAAACGAGATGTTAAGATCGACCAGGAGCAGCTCCAGATCAACATGGAAGGTACCCTTTATTTGAGCTGGATGATTTTCAGCAGCATTTTGATATATTGCCCATCCACCACTACCACCTTGGGAAAAAAAGTCTGACAGACAATGCGTAAAACTGTGCTGTGGCCTAGGTTCTTATCATGGACAAACTCACGGTCAAGATAATGTCATATTCGTGCAAGATGGCAGATATCACGGAACAAGGGGTTTCATGTAAGTAGGCTGCGAAGCATCTGGTCTTGTTATTTTTCCGACTACTCGTTAATATTCGTGTCATTGTGTTAGAATGAAGTGTAAAAATAACTGGATTTCAAAGTAACCCCCTATATTAGATACATAACCGAAAGAGTTTTGTTACAGTAATGCTATCCCAGAGTTGTGATCAGAACACATCTTCAATGCAAATTTGAACTAGCCCCACTTGGTGTTGCAGTCTAAATATTTTGTCCTGTCAATGTAGAGCCTCTTTAATGGTATAAATTAGGCACTATGATTCCTACTGCATTACGCAGGCTCGTTTTTTAATAGCTTGCACCATGTCTAAAAAAAAGGTGCGGAATTCTTTGATTGTGCTATCTTAGCACTGGGACTGTTCCTAATTCTAAAGAACTGTTGCCAGCTTTCAATTGAACAGTTTAAGTATTTCATTCGAGTTGTTTTTAGCATGTAGCTTGTCAAATCTGTACGTGTCATGGAACTCCTTTAGTTGGATATCCTATTTCAAGTGTTCTAGTGTCATTCTCCGTGAAGTGTTGTATATGTATAAAATCTCCACATTGCTGTTTCTTTTGCAGTGGTCGAGGACCTATACAAACGGAGGCAGCCATTACCATCTTTGGATGCGATTTATTTCATGCAACCAACTAAAGAGAAGTAAGTTATGTTAGCTAATATATCCTCCTTGACATGGCCGTCTTTTTTCACAGTTCGATTTCCCCCCGTGTATTAACATCTCAGAATCTGTGATCACTGCCACATTTACCCAAATACTTGATAGGTTTCATCTAGGAATCTTTATAATACTGCCTCAATTCTGAAATTGTTTTGATTGCTATCTTACCCAAAGTGTCAATGCTGCACTAGTTTAGTTGATTACCTTTTGTTCACTAGCTATGTGTCGGCAAAGATATCCAATGTGTTCTAGGAATTATGATAAAGAACACATGCATTCATACTCGGTATGGTCCGAGGACCAAGTTTAGCTAGGGTGTTTGCCATCAGCTAATTTTCCCCTTGCTGCTTTGCCTTGGTGGCCCCTCCTTTGCTACCTCCAATGCAAGCTCCTCTGACTCTGGAAACAACCCCCTGGCGAGGAGTCAAGTTCCTCGCAGCCTCATCGGGCTCCCCCGCCACTCCAGCTGCTACTGCCGGTGTGTGCGGTAGGCGATGACTAGCACAGGAGTGGTCTTCTCGGTGTGGGAGAAGTGCAGAAGGAGGAGGGCGCAAGAGGGGACTCATGGCTACTATGCGTAACCAGCACACTTGTATTTGCCTAACTTAACTAGGGTTGGTAGCATCTTGGTGGGCCTTTAGTCCTCTTAAAGTGGGCTTGACTGGTCTTTCTTCCTTCGTCTACTGATTTTACAAATCTTGTTGACATCTCCTTGTTGGATTGCCGCCTAGGCAGCTGACACCAATTCAGCACCCAGCTATTTTGGAACACTTAAGGTTTGGAGACAGGAGGGGCAGGCTACGAGCCTTGCTTATTCTTTTCTTGATCACTAAGAGTAAGAGCACAAGAGATACATCTCTGGCCTATATGGATGAATGGCTTTACCACTAAAAAAATGTCCTTAAACTAGGAATCTGAAACTACCCAAATAACTGATTGACTACCAAATTGTTTGGTATATATCGACAACTAACCTTCCACTACTAGAACTGATGCGTGCTATAGTACTCGTCATGCCTCCGGCGTCGATGACAGCACAATCATGGACTCGACATTTATGTATGGTTAGAATTACAAAACAATGTTTGTCGCAAGAGTAAGTAAATAATGCTAGCCATAATTTTCTCCTGTGAATAAATAATGTGGTACGGTACTATGTTTAGTTAGCTTTTATCCTTCCAAGTTGTGCTGAGAAATATTAGCTTTTGATTTTTTGTTGCACTCAAGTCTTTCATCCCAGTAGGAAATAAAGTGTCATAGTTTTTTGCTGGTGATGTGAATTTTTTTCTTGCACTTCCATTTCTCTAACTATTTATTGTGTTCATAATGCAGCATTCACATATTTATGTCCGACATGTCAGGGAAACATCCATTGTACAAGAAGTATGTGATTAGTATATGTATTTACTTATGCACATTTGTTCTGTTACTTTTAAGTGTTGACACAATGGTTTGCCTGTCGCAGAGCCTATATATTTTTCAGTTCTCCTGTTCAGAAAGAATTGGTGGCTCCAATAAAAAAGGATCCACGTGTTCTAGCACGCGTTGGCGCTCTCAGCGAGGTCTGTTTATCTACTCGCTCGCCAGCATGCATGCTAGTTTCTTTAAATTCTCATTTTCTGTTCAATGTTGCAGATGAATCTGGAATATTTTGCCATTGATAGCCAGGTATTATGGCATACAACTTCTTTCAAGATCTCTGTTTCGTATTAATAGTTGTTGAACACCATATGTAAATTAAATATCTTCTTGCTTATAAAGAAATATTTTGTTTAGTTTGATGAATCCGTTGATGTTATTTGCAGGGCTTCGTAACTGACCATGACAAGGCTCTAGAAGAGCTTTTCACTGAAAGTGCAGAAGGTTCAATGAAGTACAATTCATGCATTAACATGATGGCCACTCGTATTGCTACTGTATTTGCATCAATGAAGGTATTACTTTTTTCATGTTTATGCTATTTGCGGTGTCTTTATATCTTTGATGTACACTTGAGGGGTGTGGGGGGGATGATTCAGTCACTAGAGAGAATGTGATTTTAGCGAACAAGGAAAAAAATATGGTGGTTGAGGGCTTATGTGCGGCAAGCCTTAGTGCATAAGCAAACTGAACATACACAGAGCGTCATGGGCTTGGTACACAACAGAAGAGAGATCTAGTGGATCTGGGGGTTGTCTTTTAATATATGGAGTGAATATCATGTGAAATTCATTACCACTTTGCTTGATTGTTATCGCTCAATTGTTTATTTCATCTTTTTGCCCATAAAGTTTCATTGGGACCTTGGGTTTGATTGAGTATACTGTATATATGACTATAGTACCCGAGGGTTCTTCGCCAACACTGAATTGACTGTTTCCAAAATTTTTAGGAATTTCCTCGTGTGCACTTTCGTGTTGCTAGGACGATTGATGCTTCTACTTTGACAACTCTACGGGATTTAGTCCCCACAAAGCTTGCAGCCTCTGTGTCGAATAGCCTGGCGAGATATAAATCAACAATACCTGAATTTCCTCAGACAGAGACATGTGAATTACTTATTGTAGACCGATCAATAGACCAGGTACATGATATTTTTTATCTTTTTTTAGATTCTTTCAGTTTCCACCGAGTGTTCACAGAAATGTTGGTTACTCCCTTCTATGTTTCACGTTGTCGTGATATTTACAGATCGCACCTATCATTCACGAATGGACCTATGATGCAATGTGTCATGATCTACTGTGCATGGATGGTAACAAATATGTACAAGAGGTGAGCATATCAAAACCATTTCAATACAGTTCAGTATTGGTCTGGCTTTTAGTTTTGTTGTGCCCTTGATATCATGTTCCTACGTGTTGTACGTGTTAATCGGAAACAACAGGTGTCAAGTAAGAACGGTTCAGCCACTGAGAAAAAGGAGGTGTTGTTAGAAGATCATGATCCCATATGGCTTGAGCTTCGGCACGTACATGTAGCGGATGTAAGATGATTGCTACTTTAATCTTCAAACTTTGTGTTACGTTTTGGCAATTGCGTCATGACATCACTGTCGCAGGCCAATTTAAGATTGCATGAGAAGATGACCAATTTTTTATCAAAAAATAAAGCCGCTCAGCTACACCAAGCAAGATTTGGTCAACAAACAAGGTAGTTCAACAAAAGCAACTGTGCAAGGTGCGGTCATAATTGACAGTTAGCTTAAGGGAGTATGCAGCTAGTTTTTTTAGGAGAAACAGTACGGAGATTCCCCACTGCTATTTTTGTTACATGTTAACAAGTATATACATGGGCACAGTAGAAAGACCAAAATTAGAAAAGAGCAAAAACTGAAACTTCAAGGTTAATCACAATATCACATACTATCAAAATGCATGTGCTTTGCCGTGGTTGTTTTGTAACAAATATTGCATCTTAAAAGAGGACTCCTGAATGGTGCAGAAATGCAAAATCAAACTGGTTTAGGTAATGACATAGTATCTGGAAGTGAAATTTGTAACCAATCTGTGGTTGAGATTCTTCTTTTTTGTTCGGAAACTAATTCGATTTATGCAATGCATAATAACAGCCTAAATATTTGAAATATGTGGTATCTAGGATATGCTTACCAGGATGCATAGATCATCAGGAATTGTCTTAGTTGATAAAATCATTTTTTATTTTTGTAATGTTGAGAGCTCCTGTTTGATTTGCAGGGGCGGCGAGCTATCAACAAAAGAATTGCAAAAAATGGTCCAAGCTCTTCCACAATACAGTGATCAAATTGACAAGCTTGCCCTCCATGTTGAGGTTTGTAATTTTGTTTTGTGGTGTGTTCTGCATATGTGAACTTGAAAATAATTACTTCTTACCTGCATAGTTGAACAAGACACTTTTTGGATTACCGAATTGTCCGTTAATTTCTTAGTGTAGCAATATTCACCAGAAATTGCAACACATGAAATTATTTTAAAATTAAAGTGGACTTGACTTTTCATCAGTATATGTAACTAGTGCTTGTACCTGGCAACTCTTAACGTTAAAACTGAGATGGCCTGATGAATTGGTGCATCTTCTGTGGCCTACTCCCTCCGTCCATGAATGTGTACATCTATATTTCGTACTAAGTCAATAATTTTAAGATTTGACTAACTTTATAGTAGCAACATATATAACATCAAATTGGTATGGAACTTCATTTCAAGATGAATCTCGTAATATCAATTTAGCAGTATAAATGATGATACATTTCCTTATAAAGTTGATCAAATTTTAATAAGTTTGACTTGGTACAAAATCTAGATGTATACTTATTGGCGGACAGAGGGAGTAGACTAGTAGACTGTCAAGCCGTACTAGCACAATTTCATTAATTCCCATTCTCTCTGACCTAGCCACAGCTTGTCTCCATTGTGACAAGCATACAGCTCCACTAGGTGAGCCTTTCTAGCATTGCTTCATGCTAGCTACTCTGGTTGGATCTTTGAAGTTGGAACTAGGATAGGAATTACATAATTTGAACTGGCTTCCCGAATATCAGCGGTTTGGATATACCAATGGATACCAAGGAACATACTTAACTTTGTGTTACACACTTTTCTACAGATTGCAGAAAAGCTCTTTGACAGAATCAAACAAGAACATTTGAAAGATGTTGGGCAGCTTGAGCAAGATCTTGTGTTTGGTGATGCTGGGACCAAGGAACTAATCGATTTCTTTAGGACACGCCAGGTAATTATTAATTGAACTATAACCAGTGAAATGCTAGTTCTAGACCTGTCTGGAGATTATATTGATATTTCGCTGATCTAATCCAGGATATAAGTCATGAAAACAAGCTGCGTTTACTAATGGTTTATGCTGCAATTAATCCAGAGAAGATCCAAAGTGACAAGGGAGGAAAGCTGATGCAGGTAACTTTAGTTTTATATTGGAAAATTAGCTCATTCATTTTGAAAGTACATCTTATTTGGGTTTGACAAATGGGCCCTGGGTTTATGCATCAGATGCTTCTAGCTCCAGTTCTCCGATCAGTCAGTTGTTAATTTATCATACTATTTTTTGACTAATATCCAAATTCAGTAAGAGGTCTTTTTTTCTACAGCTGGCCGGATTATCTGCTGACGACATGATCACGGTGAAGAATATGCGTTGCCTATGTGCTAATGATACTAAAAAATCTTCAACAGGTGGATTTACTATGAAATTTGAATTGCGTAAGGTAACCTGCTGTATTATTAAGTTATGTCTTAGTTCTTCCAATTATGTAGCTTTTGAACAATTATATTATTGGAAGTTATTCACTCAATTTGACAATTTTCAGAAAAAACGTGGTATCAGAAAAGAACGAATAGGGGAAGAATCAACATGGATGCTATCCCGGTTTTATCCCATCCTGGAGGTATAAAAGTTAAGCAAACAGTTATGTTTGTCTGCTTAATCATAACAGCAAATGTTTTGAAGTTCTTCATAGTATTTCATGCAATGAATTTTTTGCATAGTATTTTATGCATTCGACATTTTGAGATAATTTATCTTCATCCCTGTTTCTTCTTAAAATTCCTTTTTACACATATTCTTCATCAATTTTTAATTTTTCCACCATCTCATCTCATTTTGTCAATTGATGGTTCGCTGTTTAGAGACGTTGGGATTAGTCTGTTGAGTTCTTTTAGTTATAATTTGTGCCTCGTCTTTGGTTCCATCATTTATGTGCTTGTCCCACTATTTTCCTACTTCCACCACTGTGTATGTTCTCGCTACCACTTTAGCACAAACATTTTCCATTGATACATGTATGAAATTACACTCACTCTTCTATCAAGTCCATATCTTAGCTTTCTCTGATTTGTTTCTGTGGAATTATTTTTATAACCTTGGTATTGGAGCCTTAACTTTTCCGTGACCATGATATGCTGAGCTAGCTGGCATGGGCATGAATATCATCCACTGTGACACATGTTCAACAAGTCTGTTAGGTACTGGCTGGTAGCTGTAAAACAACTTATACTTGCATGACTAACTGTAAAATCAGTTTCACACTGGTACAGTGAGATTTTATGTGTTCCGGTGCTGCCTTGCACTTATGGTTGGAAGTGCTTTTATCATTGGCTTTTAGCCTTTTACATGGGCGTGGTTCTTGCTTTTTTTGTAGGATTTGATCGAGAAACTTAGTAAAGGCGAGCTTCCAAAAGATGAGTATCACTGTATGAGTGACCCTAGTTCTAGTTTCCGTGGATTCTCAAGCAGCTCATCTGCTCGAGCAAGCCCAGCTCATCAGCCAGCTCAATCCATGAGATCTAAATGGACAGGTGGCACATGGGCTAGGCCTAGAAACTCTGATGATGGCTATTTAAGGTTGGTCATAGTGACTCCCATCGACTTTCCTCTGTTTCTACTTTCACGCATTCATTCTGTTAAGGATGTTCATGAACTGTAGCAAGCTGTTTTCTGTAGTTTTTCCAGACGTCGATGTGTATATTATGAAATAGTATATACCAGCCATTATGCAAGTTCGTTATATGTCTAATGATCCTTTTTACAGTGACTCGGTACTGAAGCATACATCAAGCGATATGAGAAAGTTAGGCCAGCGCCTATTTATCTTTGTAATCGGGGTGCTACTCGGTCCGAGGTACGTTTTCATTACTTCTCGAACTTCTCCTTTTCCATCCATAGCGCTTTATTATTATTCAACCTACGAACTTACCACATTCTCCAACTCACGTTTTATGTGGATGGATATTTCAGTTACGTGTTGTTCACAAACTGTCAGCAAAGCTAAAGAGAGAAATCATCCTTGGCTCCTCTAGTCTTGATGATCCACCCAAATTCATCACTGTAAGCCCGTTGATTGCCCTCTTATCATCTCCAGTGTACTAGCTTAAACCTGTCAATTTGACCGCGCCGTCATTTTGCAGAAATTGAAGATGCTATCATCTGAGGAGTTGACACTGGACGATCTGCAGATATAACACTAGGAAGACAACGGGATATATATACATCGATTGTAACTATGACTAATTTCTTGGTCTCGGCTCTAGATGTAGCTGAACATTATACAGGCCATCATAGGTTCTCCGACTGGCTAGAGGGGCATGCTTTTCACCTGGCAGGGCAGCCCCTCCGTTAATTTCTCATAATCTAGTTTGTACATAACGGTGGCTAGCGGCTGTAGAAAATATCGGATGACATTTGTTACCGGTGAATGAGATGGGCATTATTGTTGTGTATCGGCGGGTAGCACCGAGGATATGTGATGAGAGGAATCTTCTTTTCTTGCAAAGAAGTTGGTGCAATTGTTAACTTGTTTCTCAGACTACCGTTTACAGGGTGGTTCTACCGTTCTGTCGCTGTTGGATATGTACATTTACAGCTCATCTTACTTATGTCTGATCTGCTATGAGAGATGTGTCGCACTTGTGTTTCATTACCAAGATCATGATAAGATCTAAACAGAAGGACGGGAACATCTTTTGTTTCATTACCTAGATCATGATAAGATCTCAACAGAAGGACGGGAACATCTTTTGTTTTCATTACCAAGATCATGATAAGATCTAAACAGAAGGACGTGATTATTCCAATCGATTGGCGTAGCCATTTCAGCTAATCAGTTATGATTGGTGGCTGATTTAGGATGTTTTGCTCCTCTAAATATCCATATGCTCTGGATTTAGTTTAGTTATTCGTGATTTGGTCACCTCCTTCGCACAAACTCCAGACGAAAGCCTCGACAGCATGAATCGGGTGAGCCTTTGGACACATTGTCGTATACTATATATATAAAAAGACAGCCTAACACCCAAAATGCCTCCGTAGCATAGTGGTAGTGCGTTCCCTTCGTAAGGGAAAGGTCGTGAGTTCGATCCTCACCGGGGGCTGATTTTTATTTTGCTGCTCCTGTGTTTTTACATGCACTGGCTCCAGCAAGGCAGCAACATCACCGGGGGCATGGCCTCTTGGAGCGGGCCGCCGCAAAGGAAGAGTCGGCTCGAGGGCACCACCATTGATGAACTCTACAGCAGATCACCGCAGCTTCCAGAGAGCATCAGATCTTCCTCCACGTCCCTTTCGTCACCACGAGAGCTGAGAGCAAGGAGGAAGAGGGCAAAGCTCTAGATCGCCACGAAAACATGCTCCGCCGAGTTTATTTAAGTAGGCCCTCCAAACCTCAACTAGAAAAATGTTGCAAGCAAAAATTGCATACGCAAAAAGAACTACGCTCGGAGGTTCGATGTAGCACTGATGGATGGTCCAATCGGACGATAGGCAGCCGATTGATACCGTACCCTCCTAATTAGCCGGCTGACATTTAGAGTTAGAGTAAGATTAATAATAAAGTCGCCAGCTGGCTATATGTGATTGTCATGTCATTTATAATTAGTTTATAACTAGCAGGTGTAGTAGTTGGCTGTATACATGGACTAGTTTATAGCCCACGTTACACTCTCACATAGTAAAGCACGTGATGTAGGCTGCAAACTGGCTACTAACTTACATCCCGGTTCTTTTCTCTCTTCTCTTATCTTTCTTCCAACTCAGTAAAAAGTAAAACATAGTATTTAAAACCTTAGAACCCGCCTACGTCACCTTATTGTAATAATTGCTCTTAGTGTTCCGCCAAACATTATTCAATAATGCTTAGAAAACCATGGTAGACCGAGTAGGGTTTTTTTTGCTCCCGAACTCTAGTTCTCCTTATACTTCAAATTCGGAAATCTTGTTTACAAAAGTCTGGAAAAAAATATAAATGTACTCGGTGATATGCTTTCAATTTTTTTCAAACTCATAGATACGCTTTCTGATTTTTTTTAATTAAAGGGTCATTGGAATTCGGGTGCCAAAATGACATTTCGTGGAGACATACATGCTTAGATTCCGCAAGTTGTGAAAAAGCAGTCTCGCGTCCCTCGCGTCGTCTCCTCAGGGCGACCGAGGGGAGAAACCCTAGCCGCCCCGCGCTGCCACCTCCCCCGCCCACCTCGCCTCTCCTCGTCGCCCCCTGAGGCGGCTGCCGGACACGGCCGTGCAGCGCCGGTGATGGGGGCGGCGGGGATCTGCGCCATCGGCTCCCCATCGAGCAGTTTGGAGGTAAAACTGCTCGCTCGGGTTCCCTCGCCGGCGGCGGCCCGTCGGCATGCGCCTGCCCTGCAGGCGTCCGCCCTCCTCGCGCCCATCCGGCGCGGCTACGGCGGCCCGGCTGCGCCCCTCAGCCGAAACCCACACTCCTGCTTCCGTCGCCGAAGGATTCCGTCGGGCTTGCCCCACGGTGGACGGTGCCGGCGCGGGCTCTCTCCCGTGCGCACGGCGGCCCCTCTCTCGGCGGCGGCTCCCGTGGCGGCGCGGCCTCCCCCGGCGGCGCGGCTTCCTCTTCTTGTTCCTGTGGCGGCGGACCCCTAGCAGCGCGGAGGTCCACGGATTGGTGCATCATGGTGATGCGCCTCTCCCCTGATGGTGTGGCCGCAAGGTGCGGCGGCTCCTGGAGAAGACCTGTCGTGGCTTTCCGTAAGGTTCACTTCCCCCGGCCCGTTTTTGGAGCTCTCCCCCGTCCCTGGTGCATGAGGCCTCGTCCTCGCGGATCCTTCGGTGGGTGGATGGTGGTGTGGTGCTTGGAATTGGGGGAAACCCTTGCCGGTGGCGGCCACGACGTCGACGACGCTCCGGCGCCGAATCCCTCCTCGGAGGCTTCGTTGAAGTTCCAGCCCCATCACCCACCCCCCGGCCAGGTGAAAACCCAGTCTCGGCATGGGCAGCGGCGGTGTTGCGACGTCGCTTCCCTCCATGGAGGCGCTGCCCGAAGATAGCAGGGGTGGTTCGTGAGCTTCGTGGTGGCTGGGGTAGGCTGATGTTGGTGTTGCGGTTGTTGGTGTTGGTGCGGCCAGTTTTGGGGGCCGACGGTGGTGTGTTTTCTCCCCTCGGCTGGCCTTCGCGGGTCTTGGTGCCGTGATGTGCTTGCCCAAGAGCCTCCCATGGTCACCGTCGGGGTGTGGAGAGCTTCGGGCTCTTGGTGGCGTCTCGGCTCTTCTTTGTTCAATGACGACTCAACTGATGCCTCCTTCCTGCTAATCGTCTCGACCTCCGTGGCGGAGTGCTAGCTCTAAGTTGACGAGGGAATATCTCCCCGGCAACAGTGCAGAAACAATGCTTGTACGTCACACGTCAGTTGGGAACCCCAAGAGGAAGGTATGATGAGTGCAGCAGCAAGTTTTCCCTCAGTATGAAACCAAGGTTTAATCGAACCAGTAGGAAAACGAGGTTTGCTTCGAAGGTGTTGGTGAAGGAGTGTAGTGCGGCGCAACACCAGGGATTCCGGTGCCAACGTGGAACCTGCACAACACAATCAAATTACTTTGCCCCAACTTAACAGTGAGGTTGTCAATCTCACCGGCTTGCTGAAAACAAAGGGTTAAACGTATCGAATGGAAATGATGTTTGTTTGCATAAAACAGTAGAGAACAATGATTGCAGTAGATTGTATTTCAGATGTAAAAGAATGGACCGGGGTCCACAGTTCACTAGTGGTGTCTCTCCAATAAGATAACTAACATGCTGGGTAAACAAATTACAGCTGGGCAATTGACAATTGATAAGTGCATATAACATGCATGTGTGAGCTGTGGTGTCTACTATGAGATTCATTTGGGCATTACGACAAAGTACATAGACCGCTATCCAGCATGCATCTATGCCTAAATAGTCCACTTTCCGGTTAACATCCGTACCCCTTCCAGTATTAAGTTGCAAGCAACAGACAATTGCATTAAGTAATGTGCGTAATGTAAACAATACATTCATCCTTGAATAAAGCATTGCTGTTTTACCCCTAGTGGCAACAACACATCTACAACCTTAGAACTTGCTGTCACTATCCCAGGTTAAATAGAGGTTGAACCCAACTATCATGCATAAATACCCCCTCTTGGAGTTACAAGTATTCACTTGGCCAAGGCTTCAACAAGTAACGGAGAGCATGCAAGATCACAAATGACATAGACATGATAATATAATATTCAGCTCCACATAGGTATCAATATAAGTCAGATCCCAGCAAACACAACATGTAGCATTACAATAAGATGATCTTGATCATGATAGGCAGCTCACAAGATCTAAACATGATGGCACAAGTGGAGAAGACAACCATCTAGCTACTGCTATGGACCCATAGTCCAAGGATGAACTACTCACGCATCACTCCGGAGGCGGGCATGGCGATGTAGAGCCCTCCGGTGATGATTCCCCTCTCCGGCAGGGTGCCGGGAAGAGCTTCAGAACCCCCCGAGTTAGGGTTGACGACGGCGGCGGCAGCGAATATGTTCTGGATGAAAGGCTCGGTGTTTTAGGGTTTTCACGTCTCGGGGAATAAATAGGCGAAGGGGCGATGTCGGCGGACCCCCGAGGGGCCCAAACCACAGGCGGCGCGGCTGGGCCCACTGCCGCCGCCAGGTGGTTTGGCCACCTCGTGGCTCTCTTCGTCTCTCCTTCGGACTCCGTGTACGTGCTGGAAAAATAGGGACTGGCCTTTTGTTTCGTGCAATTCCGAGAATATTTCCAGAAGTAACTTTCTGAAACCAAAAACAGCAGAAAACAGGGAACTGGCACTGTGGCATCTTGTTAATAGGTTAGTCCCAGAAAATGCATAAAAGTGATACGAAGTGTATATAAAACATGTAGCAAATGGTATAATATAAGCATGGAACAGCAGAAATTATGGATACGTTGGAGACGTATCAAGCATCCCCAAGCTTAGTTCTACTCGTCCTCGAGTAGGTAAAACGATAACAACAAATAATTTCTGAGGAGACATGCTTTCACACAATCTTGATCAATATATTGCAAGGCTCATGTCATGAATGAAGTGACTCAAAGCAATGATCTATAGTTTGCTAACAAATAGATAAAGAGTAAACAATGAATCATATAAGCAAAAACTTTTCATGAATAGTACTTTCAAGACAAGCATCAAAAAGTTTTGCATAAGAGGTAACTCATAAAGCAATAGATTCAAAGTAAAAGGCATTGAAGCAACACAAAGGATGATTAAGTTTCAGCATTTGCTTTCAACTTGTAACATGTATATCTCATGGATAGTTGTCAACATAAAGCAATATAACAAGTGCAATAAGTAAATATGTAAGAATCAATGCACACAAAGTTGACACAAGTGTTTGCTTCTAAGATAGAAAGGAGTAGGTAAACTGACTCAACATAAAGTAAAAGATAGGCCCTTCGCAGAGGGAAGCAGGGATTAAATCATGTGCTAGAGCTTTTTAAGTTTTCGAAAGCATATAGAGAGCACAAAATAAGTATTTGAGAGGTGTTTGTTGTTGTCAACGAATGGTAGTGGGCACTCTAACCCCCTTGTCAACCAGACTTTCAAGAGCGGCTCCCATGAAGGACGTTATCTCTACCAGCAAGGTAGATCATCCCTCTTCTCTTTTGTTTACACATGTATTTTAGTTTCTTTATAGATGACACTCCTCCCAACCTTTTGCTTACACAAGCCATGGCTAACCGAATCCTCGGGTGCCTTCCAACATTCACATACCATGGAGGAGTGTCTATTGCAAAATTAAGTTGCTTACTGATAAATCAGGGCAAAACATGTGAAGAGAATTATTAATGAAAGTTGTAATTAATTGGGGCTGGGCACCCCGTTGCCAGCTCTTTTTGCAAATTATTGGATAAGCGGATGTATATGCCACTAGTCCATTGGTGAAAGTCTGTCAGAAGTAAATGACAAGATTGAAAGATAAAACACCACATACTTCCTCATGAGCTATAAAACATTGACACAAATAAGGAGTAATAAAGTTTTGAATAGTTTAAAGGTAGCACATGAAATATTTACTTGGAATGGCAGGAAATACCACATAGTAGGTAGGTATGGTGGACACAAATGGCATGGGTTTTGGCTCAAGTTTTGGATGCACGAGAAGCATTCCCTCTCAGTACAGAGTTTAGGCTAGCAAGGTTGTTTGAAGCAAACACAAGTATAAACCGGTACAGCAAGAATCACATAAAAACATATTGCAAGTATTATAAGACTCTACACTGTCTTCCTTGTTGCTCAAACATTTTACCAGAAAATATCTAGACCTTAGAGAGAACAAATATGCATCCCAAGTCTCAACAAGCTCTACGGTAGTTCTCCACTACTAGGCTTTAACTACATGATGCAAGAGCTTAAACATGATCTACTTGAGAGCTCAAAACAATTGCAAAGCATCAAATCAAAACAAGACAATGATCTACAAGAATGCATATGTCTTTTCCAATACCAACTACTACATGTAGCATTTTCTTTCTTCCAAACAAACACCAATCAATTTATTAAACATAAACTCTCCAAATGATAATATAATGCAGCAAGAGAGTATTTATAAACAAGTGCTAACAGCTCGAAGAGATGCATGAAAAACAGGAGCTAAAAGCACTGCAGTAGCTAGTTAAGAATACTCAACAAATATAAGTGAAGAACATGAGTATTCACATGAAAAAGCGGAGCGTGTCTCTCTCCCACACAAGGATTGCTAGGATCCGAATTTATTCAAACAAAAAAAAAATAAAAACACACAGACGCTCCAAGTAAAGCGCATAAGATGTGAAAGAATTAAAATATAGTTTCACTAGAGATGACCTGATAAGTTTGTTGATGAAGAAGGGGATGCCTTGGGCATCCCCAAGCTTAGACGCTTGAGTCTCTCTGAATATGGTTGGGATGAACCACGGGGGCATCCCCAAGCTTAGGCTTTTCACTCTTCTTGATCACATAATATCACCCTTCTCGCTTGATCCTTGAAAACTTCCTTCACACCAAACTCAAGACAGTTCTCATTAGAGGGTTAGTGCATAATCAAAAATTCTCATATTCTGTAATGATACAATCAATCCCAAAGCTTCTGGACATTAGCTACAGCCACCAATGCTTTGTGGAGCAAAGAAATCCACACAAACACAGTAAAAGAGCGAATGCAAAACAAAAGGCAGAATCTGTCAAAAACAGAACAGTCTGGAATGACGAATTTTTTCGAGGCACTTAAGTTGCTCAGATGGATCTGGCCTAAAATAATGAAAGTTGCGTACATATCTCAGGAATATGCGTGATTTTTTCAGAATTTTTTGAATTTTCTACAGGGAGATAAGCTCAAATCCGTGACAGCTAAAAATCTGTCACTGCGCAGAAATCCAAATCTTGCATCAACTTTCAATATAGAACTTTACTTGGCACAACATTGCGATAAAATAAAGATACAAAGGAGTTGCTACAGAAGTAACAAAACTCCTTGACTCAAAGAAAACAAAAATAACAGCAAATAAAAACGATGGGTTGTCTCCCATAAGCGCTTTTCTTTAACGCCTTTCAGCTAGGCGCAGAAAGTGAAAATCAAGTGTTGTCAAGAGAAAAGCATCAACGGAGAGTTTAGAAGTTTTCTCAACGATGCATTGCACTTTATCTATGTAAGTTTCAGAAACTCCCCTTTCATTACTTTTAGGTAAACTATCCTCATCAAATAAATTTTCAGGCACAATCCAATTAAAGTTCTTTTCTAGTGCCTCATGCATTCCTGCAATCTTAAAAGGAATTGGTATTTTATTCTCTCCTTCATAACTAGTTTCTTTAGTGTACTTGGATCTTTCCTTCTCTAATTTTTCAAGTATATTGGCGATATCAATGTAATAACCAAGCATCCTATATCGCATAAAAACTTTTCTAGCTTCACTAGCTACATCTCCAAATTCTTTGAGAAGGGTTTCTAAAACAAAATCCTTCTTTTCCCCCTCTTCCATATCATGAAGTCTAAGAAACATATGCTGCATTATAGGGTTAAGGTTAACAAACCTAGCTTCAAGCATGTGGACTAAGGAGGCAGCAGCAATTTCATAATTAGGGGCAAGTTCTACCAAGGATCTATCTTCAAAATCTTTCAGCTTGCTAACATGACTAAAAAATTCTTCAATGTTGTCTCTTCCAATGATAGACCCACTACCCACAGATATTTCTTTTAAAGTGTACTTAGGGAGAAGCATGATGAAATAATAAAAACTAAACAGAAAATAAACTAGATGCAAGTAACTAATTTTTTTGTGTTTTTGATAAAGAGAGCAAACAAGACTAAATAAAAATAAACTAAGCAAGACAAATAACAAAGTAAAGAGATTGGGTGTGAGAGACTCCCCTTGCAGAAGCAATTCGTTTTCCCCGGCAACGGCGCCAGAAAACGTGTTGGTGGCTCTAAGTTGACGAGGGAATATCTCCCCGGCAACAGTGCCAGAAACAATGCTTGTACGTCACACGTCAGTTGGGAACCCCAAGAGGAAGGTATGATGAGTGCAGCAGCAAGTTTTCCCTCAGTATGAAACCAAGGTTTAATCGAACCAGTAGGAAAACGAGGTTTGCTTCGAAGGTGTTGGTGAAGGAGTGTAGTGCGGCGCAACACCAGGGATTCCGGTGCCAACGTGGAACCTGCACAACACAATCAAATTACTTTGCCCCAACTTAACAGTGAGGTTGTCAATCTCACCGGCTTGCTGAAAACAAAGGGTTAAACGTATCGAATGGAAATGATGTTTGTTTGCATAAAACAGTAGAGAACAATGATTGCAGTAGATTGTATTTCAGATGTAAAAGAATGGACCGGGGTCCACAGTTCACTAGTGGTGTCTCTCCAATAAGATAACTAACATGCTGGGTAAACAAATTACAGCTGGGCAATTGACAATTGATAAGTGCATATAACATGCATGTGTGAGCTGTGGTGTCTACTATGAGATTCATTTGGGCATTACGACAAAGTACATAGACCGCTATCCAGCATGCATCTATGCCTAAATAGTCCACTTTCCGGTTAACATCCGTACCCCTTCCAGTATTAAGTTGCAAGCAACAGACAATTGCATTAAGTAATGTGCGTAATGTAAACAATACATTCATCCTTGAATAAAGCATTGCTGTTTTACCCCTAGTGGCAACAACACATCTACAACCTTAGAACTTGCTGTCACTATCCCAGGTTAAATAGAGGTTGAACCCAACTATCATGCATAAATACCCCCTCTTGGAGTTACAAGTATTCACTGGCCAAGGCTTCAACAAGTAACGGAGAGCATGCAAGATCACAAATGACATAGACATGATAATATAATATTCAGCTCCACATAGGTATCAATATAAGTCAGATCCCAGCAAACACAACATGTAGCATTACAATAAGATGATCTTGATCATGATAGGCAGCTCACAAGATCTAAACATGATGGCACAAGTGGAGAAGACAACCATCTAGCTACTGCTATGGACCCATAGTCCAAGGATGAACTACTCACGCATCACTCCGGAGGCGGGCATGGCGATGTAGAGCCCTCCGGTGATGATTCCCCTCTCCGGCAGGGTGCCGGGAAGAGCTTCAGAAACCCCCCGAGTTAGGGTTGACGACGGCGGCGGCAGCGAATATGTTCTGGATGAAAGGCTCGGTGTTTTAGGGTTTTCCGTCTCGGGGAATAAATAGGCGAAGGGGCGATGTCGGCGGACCCCCGAGGGGCCCAAACCACAGGCATGCGCGGCTGGGCCCATGGTGGCTCTAAGTTGACGAGGGAATATCTCCCCGGCAATAGTGCCAGAAACAATGCTTGTACGTCACACGTCAGTTGGGAACCCCAAGAGAAAGGTATGATGAGTGCAGCAGTAAGTTTTCCCTCAGTATGAAACCAAGGTTTAATCGATCCAGCAGGAAAACGAGGTTTGCTTCGAAGGTGTTGGTGAAGGAGTGTAGTGCGGCGCAACACCAGGGATTCCGGTGCCAACGTGGAACCTGCAGAACACAATCAAATTACTTTGCCCCAACTTAACAGTGAGGTTGTCAATCTCACGGCTTGCTGAAAACAAAGAGTTAAACGTATCGAATGGAAAATGATGTTTGTTTGCATAAAACAGTAGAGAACAATGATTGCAGTAGATTGCATTTCAGATGTAAAAGAATGGACCGGGGTCCACAGTTCACTAGTGGTGTCTCTCTAATAAGATAACTAACATGCTGGGTAAACAAATTACAGCTGGGCAATTGACAATTGATAAGTGCATATAACATGCATGTGTGAGCTGTGGTGTCTACTATGAGATTCATTTGGGCATTACGACAAAGTACATAGACCGCTATCCAGCATGCATCTATGCCTAAATAGTCCACTTTCCGGTTAACATCCGTACCCCTTCCAGTATTAAGTTGCAAGCAACAGACAATTGCATTAAGTAATGTGCGTAATGTAAACAATACATTCATCCTTGAATAAAGCATTGCTGTTTTACCCCTAGTGGCAACAACACATCTACAACCTTAGAACTTGCTGTCACTATCCCAGGTTAAATAGAGGTTGAACCCAACTATCATGCATAAATACCCCCTCTTGGAGTTACAAGTATTCACGTGGCCAAGGCTTCAACAAGTAACGGAGAGCATGCAAGATCACAAATGACATAGACATGATAATATAATATTCAGCTCCACATAGGTATCAATATAAGTCAGATCCCAGCAAACACAACATGTAGCATTACAATAAGATGATCTTGATCATGATAGGAAGCTCACAAGATCTAAACATGATGGCACAAGTGGAGAAGACAACCATCTAGCTACTGCTATGGACCCATAGTCCAAGGATGAACTACTCACGCATCACTCCGGAGGCGGGCATGGCGATGTAGAGCCCTCCGGTGATGATTCCCCTCTCCGGCAGGGTGCCGGGAAGAGCTTCAGAAACCCCCCGAGTTAGGGTTGACGACGGCGGCGGCAGCGAATATGTTCTGGATGAAAGGCTCGGTGTTTTAGGGTTTTCACATCTCGGGGAATAAATAGGCGAATGGGCGATGTCGGCGGACCCCCGAGGGGCCCAAACCACAGGCAGGCGCGGCTGGGGGTGGGGCCGCGCCGCCAGGTGGTTTGGCCACCTCGTGGCTCCCCTTCGTGTCTCCTTCGGACTCCGTGTACGTGTTGGAAAAATAGGGACTTGGCCTTTTGTTTCGTGCAATTCCGAGAATATTTCCAGAAATAACTTTCTGAAACCAAAAACAGCAGAAAACAGGGAACTGGCACTGTGGCATCTTGTTAATAGGTTAGTCCCAGAAAATGCATAAAAGTGATACGAAGTGTATATAAAACATGTAGCAAATGGTATAATATAAGCATGAAACAGCAGAAATTATGGATACGTTGGAGACGTATCAGCCCACTGCCGCGCCGCCAGGTGGTTTGGCCACCTCGTGGCTCTCCTTCGTCTCTCCTTCGGACTCCGTGTATGTGTTGGAAAAATAGGAATTTGGCCTTTTGTTTCGTGCAATTCCGAGAATATTTCCAGAAGTAACTTTCTGAAACCAAAAACAGCAGAAAACAGGGAACTGGCACTGTGGCATCTTGTTAATAGGTTAGTCCCAGAAAATGCATAAAAGTGATACGAAGTGTATATAAAACATGCAGCAAATGGTATAATATAAGCATGGAATAGCAGAAATTATGGATACGTTGGAGACGTATCACGGAGCTCCCTTTCTAGGTCTTCGTGCCAGGTGCTAGGCTTGACACTCGCCGATGATGATGGTGGTGCTCCTGAGTTGTGCCTGGGGGACGAGTCGCACGCCGGTGTGGTGCGCTAGACAGTTTGCCGAGTCTTGGCATTGTGATCCCCGACTACACCTCTCACCTCTTGTGTCTCTCATGGTGGCTCTTGCCGTTCTTTTCTAGTTGTCTTTTTTCTTGTATTTTCATTGTTTTCTCTCCCTTGTATCCCCCTGTAATCTCTCCATCCGTTTGTAAGAACATGACCCGCCAGTCTCTTTTTGATGAATGCAACAAGCAGTGGAGAATTTATTCCCCCCTGTCAATCTCGAAAAAACAAATGACATTTCGTGATAGACCATAATACTTTTTTTTGCTGAAAACTGTACACACGGAAATTGTGGAACTGTTGCACACACGCCTGGACCCAAGTAGAGCCCAACGGGACCTCCTCCAAACATTTTCTGGACCGAACCCTATCACACGTAGTTGATTCCTCCCATGGGAATATGACCAGCGATCATGCCTCAAGAGGCTCATCTTTAACTACTCCGCAGAAAGCTTTGAGCGCGTCCTTCCTCCGAGTAACGGAAGCTGGCATACTCGTAAGAATCGCAGGGATTGTACATCAGAGGGTGGTCTTCGTCGACGAGCTCCTCCATCGCTCGCACGGTGCTACCCTTGGTGGGCATGGTGCCGAGCAGCGCGGAGAAGCGCTCGCGGTTGCTCGGCGTCCTGACGCGGTGGAGGCAAGCCCGCACCCGCCCGTTGGTCACCACCTGCACTCATGGAATAGGTGACAAAACTTACTACTTGAACATGTAATTTATTTTACGTTTGGTGTTTTTTTACTGTTTGACAGTTGACAAATAGATCGAAAGTTTTTCCTGCAAAAAAAGAAGAAGATGAATGTTTGAAATATGTTGACCTTACATTAAACAGTTCGCCGGCGACGAAGACGAACGTGTCCGGCTCTGGAGGCACCATGAACCAGCTGCCGTCACTTAGCTGCACCTCCAGGCCTTCCACCTCGTGTTGCTGGATGACGTTCGTCATGACGTAGTCACGGTGCGCCACCAGGGACACCTTGGCCGCGTCGTCCTCCGGCGAAGTGCTGTAGTAGGACATCCGGAAGGAGTAGCGAAGCTGGTCACGGTGTGAGTCAATGGCATGCCTGTCCCGGACGCCAAGGCCTTCCAAGACCATCTCCGTCACCGTCTGGTCCAGTCTGATGGTATGCTTGGCAAACTCTGCAGCTGTTTCACTGCACAACAACGAACGTTTTGGGTTCAGTTCATAGATGTCAAAACATGAAGAATCATTAGCTAGCTATTCTCACCAGAAGACAGGGTTGCCCTGCGGCCAGAAGAGACCGGCGAAGTCACTGATGACGCCGGCGTCGGCGACGTCCTGGATGCGCACGGTCTCGTACGCCAGTCCGGGGATCTGCCCGATGTACCCTCCGTATATCACGTCGTCGCAGACGTTGCGCTGCTTGACCTCCGCCGGGAGCGCGAAGAGCTCCGGCATGGCGCGGTGGAACAGCGTCTGCCGCGCGTCCCTGTCCAGCCCGGCGTGCTGCACTAGGACGAAGCCGTAGGCCACCACGGACGCGGTCACCGCGTCCCGGGCTTCGTCCCATCCTGGTTCGCCGGGCTCCAGCCCACGGAGGTCCACCTTTGTGATCTCCATCAACTGCTGCTCTGCGCCTTCGACGCCTCGACGGAAACTACTCCTTGTTTCAGGTTTCCTGGATGTTTCTCTTGCCTATTCCTGGTTGTGGTACTGCTTAATCAGTGGACGGTGACGCCTTATAGCAGTGACTAGAAATTAACTATACAAGTCAGCGGATAATCATGTGCCTTAATATTTCTGATAGTGAAATCTGCTGCTTAATTGGACAGAGTGTGACGGCTTATGGTCACAGAGGTCTTACTGCGATGGTTAATTGGAGTCGCTTGCTCGGGGAGGAGTGATGACGATGCCACCGGTGGACAACCTCGACGACTGTCCTCGTTTTTAGTGGGGTGTGTGTTGTTCGCGTTGGTAGCCAGGGTGGCTAAGTGTGCTCTCGAAACGGTTGTGTTCCATGACGACTTGCGAGTGCGTTTGTAACGGTTTTAGGGCGGTTTCCCGTTAATTTACCGGTCAATTCTCTCCTACTTTTTTTTAATAAAACTAGTTGACGTGCACGTGCAACGCACGTAACCAATTATTGCAAACAGTAAGCATAAATGAAGAAAAAACATATAGACCATAGTATAAATGTTAGAAATTTTGTTAGTCATGGTACAAGCAAGAAAACATTGAGAGAAAACCCCATACAATTGTTCCATAAATAGTTATTAGCTTACAGATTCATTACATCTAACACAAATACAATGCCATTTCTTGGACATATAAGATTCTCATATGCTTTGTTCCTCCCGTGATGAACCTAGAAATTACTTGTGAAAAATAAACATTGAATATGCTATCTATAAAATAATATGCTAATATTAGCATTAGGAATAAGTAGAAATTTAATCTCATGTCATGAAACATTCATGAGGTAACAAACCTATTTGTCTAGCGATAACCAATAGTGAGAATCAATAAATCCAACATCTGAAATCATTATGTACAACTGAACGATGCTCGGCTGCTGACCTGATACTGACATAAATCCACTCTTTCTTGATGTTCCTCCCGTGATTTGGTAACCTTGCTGATTTTGCATATACAATACAACCACCTACACTAAAGTAAAATATTAGTAAAAGATATATGCATTTGTTCCACTTGATAGTACACCTCAGATGATCCCTACACTCTTCTCCGTGAGTTCACGGGTATGGTGCAACCTCAGCAAGAATCATGCTAGATTACATGGAAAATCGTTCACCTGGAATTTGCGTTCTACACCTTGAACCGAATCGTCTTGAATGCATACTCCCAAGAATGCAAATGGATGCATGCTTACTTCAACAATTTGATTCCTTTGCAACAAGAGCATACATCCAAGTATCATCCATGGGACCATGTCTGTGGTACAGGGAAATATGGCGATGGTGATTTTCCTTATTCGTTTTTTTTGCTGCAATGTAACAAATTCTATTCATTACTTATTGTTCATTGCTTTCTAACACAAGGAAAAATAGAAAAAACTAATACAATCTTGTGAGATGGAAGTAGTACAAACGTCTTCATGCCTAATTATTTATGAGATATTTGCATTCATAAATATATTACTGTGCAAACAAAACAATGACATCAATCTGTGGAGATTCTTCTTGCAATTTTACCTCAATGGTACATGAAGAAATAATAGTTCTTATCTCCAGCATGTTTATAATTTCAAACATGATACCAGTACGTTTCTCTATAGAGCATCTGTACGTGCTGCCAGGAAGTTCAGGGACATAATTCCTCATCTCCGGCACCCTACAAGCAAGTGGATCAGGGTCCCCGCAAAAAAAAAAGCAAGTGGATCAGGGCGGCCTACGCTGCCAAATCGATCGGGAATCTGCGGTCTCACCTTGTGGCCACCGGCGAGGATGATATCCTTGAGCGTAGAGACGGTGGTGGCGGGGTCGTAATTGCTCGGGCCGATGTCCGTGCAGTCGAACAGACGGAACTTGACCACGATCGGCTCCTTCCCGTCGGCCATCTCCCGGCCGGTTCACGCCGCCCACCCAGTCCCCCACCTTCCAATCCTCCCAAGATCCAAGGTATCCCAGATCAGAAGTCCATAACAAGGTCGCACGGAATTCAAGCAAATCGGCTCGGTGTCGGATTCTGACGAAGAATTCTTGCTTTCGTATGGGGTTGAAAGCGAGAGGATGGCGACTCGGCAAGGAGGAGAGGTGGGGCCGCAGCTCGAGCGGGTGGAAGCGGCGAAATTCGGAGGAAGTTGGGACGGGTAATCAACAGTCGTGGGGAGCTGCGCCGGGCGATGTGCCGAAGGCTGGGGGAAAGGAGGCCGCGCTTCCGTATTGTTGGGACTGACTGTAGACTCCAGTCTATCGTTGCCGCCGCCATGGAAGCTGGTCGCAGGCGGAGCGGAGCCGAGGCGAGTCCACGAGTGTGACATGGAGCAGCCATGAGCACCTGTCTACCCCGCCGGAGGGGATTTCGGAGGCCGTCGGGGCGCGCGCGAGGGGGAAAGACAAAAATAACGATTCGGAGATGAGTGACAATTTAGTAGTATTATGTGATTTGGTGGGAGGGTAAAACGGAAAAAATCGGACATTGTTGAGTTGTCAAACATTGGGACGATCTGGGCTGTTTGATCGGATATTGAACGGTCCAGATTTAAAGTATCCCAACAAGTTTGCTCTTTTAATAGTAGTATAGAGGTCCAGATTTAAAGTATCACAACAAGTTTGCTCTTTTAATATTAGTATAGATGAGTCAAAATTGCCCGTTTTGTTTCAAAAAAAATTGGCGTCTTAGTTGGGATGGTCCTAAGCCCGGCTGCTAAGGTTGCTAAGGTTGACTTTGCACAAACTGTTCACGGCGCTTATAAGCCGGCTGCTAAGGTTCTCCCGCATCAAACATTGTTAAAGACGCCCTAGAGTCTATTTTTACTTGGTATTAACAGAAGGTTGACTTTTCATATACTTATAAGCCGGCTGCTAAGGTTGCTCTCTTGGATCTATATTCTACGCTAATAGAACAAACAACTTATTACTTATACATAAATCTGCATCTGAATCTTTGACCAAATGAATAAGTTGATGAGCTAGGCTTGTCGGCTAGGCTTGAGTGGATGCTAACAAGTAACAACTTACATATCATTTTCTACTACTCCATCGTTCGTAGCAGCCTGTGGACCGTGATAGACAACGTGGTGTGGTTGTGGGGCTTGTCGTTCCTACGTGGGACTTCCTTACTCCCACGTATGTACATACCTATTCTAAAAAAGACTATGTAAATACGATTTTCGCTACTACCTTCAATCCAAAATAAGTGTCGCAGATTTAAACTAACCACGTTTTAAAACTGCGACACTTATTTTAGATCGGGAAGTACTTTTTTTCTACTATGCAGCAACCCATGGTGGTGTGACCTGGGTCAGGTCTTTCGCATGTACATACGTACTATAGGGCTCCCTACCGCCTGGTGCCGCACTGTTTAACCGGGCTATGGGCCGGTCCTGCCTATGCCCGCGAGAAAAAAAGGTAAGGGGTGGACTCTATGCTTGTGCTTGTGAGTATTTTTGGAGTTTAAAGTATGCATTCCGATGTTCATGTATGCAACTCGAAAATATGAAAGCTGGATTTTATTAGTTGAAATATCAACTTTCCCGATGCTTGAAGTTTTAAAGTTCACCTTTAATTATCTTAACCTTTTTTTTAAAAAAAAGTTGATAGTTCTTCAGCAAATAGTTGCCTCATAGTAATTTTTTTTTGAACCCCCCCAAACAAAATTACATTTTGCACATACTACTTAGTATTTACCACTTTTGACCATACAAAATGTTAGAGTATATGTACGGTTAGGATTGATTAGGGTTAGATCATCTTTTACTCCAAGTCTCCTACCCCTTGTACTCCTATATAAACCCTCCACCAGGGTCCAGATCAATACAACAGAAATTAGGGATTCAATACTTTCCACATGGTATCAGAGCGGTTAGTCTCACGACGCCGATCTTAGGACTTCCACCACTTCCGCATCGCGCGCCGCCCCCGGGGAGATCTCTTCTCTCCTCGGGGGCGCGGCTCCCGGTTTTGATCAAAGAGATCAGATCGGTTTCTTAGATTAGATCTTAGTTCAGTTTTCGAAATTTCCAGTTCTGTAGATTAGATCCAGTTAGCCAAATAAAGCCCTAAATCCATAGATCGAGATCCTCTTCCGATGAGAAACAGTGTACGTATCAAAATTGTTTCCAACGTGAGATCGTCGGCGACTTGAAGCGTCACGCTGCACGCGCGGCAACGCCATGCAGCAGCGACACGACGGCAAGCAGAAGCTCACGCGTCTTCGACATCGTCCGGCCGACGCGCACGCGCCTGCACCTCATCAACGCGGGGCAGCGCTGGAAGCCGGCCGGGGTCTTGACTGATGCGATCTCATGTGCAGCCACGCTGCCCTTGCAACAACTACATGCATGAGGCATCTACGTGTCCAGGGCTCAGGCAATCAGCGATCAGCTCACGGGCAGACTCCTACGACATGGCCGACGATCGTGAGCACAGCAACACGTCTACGCCTGCACCAAGCCTTTCTACATCGAGCCATCTACACTGCTTCAAGCCGGAACTACACCAAGCCGAACATCTACATCAAGCTCTACGACTACATCAAGATCTTCGTCGAGTTCTACATCGCCAACACAATCATCGCCAAGGTCTATGTCCACGTGGCCTTTTGCCGATGCCGTCAAAACCCCGCCGCCGCCGCAGATCCCTGCCGCCGCCGCACAATGACACAAAAACCCGCCGCCTGCCTGCCGCTGCTCCCGAGCGAGTCGCTGCCGCACGCCGCCAAAAACCAAAACCCCGCCGCCGCCGCAGAAACCCTGCCGCCGCCTCCCAAAAACTTCGCTGGCGCTCTGCTAGGGCGATCGCACGATCGCCTCGCCCGCCTGGTAAAAACCCCGCCGCCGTCGCAGAAACCCTGCCGCCGCCGCCCAAAAACCCGCCGCCGCCGCCGCCTCAAAACCCAAAACCGCGCAATTTTTTTGCGCCTTCGGCTCTATCGGCTACACCGACTGCGACAACCTCGACCACGGTTACATCACGCTCGGCTACCTCAACATCAACATCATACACACGTCTACAGCAACTCAAGAGCTCCAGTCGACAGCATCCGCGTCATCCCTTGCGTCCATGACACTCCCGCTGTGACTGCGGGAGGGAAGAGAAGGAACCAGAAGGGGACGGCGATGATGACAAGGTGGAGGAGGCGACGGACGCACATGACTCTTCAGTCGCAATCGTCCGCTTCACTCCCGCTACGACTGAGGGGGATGTTAGAGTATATGTACGGTTAGGATTGATTAGGGTTAGATCATCTTGTACTCCAAGTCTCCTACCCCCTTGTACTCCTATATAAACCCTCCACCAGGGTCCAGATCAATACAACAGAAATTAGGGATTCAATACTTTCCACACAAAACACAAAATAATTAAAGTTGGCCCCCTCAACTGTCATCTAATGTCTTTTTGCCCCTCCTACAATTATTGTCAAGGTCCGCCACTGCAAGTTACCTCATAATATTAGTATGGTGAAAGAAAAACAATCTTCTCCATATACCGGCCGTAGGAAAGCGTGTCTTAACTCTTAAGCCTTGCAAATGGTAATCCTGGAAAGAACAAATACGAGAAGTACTTATTATGAAATTATTCCGTGCACGGAGGTGATTTCTTTCCATGGGAATGATCAATCACAGATCTGCGGTTATGCCTCAACAGGCTAATCTCTAAGGGTCCTTCTAAGGCTCAGCTGACTGAGAATTAAGCTAGTTCTCAGTCAGCTGACATTACCCATGTGCAGTTTTTCTATTACCGATCGATTAATTTTTCTGGTTGTTACCGATCGATCGGCTGAGGTTGGGGTTAGCTGAAAACTGCATGGGCCCTTAACGCTATATGTATTGGGCCTAGTTGCCGCAGCCTTCTTGGCTAAATACGGCTGTAGCATGTATCCTATGTTTTTTCAATATGTTTGAGACATTTGCCAACAAAAGAACACTTGAAAAATGAGAGAGATAATTCTAAAAGGAAATCTAATTAGTGGGAGATAATAGGGGACTATGATTTTCAGGTGTAGATGGAGGTATAAATGAGTTTTTTTCCAGTTTTTTGTGGGGTTGCAACTGATATTTTTCGGTCGCGGGTGAGTTGCACAACGGATATTTTTTAGTTGTGGTGGGATTACAACTAATATTACCCAGTTGCAACTGAGTATTTTGTTACAAGTGAGTTTTTTTAATATTTATAAATACAAATAAATAATAAAAAACCGAGCTGTAAACTTTTTATAATAAAAGAAGAGTGGACAACTTTAGATTAAAGTATACAGGAAAACTACAAGAAATAAAGACACGAAAAATTTAAATAAAAGGTGCGTGATCTCGTGGGAAACATGAACCCAACAAAAGACAAAAAATAAAGACACAAAACATACACAGTGAGACGTCGTTCGAGTGGTCCGAATGTATTGATACCCGAGGGTTGAATACCACCTCTCGCCTCGCCAGGATGGCGCCCAGCTCAAGTAGGGTTGGTACCCGGCGGGTTCTCACCCGCGGCCGTTACTCATTGTTTGAACCCTCCGATCATGCCAACTTCTCTACGACACCCCCATTGTGCCCATCGCTGGCTCAGTTGCGAACCGACTTGCAAATGGGAAACATTGAGTTGCGTCTGGCTCAGAAAAAATTCAGTCTCAAGTGCAGTTGCAACTGACTTCTAGATAAAAAAATTAAAACAATAATAAGGAAAAGTAAACAAAATTAAAATTATAATATATAAAATAAAAATAAACACAAAAGAGAAAAACATCTTGGATGAAAAAAAACTAGCTTCTAAACTCGGGGAAATCACAGTTGCAACTGGCTCGGCAAAAAACGCAGTTGCAAGTGCAATTGTAACTCGCTTATAGACTCGAGAAAATCTCAGTTGCAATTGAAGTTGCAACTGACTAAAACAATAGTTGTAAATGCAGTTGCGACTGGCTTATAGCATCGAGAAAATCTCAGTTGCAAGTGCAATTGCTACTGCAGTTGCGACTGGGTTCCAGATAAAAAAAATAAAAAAACAAAAAATAATAATAATAAAATAAAAATCTTATAATTATAATTATTATATATAAAAATAAAACACAAAAAAGAGAACATCTCAATTGAAAAAAAACTAGCTTCTAAAGTCGGTGAATCCCAGTTGTAAGTGCAGTTGCAACTGGCTCAAAAAAAAAAAACTCAGTTGCAAGTGCAAATGCAACTGGCTTATAGACTCGAGAAAATCTCAGTTGCTGTTGCAACTAGCTCAAAAAACTCAGTTGCAAGTTCAGTTGCAACTGGCTTATTTCATCGAGAAAATCTCAATTGCAAGTGCAGTTGCAACTGGATCAAAAAAACTCAGTTGCAAGTGCGGTTGCAATTAGATTAGAAAAAACTCAGTTGCAAGTGCAGTTGCAACTGGCTCAGGAAAAACTCAGTTGCAAGTGCAGTTACAACTGGCTTCTAGTTAAAAATCAAAACACAAAAACAACAAATAATAATTAAAAATAATAAAAAAGTCCAACGGCGGCGAGATGAAATAAGATTTTCCCGTCTTGTGTCATCTCGTACATCCGTTGCAGCTGAAAGCCCGTTGAGTCTTATTATAAAAATAATAAGAAAAATAAATAAAATTATAATATATGAAAATAATAATAAAACACAACAGAGAAAACATCTCGGATAAAAAAAAGGGTCTCTCTAATGCTCAATCGAATGAGAACTAGCTTAGTTCTCATTCGCATGACGTCATCAATCTCAGTTGCAAGTCAAGTTGCAACTCATGATTAGCACGAATTACAAAGCAAATCAAACGGTGTGAAACAGTTGCAACTCCACTTGCAACTCAGTCGAATGAGAACTAACTTAATTCTCAATCGCATGACGTAATCAAAGCCCAGTTGCAAGTTGATTTGCAACTGATGCACCAATCACGAAGCAAATCAAGTGGTTTGGATCAGTTGCAACTCCACTTGCAACTGATGACGTCATGCGATTGAGAACTAAGCTAGTTCTCATGCGATTGAGAATTAGCAAAACCGTAAAAAAAACTAGCTTCTAAACTCGGGGAATTCCAATTGCAAGTGCAGTTGCAACTGACTCAGAAAAAATTGTTAGTGCAGTTGCAACTTCCTTATAGCGAATTCAGTTGCAAGTGCAGTTGCAACTGGGTTATAGCATCAGCAAAATCTGAGTGGCAAGTGCAGTTGCAACTGGCTCAGGAAAACTCAGTTGCAAGTGAAGTTGCAACTGGCTTCCAGACAGAAAAAAATATAAATAATTAAAAATAACAAGAAAACTAACAAAAATAATAATATAGAAAAATAAAACACAAATGAAAAAACATCTCGGATGAAAAACTGGCTTCTAAACTCGGGGAATCTCAGTTGCAATTGCAGTTGCAACTGGCTCAGAAAAAATCAGTTGCAAATGCAGTTGCAACTGGCTTATAGCGTTGAGAAAATCTGAGTTGCAAGTGCAGCTGCAAATTGGTTCAAAGGAAAACTCGATTGCAATTCTAATGGCAAAAAGTCTGCAAAGATAAAAAAGTCGACCTCTAATGGAGGAAAACTCATCTTCCTCTAATATGGTAATCTCCCTAGTGAATCTCACATACAACCTAGTTTATATTGTTGACAAAAAAAAACCTTCTAACACTAGACAATAATTCTAAAAAAAAGGAGAGATATATATTAAAAAATAAACAAGACACGTTTTTTTTAACAAAGACACAAAAACAATACATAACGGATTCTTTTTAACCCAAGCAGCTACTAATAGTACTTTAATTTAAACTGACGAGAAATTTTTTTACTATGTTCAGCTCGAGACCTGTTGATAATCTAAACAAACGCGTTCAAATTTTAGGTAGCTAATTCCTTCATGTGACAACCTAGTTTGTCGATTTGTTTTGTCATCGACTAATTATGTCCGATCAATCTCAATCGAGTTGAATCAAGTGAATTTCGTACAACACAAAAAAGACAAATCACCAAACACAAATAAAGTCCACAATTATAAATCATCCAATCCAAAAAAAAAAACTACAACAAAGAGAGCATTTACCTTCATAAAAAATAACTTTGGCACATTACACTAAAAATAAAAATAAAATATAGATATATTTTTTGTTAAGTCGAATCATACAAAAACTAGTGCAGTTACTAATTCCTAACGTATAGAAAGAAAAAAACGTCATTTGCACCTCAATAAAGCAACAACTACCCAGCCTAGTGCATTGATCGCTAGGAAAAAAAAACACCGAGCTGGCACACAGGACAGCACTCCCAGCCCAGTCCAGAAAACTTGATTCGCACCTCCAGGAAAAAACGACAAACAAGCCCAACAACAGAAACAACTACACAAACGGGCCAACCCAACAACAAGCGTGAATCGCAAAGCAAAACGATCGGGCGGTCAAGGAGTTGACTGAGCGCTAAGCAAATTCTCAGCTAGCTGAGAATTAGCAAAACCGAATCTCTAACTACTCCACAGAAAGCTTTGAGCGGGTCCTTGGATTTTCGCGCTTCCTCCGAATACTGGAAGCTGACATACTCATAAGGATCGCAGGGATTGTACATCAGAGGGTGGTCTTCGTCAACGAGCTCCTCCATCGCTCGCACCGTGCTACCCTTGGTGGGCATGCAGCCTACCAGCGCCGAGAAGCGCTCGCGGTTGCTCGGCGTCTTCACACGGTGGAGGCATGCCTGCACCCGCCCGTTGGTCACCACCTGCAAGGGGAAAATATGTTGTCATCGCCTTCTTCTCGACTTTAGGGGATTTCAACAGAGATTGATGTTGTTGAATTTACACTAAATAGACTGCCGGCGACGATGGCGCAAGTGTCCGGTTCAGGGGGCACGGCGAACCAGCTGCTGTCCTTTAACTGCACCTCCAGGCCCTCGACTTCGTGCTGCACGATCATGGTGGTCATGGCGTAGTCGCGGTGCTCCGGCATGGACATTTTAGTCGCGTCGTCGTCTTCGGGGGAAGGTCCGTAGTACGACATCCGGAGGGTGTAGCGAAGCTGGTCGCGGTGCGAGTCCAGGGCGAGCTTGTTCCGGACGCCGAGGCCTTCTAACACCATCTTTGTCACCGTCTGCTGCAGCTCAATAGCATTTGTGGCAAATTTGGCAGAAGTTTCACTGGACAGCAATGAACATCGGAATCCATCTCAAACCATAATCATTTTCGTAATACATAGTACTACCTAGTACTGACTGAGTGATGAAGAATTATAAGCTAGTCTCACCAGAACGCGGGGTTGCCCTGCGGCCAGAAGAAACCGGCGAAGTCGCTGACGAGGCGAGCGTCGGTGACGTCCTCGATGCTCATGCTCTCGTAAGAGGCCAGTCCGGGTAGCTGCCCGATGTACCCGCCGTACTGCACATCATCGTAGACGTTGCGCCGCTTGGTCTCCGCCGGGAACGCGAAGAGCTCCGGCATGGCGCGGCCGAACAGCGCCTGCCGGATGTCCCCGTCCAGCCCGCCGTGCTGGACCACGACGCAGCCGCAGGCCACCATGGACGCGGTCAACGCGTCGCGGGCTTCGTCCCACCCTGGTCCGCCTGGCTCCAGCACGCGGAGGTCGACCTTCGTGATCGCCATGCATGAACTGCTGCTATGGGATATCTTGGACGGAAACTATGGCCGGCAGTCCTGGTTTCCTCGTTGCTTCTCTTGTCTCTTATATTGCTTAATCATCGGACAGTCAGGGGAATCTTGGTAATTAGCTATAGAAGTAAGGGGATGATCATTGGGAAATCATTTCTATGAGAGTGATGATCTGCTGCTTAATTGGTTTGGGTGGTTAATCTGTGTCCATGGTCTACGGCGGAGCTCAAGAGAGTGTCAACTACTGCTCCGGGACATAAGGGCGGTGGTGTGACGAGGCCACAGGAAAGAAGATGGGGCTCTGGCGCTCGAGGTCGACGTGAATTGATCGCGTCCGAGTGCGATGACTAAGCAGAGTGGGAGCATGATTGATGCGGCTGGCTGCTAGCTCTAGCCGCCGGCCGGTGCATGATTAAGAGGGAGATGAGGAAGGGCGAGCTGTAGAGGCAGTGGCGATCAAATAGGGTCCAGATTGACGAGAGATGACCGGGTGCGGGGCATGCGCAGTGCCGAGATGAGCGTAGTAGCTATCCTATCGGAACTGCTGCTGTCCATATCCTCTAGGGGCTGCTAGCCTCTGTAAAGGCCTATCACAATACATCACCGATGTCAAGAAAACCAAGCAAGGAAACAATTCGACGTGAATTGTAGTACTACCTCCGATCCATATTAGTGGGCATAACTTTGTCTAGATACGACTAGATACATCATACATGTGTATCTAGACAAAGTTGTGCCCACTAATATGGATCGGAGAGACTAGATACATGTGTATCTAGACAAAGTTGTGCCCACTAATATGGATCGGATGGAGTACTATCATGCATGAACCATTCGGCGGCTAGACTATTCACTGGAAACTGGAAAGGATAAGGATGTTGACTAGCCGACTAGGGTGTCAAAGTATCACGAACTCTGGAGTTTGGAGGTGTGTAGGTGGAAGTTTGCGTTGCCGGTTCCCAAGGTGTTTGATTTTGTCGGCAGCCATGGTTCACCATTCGAGTTGCGTTGAAAGCTTTACGTGTGATGTCAATATAGGCATAAATATAAGTTGAGGGAATCTCAAAAAAAAAAAAAAAAAAAATATAGGCATAAATATCATCTCCTGGTTTTTTTTCTCAAGATTTTTGCAGTTGTAGAGATACTTGTGTGATATTTTGCGGAAAACCCTTCTTGATCCCGAGCTCCAGTGCTCCTGATTTTTAAAAGAGATATATGCATGGTTAGTCACTGAACTTGGTCGAGATGAGCACTTTGGTCACTAAACTTGCAAAATGTTGCCCGCAGGTCACTCAACTTGGCAGAGATGAGTAAACTGGTCACAAATCAGGTTTGCTAGCTGCCCGACGCTGACCTGGCAGGTTTAGTCGTGATAATTATCACGTGTTAGACATCTCTACAGCAGGTTTAGTCCACTTATGTTGCTGTAGAGATGTCTCCAGTTGGTTCGAGGGGTTTTTCATAAAAATCGCGTCCCCAGTTAAGAGCTGATGTCTAACACGTGATAATTATCACGACTAAACCTGCCAGGTCAGCGTCGGGCAGCTAGCAAACCTGATTTGTGACCAGTTTACTCATCTCTGCCAAGTTGAGTGACCTGCGGGCAACATTTTGCAAGTTTAGTGACCAAAGTGCTCATCTCGGCCAAGTTCAGTGACTAACCGTGCATATATCTCTTTTTAAAAAATTCGAAAAGTTTATTTCTTCTTCTCAGAAAATTTCCAAGAAAAATACATGTCTACTGTACGTCCAAATTTTAAGAGAAATATATTTTCATACATGATTTGCATAAAAAGACAAAGCGCCGCACTCCGTTTGCCCAAATTATACTGGACTACCGTAACTGTTCAACATATTAACAGCACAATTTATTATTTGTCCTACTAGTACGTGTTCTTCAGCTAGCTGGGTAGCCAACTAGCCATCAATTAAAGTATCCAAATGTTTATGATTTTCCAATTTAATGTAGTATCGGCCAAGATAAAGAGCTGTCACACTGCGACGACTATTGATGGGCCTGCTCGATTAAGATAGTGCTTCCTATGCCGGCCCGGCCACAACTAGTTTCTTGTTCCTAGCGGGAGTACTCCGCTTATAAACACCTGATTCCTTCGGCAGTTCTGGCCATCCATCTACAAAGCTGAAAGGCGGTCATACGATGTGTCCTTCCGACTTACTATCTCTCGGATCTTTCTTCGCTTCGTAGCAATCGCAAGTCAGCAGGTTCAACCAGGCCACAAGAGTAAGCGCGCGCGCGCCCTCTCTCTCTCTCTCTCTCATTGTAATTGCATTGTTGAGCTCGACCTGATCATGAATGTACAGAAAAACATTTAGATTTCTAGAGAATTTTACTTCTTTTTTCTTAGTTGCCTTATTCTGACAACGTTTATTAATTTATTAAAATCTTACACATTATACACCTTAGTTGTAGTGTTTTGACACTTTTCCCAATCTATTATTCTCGCTCCACTGATAAGCTGAGAGGCATATCTAACCACACCTGTTCGCCAAGACTGAATCAATTTTCGTTTTTTTTTTTTGAAACTTGAGTAAAATTGACATAGCTGGTAACACACCTAACTTATTCGTGTTCGAGTTGTCAACCGAGTTAGTTGACATGTCGTGCTAAAACTTGAATCTAACTTTTCAATTTGAGAAATAATAAATACGGTAAAGTAGTTGTAATGTCGCAACTAAGAAGTCAAACTCTTGGCGATATTTTTTTATATAGGGTAAAAGCTCTCACAATATCACAAATTAGAGGGTGAACTATTAGTACTCATATTTCTACAATGGAAATGATATTGGTAGAGGTTAAATAATACTGTTTGTACACCATCATATACTGTACGATGTGTAGTATATATGTATTGTAAACCAGCCTTTTAATTATGTGATGTTTCTATATGCACAATTTAACATATATCACCACCATGTTATATCCAGGTTCGACATCTTTTACTGTTTGCTAGGCTGGTTGCATCCACCAACAGGACAGATGCACACCGAAATGGCTGTAACAGCATGTTTGACTGTAACAATGGTGTTGCTCACTATAATTATCATAAAGCTGGCTGTAAAAAGAACTGTTGGTCCAGCGCAGAACCAAAGATCGCTTCCACCAGTGGTGAGTGGTATTTCTATGATGTTAGGTCTGCCCACACTTCTGATGAAAGGTCAACAGATAGTAATCCAAGAGCTGCATACGAAGCTAGGCAGCGTGTTCACGCTGAGCTTTTTTGGGGTGAAGAAAGTCACATTTCTAGCAGGGCCAGAGGTCACGGCTCATTTCTATCAAGCACCGGAGTCTGAGATCAGTATTGGTAATCTGTACGAGTTTACCGTGCCCATTTTCGGCCAAGGAGTATTGTATGATGCAGATTTGGCAACGAGAAGCAAGCAAATCCGGTTTTGCACCGATGCTATACAACCAATGAAGCTGAAGAACCACGTTGATGCTTTGGTTCGTGAAGTGCGGGTAAGCTTAGGCTAAATCATTGTTATTATTACTGCTTCTGTTACTACTATGATTATTGCTGCTACTATCATTAGTATCACTATTGTTGTTGTTTGGTTGTTTTAACCTTTTACGCTTGGGTCTTCTTGTCTACTGTCTTACTCTCGACTTTAGCATCCGTTTAGTATTTGGAGATGACTTTAGCATCCGGTCGTATGACCATTTTATTTTATTTATTTATTTGTATGTGCCACTAGTCATTACTTGCCTAGTTATGAAATATGTAAATTGGAAGCTATACATCTTGTTTTCCTCGGTATGATCAAGCTACCATCTCACAGTATGATCAATGTTTTTAGGACTACTTCTCAAAATGGGGTCAAGATGGCATAGTTGATCTAAAGCATGAGGCCGGGAACATGCTCATGCTGATCGCTGGCAGGTGCTTGCTTGGAGTGGACATCCGAGGGGAGATGCTGGGTAAAGTCTCCACACTCCTCCATGATATCGATGCCAACGACCTGCACTTATTGAGCTTTTTATTCCCATATCTCCCAATCCCATCACACAAGCGACGTGACAAAGCACGCAACGAACTTGGAGATATATTTGGTAACATTGTGAGAGCACGTAAAAACTCATGCCATATTGGTGTTGATGTGCTGCAGAACTTCATAGATGAGAACTCAATGTCGGATGATCAAATCACCGGGTTACTCATCGCCTTGTTATTTGGTGGGCATCACTCTAGCTCAAATACAACCACTTGGACGGGAGCCTGCCTACTCAGCCATGAAAAGTACTTAGTAGCTGCAATCAAAGAGCAAGAGGAAGTCATTGCAAAACATGGAGAGCGCATAGACTACAATATCTTATTGGAGATGGGAACCTTACATTGTTGCATCAAAGAGGCATTAAGGATGCACGCCACATCATCACTACTAATACGCCAGGCAAAAAAAAGCTTTACTATACAAACCAGAGAAGGTAACACATATGAGATTCCTGAAGGGCATACCCTAGCAACCTCCGTGGTAGTCAGCAATAATTTACCATATATTTATAAAGATCCACATATTTATGATCCGTATCGGTTTAGTCCCGGGAGAGAGGAAGACAAAGTTGGTGGCAAGTTCTCTTACACATCCTTCAGCGGAGGGAGGCATACTTGCTTGGGAGAGCATTTTGCTTACATGCAAATCAAAGTCATATTGAGCCACTTACTGAGGAACTTTGAGCTCAAGTTGGTTTCTCCATTCCCAGAAAATGAATGGGAAAAATTTATTCCTGGGCCTAGAGGGGAAGTGATGGTTAGTTACAAGAGGAGACATCTAGTTAGCACCTAGATTATGTATTATTCAGGTTGCTTGCATGAGTGTGGGTGTAAGAGGTTAAATTTGTATTATACTGTAATCATAAATATGTATTTAAGTTTGTTTAGAGAAAGTTGGATGAGGTATCTAGAAATAAAGAATATGATTGCTATATATTGTTTCGATCGTCTCATTGTGCATTTATTTTGCATGATGACCTTGATGCTATCAAATTCCCTAAAGATTTATTTGAAACAAAAACTCGAACGAAAAGCCGACTCACAGGAACAAAAAAAAAGAAACTCAAATCCAAGTCTACGGAGATTTGAAAATATGTGATGCTTGTACATCCACAACAACTTAAAATCATTTCCTAGCTATCTGAATTCTAAATGGTCAATCGACACCTCAACTATTGATACATTGTTGAGTGAATATTCACACATGATTTCTAACGATGCATCGTATGCGATCGTGAAGTACGTCACACACGATTAGTAGAACGATTAAAGCATACATAACCACTTGCGATCACACTATACGACATGACCAATTTTATTTCAAAAAGCGTGTACGATGGTACACAGACGTTACATAAAAAAATCGTATGTGAAATGTTGACAACGCACACGGCTGAAACACCTACGGCTTCGGTTGAGAACCCAGAGGACAAGCCTTGGGCGGGTTCAACATAGGCTCAAATCGCCTTTGGACCTTTTTACATTTTGAGCTGAGAAGACCTTTTATATAGGAGTACCGTTATTACCGTATATAAGTACTTTTATAAAAAATTCTGACAAAATGTTATGTAAAAATTTGGACTTTATCTAGAATATCAATTTTTTTGGACTTGGTTAGTCGAATTACAGTTTGTATTTCGAAACAGAGGGAACAGTCGAACAGAGCACCGCTGTCTCAGAAGTTAGGGCTTTTGACAAATCTGGTGCCTGTCCCTCCCTTCCCCTCCGTCGTCTTCGCGGCGCCTCTTCCTCGAAACATCGAACCCACAGCTCCAAAACCCTAGGCTAGGCAGCGGAGGGGGCAAAAGCCCTACCTCCCCCCACCTCCGCCAAGATGAGCTACGCGGCGTACAAGATGATGCACTGGCCCACGGGCATCGACCACTGCGCCGCCGGCTTCATCACCCACTGCCCCTCCGACGCCGCCGCCTTCTCCACGCCGCCGCCGGCGGCGCCGGCCTTCGACCACGAGGATGCCGACGTCGATTCGGCGAGGCGGCCAAGGCGCGTGGGGCCCACCCCCAACCTCGTCGTGGCGGCCGCCAACGTGCTGGAGGTGTACGCGGTGAGGGCGGAGGCGGCCGCCGAGGAGCCGTCCTCGTCGTCAGGTGCCGTGTTTGACGGCATCTCGGGGGCTCGCCTGGAGCTGGTGTGCCACTACAGGTGCGGCGGACCTGGGCCTCGCTGCATTCACCTCACACTTTGGATATCAGGGATTGGGCAGTTTTCGCCGAGCAGTAGTAGTGATTGTCTGAATGTCATGCAGGCTCCATGGAAATGTTGAGTCAATGGCCATCCTGTCGGATGGGGCGGAGAATAGGCGGGACTCCATTGCACTTGCCTTCAGAGACGCGAAAATAACTTGCTTGGAGTTCGATGACGCCGTCCATGGCCTGCGGACTAGGTATGAACACTGCCTTTTCAGTTTTCTCAGTTCCCATAGTCGAACGAAAAACTCTGGATAAAAAATGTAGTGGCCCATGCATACTTGAATTTTGGCACCAGGAGAACTTTGCAACCACATGAGCAATAAGCACAATTACTGTGAATTATTAAGAATGGAATATCTCCTTAGTACCATCTAGTTAAAGGAATTACAGCCTTACATGGTCAAGAGGCTGATCGTTCAACTACACATGTAGATATCACTACAAGAATTCATTTTTTCTATCCCACTTTCTGATAGTTCGATGACGCCGTCCATGGCCTGCGGACTAGGTATGCACACTTGCTTGCTCATTTTTATAACTCAGTAAATAAAGTTTTCTCAGTTTGCCATAGTTGAACAAAAACTGTGGATAAAATATGTGGTGGCGAGGCTGCACATGCGTATTTGAATTTTGGCACCAGGAGAACTTTGCAACCACGAGAGCAATAAGCACAATAACTGTGAATTATTACGAATGGAATGTCTCCTTAACACAATCTAGTTAAAAGGAATTACAGCCTTACATGATCAGGAGGTTGAACTACAGCAGGGCTATCCCTTTTGTTTCTCTCACATGTAGATATCAGTACAAAAATTCATTTTTTCTACCCCTCTTTCTGATATCGATACAAAATAGGGCCTCTTTGATTCATTAGGAGTTTCTCCTGTGTTGGTTATTTTGTTTGCAGGATTGCATTCAATAGGAAACATCCCTATTTAATCTATTTTACCATTTCAACATTTTTTTTCATTCACTAAATCCTCTTGGAATGTCTCTTCTGTTTCTTATTAACCTTTCCATCCTGTGGAATTCAAGGTGGCATGAGAATGCGATCCTCAATTTTCGAATTTTGTGAATCAAAGAGCCCTACAATTCTCCTTTTACTGATGCTGGTTTGCTATCTTGCCCTTGCTACAAATGACACACTACCTTATCAGATTACTGCTCTTGATATTTCAGCTCAATGCATTGTTTTGAGGGCCCGGAATGGCAGCATCTGAAAAGAGGCAGGGAATCATTTGCCTGGGGCCCTGACATAAAAGCTGATCCGCTAGGCAGATGTGGAGCTGCACTTGTTTATGGACAACAGATGACCATTCTAAAAGCTGCCCAGGTTATATTCCATTGACTCATCTCATTTTTACACCAAGTGAACAGATTTTCGTATTCCAACCTGTCTCTTGTTTTCTTTTATCATTTTTCTTTAGTAGCAGAAGGTCCCTATCATTTGGTTAACGTATTTAATGTTTGAGTGTTACGCACCATGATTTTTTTAGGCCAGTAGAATTACCAATATAATATTGTTCTCCTATACTCGTACATTGTGCATATTGATTTGTAACTTCTGGTTTTGTATACTTAGGTTGGGCAGAGCTTAGTGGGAGAAGATGAGCCTACACGTGCACTGAGCTCTACTGCTGTCCGTATCGAGTCATCATATTCGATTGACCTACGTGCTTTAGATACGAGTCATGTCAAAGATTTTACATTTGTACATGGTGAGATAAGATCTCTTGTTGCATATAGATTAGTTGCACATCCTATATTTTCAATATTAACTTTCATGCTTTTCTAAATTCTATTGAACTTTAGTGTATAAGTATGACACTAGGGTGTAGTGCTTAGACACGTATTTTCTATCGGACTTTTGGAACCTGTCTTAGATCACTTTGAAATATGCATGTAATAGTTCATACCGCCATTATGTTTGTATCTATTCTCCCACGCAAGGCTCCTGTCATGAATTTTGGATGTCTTTCGAGTTTTAACTATTCGTTTTCATTATCATATCTGAGTGCTGTTATGCATTTCACAGCTTAACCATCTTCGTATAGCTGTGTCTCGTGTGTTTCTTAACTTGTTTGTGGGATGGATCTCACAACAAATAAGTAGGTGGCCTCAACTTTTATTTACACAATGAGGACTACATAGATATTTTTCAACCTACTTGCATTACCAGGATAGAAGGTAGAGTAATAAATGGTTGCATTCCTTGTTAAACATAATTGTTAGTGTGAAATCCATAGCGTAGGACATGAGCAGGTGTTGTATTCTGTGTTCTACATAACTTTGGACGACACCAAATGCATAAATAGTCATAAATGTGTCTAATACTAGGGCTTAAAGCTCTTAAATAATCTTATATACTGTTAAAATTCACTACAAAGGCCTTTGTGAAAGAAAGGATTTCGGACGATTTTTGTAGAATTTCTCAGATAGTTCTGTTTATTGTAGCGATGACTCCCAAAATGTGTCTTCCTGCCTTTGCATGTTGAGCATGAACCATCCAAAAACCTTCTTTTTGGTCCTAGTCCTGTATTCGCGATCCACTTCTGTGATTCAAAACAGCTTCTTCAGTGAAAATTCATACTAGTGCTAGTTCACTTCATTTATATGTTCACCACTAGTTTTTTTTTAAAGCCCTTCACCACTAGTTGTCATACTACAGCTATCCAAATGTGAAACAGTGCTGTTCAATTTCATACCATTTTTCTCTTGTGATTTCTTCAGGTTATATTGAGCCTGTATTGGTCATACTACATGAGCGAGAGCCTACATGGGCTGGGCGTATTGCATCAAAGCACCACACATGTATGATATCTGCATTTAGTATAAGCATGACACTGAAGCAACACCCAATGATATGGTCTGCTACTGTAAGTATATAACATTGATTATAAGCTTTGACATTTACTGCTTTCTGTATCTTCCACATCTATTTCTATGTTCTTTCATTACTAAATTTGTAATCTAGTGAGGTGTGATATTGATTGTATGTTTAGCATTTTCTGTCTGTTGCGCATTATCTGTTTTTCACTTTATGTTATTATTACAAAGTGTTTTTTTTCTTCCAGAACCTACCTCACGATGCATACCAGATTCTTTCTGTGCCTCCACCTATTAGCGGTGTTCTTGTGGTCTGTGCAAATTCGATCCATTATCATAGTCAGGTTTGGTCCCTCTAAATACACATGGTGGATGGGCTTACTTTATTTTTCATTTGCTGATCCTGAGTTGTTTAACTTTGAGTTTTGTTGTTGTTGCAGTCCACTTCTTGTTCCCTTGCCCTCAACAATTTCTCATCACAGCCAGATGGCAGGTACTATTTCTTACTTCCTTTGCGATATAGATTAAGTCCAAGAGGCAGAATATTGAGTCCGCCTGAATATCTGATCTATAATCGAAGATGTCCATTTGGTGGATTTGAAAGTGTTTTCAGTAACTTGCTTACTTATTGATTGTATGTCTGCATTACTGTTGGTGCATATGTGGCTACCAAATAAGTTAAGACTTGTTCGAGAAAAAGAAGTTAAAGCTTGTAAACCTGCCTCGTGGTGCTTATATGCTTAAGCTGTCTGGTATAGCTATCCACCATTGTTTGCCAAGGCAATGCCATACATGCACAATTGTTGATTGTTTTGACCCTCCATCTGCACCTATTATTCCAGAAATATCGGTGTAACAGACATGACTTACTCAAACATTTTTCCATACTTGATCTCTTCAAAATTTTACTTGTGGCACCTTGGTCATCAAAACAGGAGAAATCAGCTTTTAAACATTAGCAGCATTGTTTTTAAGGCGTCCGCCTTAGGACGCTTAGGCGATAGAGCCCCCCCCCACCCCCCACCCCCCACCCCCTCCCCCTAGCGCTTTAGGTCGTCTTACCGCCTTAAGAACTAGCTTGACAGGTGTTGTTGAACATAGCATATCGACTAGCCTCAGATGGTGCCATATTTGATATGCCTTAGTTCTTTCCCCCTCCCCAGTATAGGCCAAAGCTTGCAACCTTATGTTCTTTGCCGACTTTGCAGCCCAGAAATTCCTAAAATAAATTTCCATGTGGAGCTTGATGCAGCTAAAGCGACATGGTTATCCAATGACATCGTAATGTTCTCGACAAAGACTGGAGAAATGCTGTTACTTACAGTAGTCTATGATGGGAGGTATGATAATTATAAATATCATTGTCTGTCCTATTGTTTGTGCAACTGTTATAGATTTCGTAGGCATGACAGAGTTGACCATTATCTGCTTCTTTTCTTTTCTTTTCTTTTGCAGAACTGTGCATAGATTAGATCTAATGAAGTCAAAGGCATCTGTCATCAGTTCGGTTGGTTACCTATGCACTTGCTGTACTTATATGCCTTCTTTTTATTCGTTAATCTTACCAACCCAAGGGCTGTCTCTTATGTTATTGATCCATATGTGCACAGGGTGCTACAACTCTTGGAAGTTCATTCTTCTTCCTTGGTAGCCGTTTGGGAGACAGCCTTCTTGTGCAATTTTCCTGTGGTGTACCAACATCTGCCTTACCAGATCTGACAGACGAGGTATGTTCTGAGATACCTTTCTCTATGTGTCTTGTGCAGGAATTACTTTTCGTATGTGCTGTACATGGGCTATGTTCGTTCTCGTAATGGCTTTCTACCGAAAGTTTTCAGCCTAGTTGCTGAAACCGATCAGACCTTCAGTTAAACTGTAAAAAAGTGCAGAGGCATGGACAATGCCAGCCTGTCTTAATTCAAATATCTTGTTCACAATAGGTTTGAGAAGTGAAAACAACCAGATGAACTGATAGGTTTTTGAGAGAACTGGATAAACAAGCCAGTTTTTGATCTTGACCGTGGTTTCCTCCTTTTGTAATACTAGGGTATAGCAGGCCTCTGCCAATGCAATTTCTCACTCCATTACGTATCCAAGCACACATTCTGCAGGATTTGACTTAATGTGACACTTAACTACTATTATGTTCCAAATGGGATGTAAAACATTGATACTCCTGAAGTGGTTGATGAAAATGACCTGCAAAGCAGACCTGGAAATGTTACTTCTGCTTTAAGCTTTCTGTATATGTTTAGTAATACTATTACTTAAATACATTTATACTAATCAATATTGTACTTCTACATACATTTACTAATATTACTATAATGTTAATGGTCAAAGTTATACCAATACATCTGAATTTGTCCCACATGCAGCAGTAAACTTCGGAAAATGTACTAAGCTGATACTGTCCCTTGAATCATTGGTTGCTGATATATGGTGATCTACTTTTGTAGCGTTCTGCTGATACTGAAGGTGACCTTCCATTTTCAAAGCGCCTAAAGAGGGTGCCTTCTGACGTTTTACAAGATGTAACCAGTGTTGAGGAACTTTCTTTTCAGAATAATATGTTGCCAAACAGTCTAGAGTCAGCACAGGTCTGAATGTTACTTTCGGTTGCATGGTAATCTGTTTCATATGTAGCTCGTAGTGCTAAGATCATGTCCTATGTGTAGATATCATTTCTGTATCCTCTTGTTATTTACCACTTGCATTTACCGTTTTCTTAAAGTATTCATGATGAATTTACGGTGCATAATATGGTAGTTGCTTGCTATTGCTTCTTTCGTGTCACTGATTTGTTTCACTTATACTTTACAGAAAATCTCATACGTTGTGAGAGATTCGTTGATCAATGTTGGTCCTCTGAAAGATTTTTCATATGGTTTAAGAGCCAATGCAGATCCCAACGCGACAGGAAATGCGAAGCAAAGCAATTACGAGTTGGTCAGTTGCATGGGACTTCACCTCAGTCTTCCGTTATAATTAGGTCTATCTTGTTCGAGTTGTACCAGCTTTTGTTGTTGAATATGTATATCGCCCATTTATTATTTGGAGAGTGGATATTGTATTACAACTAAGGTTCCAAATCCTGCTTGCCTGTTGGTTTATGGTATTCGTAGTTTAGTACTAGCCTGTTATGGGGTTCTATTAAGAGTTTACAATCTCGCGTTGTGCTGAGGTCAAGAAAACACTATTAAATAATAAGAAAGATGAAGAATGGATAGATTGAACTCTTACAAGTAGTGGAATGTAAGGAAAAAATGTAATAAGAACGTAAACGAGGAACGGGTGTATCATCAGAATATTTGTTTTTGTGTCCTTACTCCTTTGCGTGTTACTTTCCAGTTTTCCTCCATATACGCTATTGAAATCACACATACTGCACGAATGTGTCAGTACCCTTAGCTCATTATGTGTGACCTTACTATCTACATTCTGCTACCGACTTTTGCATCAATATCTCTGCCGCTTCAGTAAATTAGCGAAAGAAAATTCAGCAATCTACTAGTTATGATTTAATTATTGAGGTGCATATGTTTTGTTCAACATTTCAGCTACTCTTTGTAACATTATTAACTCTATTTTAGGTGTGCTGTTCTGGTCATGGAAAGAATGGAGCACTTTCTGTGCTTCAACAATCTGTTCGCCCTGATTTAATTACTGAGGTGCATTTTCTTCCTTTTATTTCATCCCAGTACATCTTTTCATTCTTTTGGATAGAAGCTAATGCTTTACTATGTTATTTGCTTTCTTTGTTCATCTGATATCACTGTGTGGTCTGTTGGCTTTCTGATAGCCGATCAGCACATATTATTTTCCATGTTGGACCTGTATTTGCTGTTTGGCATGAGTTGAATCAGACTGGACCACTTAACTGTGTTAGCAAGGCCGTACCAGTAAACATTGTGCTACACACAGTAATATAGTATGGTAAATGGTGATTTAAAATATGTGGTGGTTACGTATTGCTAATTTTGCAGATGTTTGCGGAGAAGGTAATATTGCCAGACAATACCACAAGTTCAGATTCTTGCTGTAGAACTGTCAATGCGATTTAATGATGCTAGCTAATCTGACATACTTTTACATTTTGAACTTAGTGGAATGTGCTGCTAATTTGTGCGGCTATTCACAAATAAGTAAACCTAACGGAGCATATGAGATGGCAATCCCTCTTAAAATAGGACAGTGTTACCACTACTGGCTCTATATTGTGCAACTCAAACCCTAACAATTCCATCAATGCATTTTGAATAACTCGAACAACCTATTCCACCTTAAATACCATGCCTTTTAGTGGTATGCGGTCAAAATTTATGTGGCAGTGTTGTTTCTCACTATTTTCATGGAAATTTCATGTTACTTGTTATCTTTACTTACATTTGTTCTTTGCCTATGTAGGTGGAATTACCAAGTTGCAGAGGTATTTGGACAGTCTACTATAAAAGTTCCCGTGGACATACCACTGAAGATAACGAATATCATGCATATCTGATAATAAGTCTAGAGAGCCGGACAATGGTAACATAAATTTGATTTTTGATTCCATTCCCTTGCATATGTATTCTGAACTAAATGATTATGATATTTTTCTATCAGTATGTGTCACGTGGAACTAAACATATCATTTTGCACGGAAGCTAACCGCTCCCATCACTATTATGAGTTTACGACACTAGAAAGTTCCCAAAAATTCTAAAAACGATTCATGGCTATGGAGCACATCTGATCCCAGTAAACCAGAACTGGAGCCTAGTCTGTTCTGGTTCACTAAAAAGACCACCTGAACGAAAACTGGAAGCGAAATAGTTTTAAGTTGCCATGTTTCTAGGATGAGAGAAAGAGAGGAGAGGAAGAAGAAACTTATGACATTTTGAGCCCACATTGATGTGGTAATCCATGTTGGCAACCAATCAACATCAATATGCTACCACCCTCCAAAACCACTACGAGGGCATATTTGAACGGTTTTGCGAAGGTTTTGCGTTGACTATCTGGTTATAAACCTCAGTGGGTTATTTTGTCACATCTCCATACTTCACGGGACAAGTAGACCTTTTATTTTTCTTACACCTTATGGTGTGATTGTACTACTCCCTCCGTCCCAAAATAACTGTCTCAAGTTTGCCCAAAAGTGGATGTATCTAGACATGAAACATGTTTACATACATCCACTTTTGGACAAACTTGAGACACTTATTTTGGGACGGAGGGAGTATTTTTTTTAAGTTTCTCCAGCCTTCACATAGTTTTTCTTTTTAACATATGATTCAGTGAATTTTATCTGTTTATGTTATGCAAGGTACTCGAGACAGGTGATGATCTAGGGGAAGTTACCGAAACAGTTGACTATTATGTTCAAGGGGCAACCATTGCTGCTGGTAACTTGTTTGGGAGGTATGCCAATGCTTACTTTTTTTTTCTGAATTTATATGACACTATCTTATACTGGGTTGGCATTATGTGCTGCTGAAATGTATACATCACAACACATTTATTTTACAGACATAATTAGATCAGTATATTAGATACTCAGTAGTCATAGTAATGCACACAACCAGGACATGCTGACTGGGCTGCATATAATTTGCGGAATTGGATGCCTGGGCTGCATGAGCCAGCCATGTCAGCACAAATCGAAGACATGCTGATGGTGATTGCCTGATTGCTTGCCTGGGCTGCATGAGCTACTAAAGCCAGTTCAAATTCTGAGGCTTTTAATTTTTCATATTTACTCGAAGTACTATATTGAAGACTGATTGGAAGGTTTCCTCTCATGCGAGAAAGCTAAACATCAAGGGAAAAGTTTCCTTGCTCTTCCATGAATTTCTTTCTCAAATCTTAAAGCATGTAAATAGTAAATGTCTAAAGTCAGTTACTATTGCTTATCTATACATTTGGCATAATCAGTCACATGTAAATGATGTAATACATGTCATGTGTGGCAAACTGACAACCAGCCCAGTTGAGATCACGGCTATGCACAGACCATGAAAATAGCATGCATAAGTAGTTAAGTACGCGCTAGAATGGTCTCACATTGCTTAGGGAACTATAGAGCGTCAGCAGCATATAAACCAAGATTTTGGAAGGCAGAAACTCCCAGTTAACAATCTTTAAGTGAAGTAATGATGAATGCAAGCGGGTTGCTATGTGTGTGTGCCCAAAATAGTAGAGGGTTAGATTTAAACCAGTTTGGAACCTGGAAAACTAAATTTTGACATATTTCTACAATCATGGATGGAGATGTTTCAGGATTTAGTTTTTAATTATGTTTGTCACGGTGCAGGATTAGTATTTAGTAGTTTTTATAATTCTGGTACTGTTTGAATCTTTGCAGGCGGCGTGTCATACAGGTATATGCCACGGGTGCTCGTGTGCTTGATGGTTCTTTCATGACACAAGAGCTAAACTTTACTGCGCATTCTTCAGAATCGTCGTCGTCAAGTTCTGAGCCTCTTGGAGTGGCATCTGCTTCCATCGCAGATCCATACGTTCTTTTGAAGATGGTTGATGGAACTATTCAACTTCTTGTCGGAGGTATAGTATATCCACTAGTGCAGCATGTTTTGATTTCATGTTTTTTTGCTGTGGTCTTGTCCAAAATTCAGTCAAACTTTGAAAATTTAAGTCCACCAGTCATAAATTGGGCCAAATTTGTCAGCAGTGCGAAAAACTAGATTCAAAACATTTTTGTTTTGCAGAGATCATAATAGCGACTAAATAGGCATAGGAAGGCGAGTGGTACAAAATACTCATCTAGCTTTCATATGGCTTTATAGGAAACGCCTATGGTTTTCACAGAGTTGAAGACAGAATGTAGCAAGCTTGCACTTTCTAGTTAAACATTTGTATAAAGCTGTATTCAGCTAAAGTAAAACATATGTATAAAGCTATATTCAGCTAAAGTAACATGTCTGTAAAAGGGAAGTATCTATCTTTAGTCCTCATTTCAGTGCCAAATGATACCGAGGTAATAAAGGGTAATCTCAGTATTCAGGCAGTGCAAAATGATACTTCATGAAGATCCTGTTCATTGATAAAAAATACCATGTATGATTTACATCCCTCCTTAAACCCTCATGATTTTGTATCCATACTCCTGTGCACTGGCACATGTCTGATGTTCTCTTTTAGCACTGGAAGATTTTTTTCATCATCATGCTAGATACCTTCCTTTCTTAGATTAGCCGATTTGACAATCCTTAGTCGCTACTCTACTAGTATGCCAAAGCTAAGACATCCATTTAATTTATTTTGCTTTACGTGCAGAGTTAGCAACTTCTATATCTATCTATGTTATTTGTGTGCAAATGGGCCGTGCCCAGTCTAGGAGGCAGGAGACATGCTTTAGGCTTCTAGTCAAGCTAGGAGAATTACCTTATTTCCTTTTTAGTATTTTCCTTTTAATTAGCGATCTGGTTGGTTTGTTTCTACTATTGGGTTGTTGGTACCAGCCTTTCTCAATATAAAGGGATATGTCGCTGAGGAATTATCAAGCAAGAATAAACCAATCGAGTTTCCCCTTTCCTTCTGTAGTCCCTCCCAGCTCTTGAGGCGTGGTTTCTCAAGGCGCTGTGGCATCTCTTATGGCCAAGCTGCCCATCCTATCACCCTCCATAACAAAAAATTGCCCAGTTAATGAAAAAAATTGACTACTTGTGATCGTATCATCTTATTTTCTGATTTGTATCATCTCCAATTATGGAAATAAGAACTGAATGCATGCTGTTTCTTTCCTGATTCAGATCATTCTACTTGTGCTCTTTCTATCAATGCTCCCAGTATTTTCACAAGTTCAAGTGAAAGAATATCTGCGTGCACACTTTATCGTGACAGAGGTCCTGAGCCATGGCTGAGAAAGACGCGCAGTGATGCATGGCTATCTAGTGGTATTACAGAGGCGGTTGATGGCAGTGGTAGTTCATCCCGGATCAGTCTGATATATACTGTATCATTTGTTATGAAAGTGGTAAACTAGAATTTTTTGAAGTGCCTAGCTTCAGATGTGTTTTCTCTGTGGAAAGTTTCTTCTGTGGCGAGTCTCTTTTGGTTGATGCGTTTGCTCAGCGCTTTGCTGAGCATGGTGCAAAAGGAGGACCGGATGCCAGTAAAGTTTCTCTAAGGAAAGAAGCAGCAAATAACATTTGGGTAGTTGAGCTTGCAATGCATAGATGGTCTGGTCAGTCCAGTCGCCCATTTCTTTTTGGCTTGTTGAACGATGGTACATTGTTGTGTTACCATGCTTATTGCTATGAAGCCTTAGAAAATGACATTAAAGGTCATGCGCTCTTACCTGACGGTTCTGCGGATCTGGTCAATGCCAGTGATTCGAGACTAAAAAATTTGAGATTTCACCGGGTTTCTGTTGACATCCCATCACGGGAAGATATATCAAATCTCGCGCGACCGAGAATCACAATTTTTAACAATGTTGGAGGTTATGAGGGATTGTTTCTTAGTGGCACGAAGCCAGTGTGGGTTATGGTTTGTCGACAACGATTTCGGGTGCATCCACAGGTACGCCATCGTTATGCTGAAGTATTTTCTCTTGTACCTGATCTCTTCCATTGTAAGTAGGATGCCTCTAGTTCCTTTACATGCTGAAATGCATAGTTTCTAAATTTGACTGTGAATAAATTCTCGAAAACGATATTATCTGAAACTATTCAAGTAAATGCCTCTAGTTCTCCCGCCCCTTGAGAAAGAATGCATAGCTCTCTAGTTAGATTTAGTTTGTGTTGCTTAGCTGTGCTGAGCTGTGGAATGAAGTTAGTTACGGGATTTTGCTACTTTTCCAGCAAGATTTTGCTGTTACATCTAATTGGAAGAGTCTTTCTACTAAGTACTAAGTACAATATCTGGAATAAGAAATAAACCAGTGCTTCTAAAATGCCACTGCAATGCCAGGCACAGACTGAGTTGATATTGATATGCTTGAACATTTCTTTAAGTTCTCGAAAGATTTAAATGGCCTCATACGCTACCACTATTAACTCAATTTTTTTGTGGCAAGCTAAATTTGTTATAACACTTGCCGTTTGTTATTATCTACACGATGAGATGTCTCCGCAACTCTTCAGGCTTAAGCTTATACTTATGCCAAATCAGTCTGAATAGATGTGGTTTTTGTTACAACATCCAAATCTTACATTGTATGGTATATTATGTAACTGGAACTCTACCAGTCAACTCCATTTATATGCAACTTCTGCTATTGCTATTTACTTATGGTCAATGGGGTCATCCTGTCTAAGCTGTTCCATTTTGCAGTTATGTGATGGTCCGATTGAAGCCTTCACTGTTCTCCACAACGTAAATTGTTGTCATGGACTTATCTATGTTACATCACAGGTAAATAATTATCTGAATATTTTAGTGTTTTCAGATGCTCTCACAACTTACTAAAATTTTGACATTGATGATTTTTTCATGCCTCTGTAGGGCTTTCTGAAGATATGCCAATTGCCCTCAGCGTATAACTATGACAACTACTGGCCTGTTCAAAAGGTAATGTTTTTTATTTATTTACGCATAGTTTGTAGCTATGATTATTTGCAGCCTTTTCATATATTGCACTTTGCAGGTCCCGTTGCATGGTACCCCACATCAGGTCACATATTATGCAGAACAGTCCCTGTATCCACTTATTGTGTCTATTCCTGTAAGTAGCCTGTACCTGCTATTTCATTGATAGTTGATAACATTGTTTTGCTGTTTTCATCTTTGATTCCAGTTACCTAGCACTATAAAGTAACAAAATAGCACAGTTAGGCCATGTACAATGCAAGGTGCTTAGAGAGGTGCTTACAAAAATAAACCAACCTTTTTCATAAGCACCAATGCTTAGCTCTATAGGAGAGGTGCCTAGTTAAGCATTTCTCTTGTGTAAATAAGCACCGGTGCTTAACTAAAAACCGGTTTATTTTTCTTAGCACCTCCATAAGCACCTTGCATTGTACATGCCCTTACCTTATTCAAGCTACCAATTTTGTATTTCTTGCAGGTTGTTCGCCCTCTAAATCAAGTTCTTTCTATTATGGCTGATCAAGAAATGGTTCATCACATGGATAATGATGCTACAAATGCTGATGACCTCCAGAAGACTTATACTGTTGAGGAATTCGAGGTTCGCGTTTTGGAGTTGGAGAAACCTAGCGGACGTTGGGAGACAAGGTCCACTATTCCAATGCAACCATTTGAAAATGCTCTGACTGTGCGGATTGTTACGTTACATGTATGTAGTTCTTCCCTCTTTTCATACTTCAGGCTAGTTTAACTCGTTCTGATTCAGTCATTAGTTTTTGCTTTTAAAGAAAAAAGACAGATCGAGTAGCCACAGCTTCTATCTCATCTTTGCTACCTTCTATATTTGGGCTTAAAGTTTGTCTAACCGCAAAATTGGATGACCAAATGTCCATATGTACTTATTCACCAAAGGTTATGAATTTCCACTTCAGAACACAACCACCAAGGAAAATGAAACCCTGATGGCCATTGGAACTTCTTATGTTCAAGGGGAGGACGTAGCTGCTAGAGGACGGGTGCTTCTGTTCTCTTTCACTAAAAGTGAAAATTCTCAAAATCTGGTATTGCATGGGAGGACTGTTAATCATGTGAAACTGTTCCCTACTTTCCATCCCAATACTACTGTATTAATTTTGAAAAATGTACACATTAATTTTAGGTAACAGAAGTATACTCAAAAGAGAGTAAAGGTGCTGTATCAGCTGTTGCATCTCTTCAAGGTCATCTTTTGATAGCTTCTGGCCCGAAGATCACATTGAACAAATGGACCGGTTCTGAACTGACAGCTGTTGCATTCTATGATGCTCCCTTGCATGTCGTGAGCTTGAACATTGTGAGTATTGCACAACCTTTGGTTCACTTAGCATGCTTTAGCACGCCATTAGGTGATTAAGTACTTCTGTTTTTCTTTCTCTAGGCATCATTTTTGTCCGATGTATACAATTAATCCCCCTCCTAGAAAGTGAAAAATCTTGTTTCCAATGGTTTCCTATGTTTTGAGGACAAATTTGTTAAGGAAAGCAAATATAGAGCCGGTGAACTAATCTGTCTCAGTCTCCTCGAACACGAAGCCAGCATCTATTCTGTAACTGAAAGAGTAAACTGAAATTCCATGCTTAGGTGGCACACTGGAACACAGCGAGTAAATGGATATTAGCTTTTGGCTAATTCCCAGAGTTGTCCAATGTCCCGCTTTGTTTTTGGCCATCTTAGAGACTGTCACTTGCAGAACTTTACTGTAAATTCTCAAAAGAAGTTTATTACAACGGAAGGACATATTCTACAGCATGCAAAGCTTAATGTTTGAATTCAGTATTTTACGCTCGCAGCTTAGAAATCCCCGCTGGCCTCTGCACTGCGGGGATGGAGGACGCGCCTCCATCCTCAGCGGTGTAGCCCGTCTGCTGGTCACACATTTACCCCTCCCAGCGTTGGATGGAAGCACACCATCTCTTTGCTTGCTGCACACAAACAACCCTAGTGTTTTGTTATGGGGCATGCTATGCTTTAGGTCTGTCGGTTGAGCTAGTTTTTGTTGGCGAAATTGATTGATTGTTTGACCATTGGGCTTGTGAGCTTCTCTGCTTGCGAGATCCTCTTAGTTGTACTTCATCAGTCATTTCAGTTAGGGGCTCTCAGTTCTGCAAGTGTGCGTGATATCTGAGCCATGCTTTCTGTTCTGACAAACTGATAGGGGCCTTATGTAGAAGGTCGTGTCTCCATGTCCTCCGAGTGAGCCAGTGGACAATGTTACTGCTCGCCATCCCTCTATTCTTCCGGATGCTGTGTCGCTTTTCCTCAAGAGCTGGCGAGCTGTATGTATCTGATCTTACTTGAGTAGACACATGAGCTTCTCCATCATCAATTGACTTCACCACTTGCAGCCTCGATCAATGTTGTGATTCTTATATTCATTTGGTGGCAAATTGTATGGTCCATTGGTTTGCAGCCTTTACGTAAATTTGTATCAATTTTTGAAGATCGTTACCGTAGGGAAAAATCCCTACGGTGTGGGGTTTTTCATATTAATAACAGCAGCACCAAGAGGTGACCCAATACAGAGAGTTACATCAAGGTGGTTTAAATGGAAAAGAAGAGTACATGATTTAAAAGTTCAAGTCAAGGATCCACTGTAGCAGTGGCTGCACTAAAGCATCCTTAACACGATGTCTATGAAGCATCAAATCAGATTTGAACTTCACTCTCCACCTTTCCAAAGCTGGCTGTATATCTTGGAAGATGAGCTCATTCCCATTTTCCAAATATTCCAAACCGCACAAGCAAAGATCTCCAAAAATAGAGGCCCAGCGGATTCATTTTGGGCATGTCTTATTCTATCAAGAACTGACCTGTTCATGTCCCACTGCCACTGGATACTATCCCAGCAGCTGATAGCAAATTGGCACTCAAAGAAAAGATGATCTCTAGTTTCATATGCTCCAATCATGCACAACACACAATCTGTCCCATCGTCAAGCTGCCAATGCTTTCGGATCATGAGATCCTTGGTGTTCAGCCTATCATAGAAAAGAAGCCACAAGAAGACTCTTAATTTTGGAAGGCATTTAGATTTCCAGATTGTTTTAAACAACCGATCACACTCCACCCTAGCAAAAATGAATTTATAAAATCGAGCAGCTGAAAAGTTGCTGTTGTTCCAGGGAAAAATTCTCAAGTCTGGCTGTACCTCCTCCAGGGTATAGCTACGACACACTTCTGTGACTTGTTCATACTCCTCGTAGGCCTGAGGAGAGAGAGGCAGTGCAAACGCATCGCCAGGATGTGTGATAAGGGCCATATAAGCTACAGATGTATCCTCATCCAGAGCATAAGAATATAGATGTGGGTAGCGGTCTAAGCAAAGTGTTCCTCCATGCCAAAAATCCTTCCAAAACAGGGTAGAGTTGCCACTCTTAACATCAGATCGGGTGATGCTGCGATATATGTTTATCAGGCTAAAAACATCACGCCACCAGAATGAACCACGGGCTGTTTGCGCATGCGGCGGCCCCGGCTCATATAGCCTCCAAACTAGTTTGACCCAAGGGACATCAGCTTCACAGAAGAATTTATGAAGATGTTTGAGCAGGAGTGCTTTATTCTGAATCTCGAGGTTCATCACGCCAAGACCTCCATGTTGCTTAGGCCTGCATACCAGAGCCCACGAGGCAAGAGAATTTGGAGTTCCTGTGTCATCCTCTTTCGCCCATAGGCAGTGCCTTCTCACCCTATCAAAGGTTTTAATGATGCCTTTTGGTAGCTTCAGGGAACACAAGTAATGAGTTGGGAGGGAAGAGAGAACCGACTGCACAATTTGTATCAATTTCAGATTTGGAAACTATTTCTTACCCCGCTGTTTTGATTCTGTAGTCTTTATAGTGGTATATTTTTTTCTTGTATTTGATGTTGTCTTGCAGTTAGCTGTTGCATGTTGTAAGAACCTGTTTGTAGGATGATTTTTTAAGTGACATGCTATGTGGCCATTCACACTCATTTACACTTTGCTTTGTTGGTCTGTGTGTTCTGAAAATTGTGCAGTCCTTTGATATTTCTTCTAATTTCCAGGTAAAGAATTTTGTTCTGTTTGGCGATATCCATAAAAGCGTATATTTTCTTAGCTGGAAGGAGCAAGGTTCTCAGCTGACTCTGCTTGCAAAGGACTTTGGATCTCTTGATTGCTTCGCGACTGAGTTCCTAATTGATGGAAGCACATTGAGCCTTGTAGTTTCTGATTCTGATAAGAATGTGCAGGTCATTTTTTTCTTATACTTCTGTATTACTGGCTTATGTTGAATGTTCCTTCTTTACAATAATCCATCTGCTAGTGATCTATTAGGAAATAAGCTTTTGATGATACCAAATTATTCGACATATTGCTGAGCTTGTGAGCTATGTTGGCAAATAGGAATGGGGATATTACTTCATTGACTTTTACAGCATATGCTTCCTCTGTTCAACTGATTTTTCACTGCACTCTAACAAATTGCATATACAGATTTTTTACTATGCTCCCAAAATGGTGGAGAGCTGGAAGGGGCAGAAGCTTCTTTCCAGAGCAGAATTTCATGTTGGAGCCCATATGACCAAGTTTCTGAGGTTGCAAATGCTTCCCACTCAAGGATTAGCATCTGAGAAGACAAATCGGTTTGCTCTTCTGTTTGGTACTTTAGATGGAGGCATTGGATGCATTGCACCTATTGATGAGTTGACGTTCCGTCGGCTCCAGAGCTTACAAAGGAAGCTCGTGGATGCTGTCCCCCACGTGTGTGGCCTGAATCCAAAATCATTCAGACAGTTTAAATCCAACGGGAAGGCACACCGTCCTGGACCAGATAACATCATTGACTTTGAGCTTCTTTTATAGTAAGTGCAGCTTCCACACATCAGCTTATTACAATAACACTTGTTTTCTCTGCAATCTTATTACATTTCTCCAAATATTTTGCGTTATCTCCTTAAAGTAAGGAAAATGCAAGTGTCCCAGTCAGGGAGACCAGCGTTCATTATTTTGCTTTTGAAAATTCTTGCTGTAAATATTAAGAGTAAAATGTTGTGAAAAATCAGTATAAGTGTTAATAAAACCGGACTAACCTCTGAAACCCGGTGACCCTGTGCCAACTGGCCAGAGATCACTAGTTCGTAGGGCCTTTCCGCTTGTCTGCTGTAGACTGTTGTTACCTTTTAGTCGAATTACTTCTTATTATGTGAATCTAATCTACATTTTACTCTGTATCTTGTAGCTATGACATGTTATCGCTAGAAGAACAGCTCGACATTGCGCAGCAGATTGGAACTACACGCTCACAAATCCTTTCCAACTTCAGTGATATTTCGCTGGGCACTAGTTTCCTCTGAGTTAAGAGTAACACCATGATACTGATGGAAAGGCTAGCGGTAGATGGCATCCAAAGCTGTTTGCAGCTTTGTGATTCTTCGTAACCCTAGCGACCTACACTCGGGCACCAGCTTTCTCGTGAAGATCATTGCTGCAGGCTAGGATTATGTGGTGTAACCAAGGGAACTATCATTGCATGTGTTGGATCTTCCTCATAACCACCGGTGTATATGATATAATATTGCAAAGCGCACTGTAAATGCTAACGGTTGTGTCTCAGTAGTTAGTTAAAGCATCTTGCAGGTTGCTTTTCCGTCTCCGATACCATCTCAATGACCGGTGATGCAATTTTTGTTGGCAGCCGGCCGTATGACTTTTCTGCGATCGTTTTTTACATTATACTTCCTTGAGATTGTTGTGTCCTCATTGGATCATATTACTTTGGATTGCACCGTTCTCTTTTGGGGAATTTATGCCAAACTTCAGTCGTTCTTGGAAGTGACCGTGCCAATTGTTGCACCACGCCAAGCCAGCGTGTGAACTTTGCTGACTGCAGGTGATCTGACAGGATCCTTCAAGATTGCCGACTGGATGTACTATCTCCCTGTTATACATTAAGACTTTGGTTTGCTCTGCCTCCTAATGCAAAGGTTGTTTCGGTTTTTCGGCCTCCAAAATCCACCTGGTGTAACACGTGTGGATATGGGCATCGAAGAATATAATCCTTGAGGTTTGAGTGAGGATTTGGTGCACACGGGCATCAGTGCTCCTGGAATTTAAGTAGTTCAAAATTTGTACTTTTGAGTTTCAAGGAAATCATAATTTTTCTCCCCGTGGATACATAAACATATGTTATATATTTTTGCAAAGTTTCGGTGAAAAATTCTTTCTATTTTGGGCTAAAGAAAAAAAAACAAATTTGTGGGCATAGAAATCTCTTTTTTTGGGCGAAAACTTGTCTTTTTTCTGTGGCCCAAAATACAATGTATTTTCTTACGAAACTTGCAGCGTCCATTTTGGATGTGTATACGTAGTTGTGAATTTTTTTCACTGATTTTTTGGAGACCCAGAAATACGATTTTGAAAGGCGAGAGCACTGGTGCCCATGTGCAAGAGTTTCCGTTGAGGTTTTGAATAGCTCGTTTCTTTTCCCCTTGCCGTAATCCTTACTCCCTCTGCTCTTGGACCCCCTTACTCTGTGAAACCCTTGTATTCAGCAATGTACCTATGGTGAGAAATCAGATCGAGAATAAAATGGGACTGACTGAACCAACAAGTGAATGTACCGTAAGCAAAACTCGTAACTTTTGTGTTTCAAGAAATTACAAAATAAATAATGCATGCATATATTAAATACAAGCCTATCCACGTAAATTTGACAAGAAAACATGACCTCACTTAAATCTGTTACGTGTATGCAGAGAACTTTACATGGACATGCTTTGTATCTGTTCTGTGTATGCATTTGATTTCATTTAAAAAAAACATAAACAATACTGTTATCTAAAACGGAACCCATTTGTCCCACCTTTTCTCTCCATTTTGTGCATAGCTTGTACAAAATGTTTGTAAAAAGTGGGACAAACGGGTCCTGTTTTGCATGCCTAGTCATGGTTAGCTTGTCCAATAACCATCAGCCCATCGAAATCAAACGTTTACCCACACGCTACTCCTCCTTAGACCACACGAAACTTTGACTTCCTGAACTTTCTGGTGATGCGATATCTTGTGTTATTGTACAGATTAATCAAGGTAAATTCACTTGCTCTCTCCAACTGTGTTCAACCATGTCCGTCACACCTGTCTAGGCCCACTCTTATATATAGATAAACCGGTTGGAGCTATGCACGTAAAAAAAGTCAACTTTGATGACGGATGCGTGCCCGATTTAGAAAATTTCCATCACATTGAGAGTTGCTCTGTTCAGTTGTTCCGGCTGGTGATTAATCTTAAGCACAAGAAAACTGAAAACGTTGTTATCTCAGTATGTCACAGAAACTGTTGGATATTTGCTATCGCATTCGGAGTTGGCTGATAGCAAGTCACGCAAAACTAAGAATGGTTCAATTTTGTTAAACCGACCACTAGATCAATTGTTGACAAATTTGTATCGTTTTCATCATTCGACCCATTCCCAGATGACGAGAGGCTGAAATCAATCAATTAGAATCTTTGCTTGATATATCGAATATACAGTTCTTTTAACATGGCCGTTCATAATGGTGTCCAAGGGTCATGGTCAATCGATTGCAAAAACTATCAGTAGCTTCAAGGGTTAAACTGGAAGATGATGGATGAAAACACATCACATCACAGTAGTCAGACGGATGTGTATGGTTAAAACCAGGAGAAAATGAAGCTTCACAAGGCCTTCACTCGCTAAATGTCAGGGTATCTTATTTTTTAGAAACTTCACAGTGTGTCCAAGATTTGACTTCCAGAACTCAGATGCAATCTCGGGCAGAACGATCCTCCATCTTCTACATTCACTCTAAGTTTTTTTTTTTCCGGAATGGGGGAAACCCTGGCCTCTACGTCAAGTGATACACACAACCATTTGTTGCAATGTTTGAGTATCAAGTTTTAAAATCAAAGATCACATAGGTTGAAACATGAATCACGGACGAAATAAAGTCAACATATATCAACTATGCATCCCTAATGCGATTAATATGCTGCCATGAAGCATGGCTGAGACGTATGCACGCAAGCCATAAGCTCCAGCTGATCTGACGGGAGGAGTTATGCCCAAAGCCGAATCCAATGGGACGCCATCTTGATAACCTGCAATACATGAAAGTTACTTTGTCTATTAAAAACAAGGTTGTTTCGACAGCTCTATATTGACCAACATAAAGCTGAAACTCGAGCCTTTATCCTTTCGTCAATGCCATTCAACCAACTACCTAACATATTAGTTATATTGGTTGGTGGTGGAATGTTATAGGTACTATAAACGACACGTCAAACAGTTTTCCCAAAAGGACAAGAAATGAAGAAATGTTCAACTGTCTCCTCTGAGCCACAAAAAGAACATTTAGTACATCCTTGCCAACTTCTTATAGCTAGGTTATGTTTAGTGAGCAAAACTTTCCTATTAAGGAACTAAATAAAAATCTTCATACATAGAATTTACAAAAAACACACCCGTACTTGTGGGCTTCCAAACAGAAGTATCAGGTGAGTCAAAAGATTAATATCCATCAAAGGTGGCATAAGTGTGACCATGAGCAAGGGCGGACCCAGACAAGATTTTGAGAGGGCGCCCACCATGTGACTGGAGGCATTTCTTGTATAACTTCACATAATTTGAAGTTATTTTTTTCCAATTGGGTCCGCCCCAGACCATGAGTCCCATTTATTCCCTATTAATGCCCTTGTGAAACTCATATTAAGCGGAGGGGAGCTAGATGCCACATCATGAACATACACATTTTTCTTTGTGCTATACTATATAAGGATGAATATTGAGTTTGTAAAGGAGTACAGCCAACCAAGTGTCCTCCCAAAACCTAACCATTTTACAGTCTCCAAGTTTGAAAGCCCCTAGATTAAAGAACTAATCCTTAATCCTCGTGAGGCCTTTCCACAAAGGAGAATCAGTCGGCTTGGCCTCGACCCACGACAACATCTTAAAGATATTTATTGTGTAGTAACTCTTGTCACACCCCTCCTCGTTTAGCAATTTAAGCAACCATTTATATAGTTCAAATACCTCAACCCCTAAGCCTCCCTGATCGTTCGATCTACAAATAATATTCCATTTAGTTAACCTATATTTGCGTTTATTCTCATCACTCTGTCAAAAAAACAAGATCTATAAAAGTCGAGTATTTTTCTTACCCCTTTAAGTATTTCTAGAAACGAACAACATAAACATAGGTAGGCTTGTAAGAACTGAATTTAATAGGACAAGTCCATCCCCATATGAAAGCAACTTGCCCTTCCAGCAACCAAGTTTCCCTTCGAAACGTCTTTCTACTGAGTGGATCGGCATTCCTAGGTATTTAAAAGGTAAGGAATCCGATTCACACCCAAATATTTGCTTGTCCTGATTTCATCCTCCTTTGCCTTTCCAAAAAAAATCTCACTCTTATGAAAATTAATTTTGGACCGGAAAGTTGTTCAAACATACAAAGAATCAATTTCATATTCACAACTTTCATGAAATCATGCTCCATAAACAATATCGTGTTGTCCGCATATTGTAAGATAGAGATCCCCCTCAATTAGATGAGTTACTACCTGACCATCCTCCTTTGTAGCGTTCGGCTTGGGAGATCGCTTCTCCCTCGTCCAAATCACTCCCAACAACAGCGTCGTTAGCCACTAATAGTGGAGGATCCTTCGCCAGCAGCTCCGGCCGGGGATCCGCTCTACTCGCCCGTCGACCTTCCCAGTCGCCTAAACTAATGGCTCTTCCGTCGCTGGTACCTTCCCTAGACGGCCGGAGACTTGAGTTTTGTGGAATGTTAAAGTGAGCTGGATAACGTTAATTAACCAAATCAGCGAGTTTCTAGTTAGATGGCAAATCTAGCGTAGTCTTATTACACAATCAATCATATTCAGACCTGCAATGGGCTCCGCTGATTAAGACATTGATCGATCCCCAAATCTCTTCTCACAGTATATCTGCCCAGTAATTAGCTAATTCATGTTAACAATGTATAACAGAACATTAAAATAGAACACTAAAATTAGAGTGTATCTCAAAATTCTAATGCATTAGGTGTTCTTATCTGCCCAGCAAGTTGCTCTTTTTTTAAAAACTAGCAAGATGGCCCTCGCAAATGCGAGGGCACTGTCTTTAGCGTATTGATTATGTTTATGAACTAAATTTGAGCTATCTTAGATACTGTAAAAATGGAAATCCATATCATATATTCTATAACAACTATCCTAAATATTATGGTAGATAAAACAATTGGATGGTACATAGTTTCAAAAAAATTATCAATCACCAATTAACTTAAAGTCATCTCACAAATAATATTTTTAGTTGCACCACTAAACTCTTGCCAACAACTTATTATCGCTCTTTGCAGCATCCTCATATTACCCAATTTAGGTAAATCATTTGATTTGCAAGATTTAACTCTCTCTCTCCCTACTGGACCCACTATTCAATCCAACAATTGTATGCTTATGCTCACTTGTATTTGGCATGTGATGAAACATGACAACGCTAGTATAGACAACATAGTTATGGCATTTTCATCGTTAATAATTTCTTCTACATGTTTGCAACTTCCAATGGTGTCTCCTAGAATAGATACCAAATAAAATTTCTTGCAATAAAAAATCCCAAAGAAAATGAAATAAATAGTATTTAATCACATTATAGGAATACAATGGAACTCATCAGATATAATTTTTCTCCAAAAAGTTTGTACTCAAAGAAATTTTTATGTATAGTCGAGTATGATTTATAGAAGTACTTTCTTAGATTTATAATTCTCATAAGTAAAAAAGGCTAGATCTATAGGAAATTTGCAAGACAAAAATTATATGAATGACTTTGGAATTATTTTCAACAAATATGGTATAGGAGATCTTTTCTATTAGAAAAGAAAGTTTAATCAGTGACCTCTTCTAGAACCCATTTGGTCGGTTTTCATAGTTTGGCTTAATCTTCCAAGCTATACAATTGTTGGATGATGTTCATATGTAACGTTTGCTCATGATATATTTCGGTGTGATGTGTTAGCGTTATATCTTATACACTTTAGGAAGATATATTGTTGGTACAATTATCATGATATATTGACTATGATTTTCTTAACTACAACCATGCATGGAAATTTGTTGACTCATGATTTTTAAAGAAAAAGTATTATAAAAAAATATTGTTTATGATCCACTCACAAAAACAGGGTTTGCCTGATTGATGTTTTTCCACATGTTTTGCTTTTCGATTACTCTCGCATGTCTATCTTTCCCGACCATATTGTGCATGTCTACCACATACTTCGATTTCAATGTCGACTTCTCAACTTCTCACTATATCGGATCCGGATTCGTTTATTTTCTTCTAATTTCTAGTTTCATGATCTCATACATGAGAGAAAGAGCCATGCCATAAAGAAATCCCTCTGTACTTGATGGCATACAATATTATTTTGTCTCTTCTCTCTGTATACTATTGATCTTATTCAATCTTAGAATTAGTTTGGTATGATGCTGCTAGGTCAGAATATTATAGTGCTACATGTTTATTTTCATGATTAAGACTGGAGTATATAAAGTAGTAACCTATTTAATTTTGGAATTCCCTGGGCTTCACATCTGAACACCGAATTTTCCTTTTCACTAAAAAGGAAACCGTTTCGATTCCTGATAAGCTCTGCTCACTCTCCAACACAGATACATGTTCTCGGAGATGACATAGGCTGAATCTCCCAAGTTTATTTTCAGTATTTTATATTAGTGTGTTCTTCATGATAATTTCTTGGAGTTGGGACAGTGTCATACGGAACAAACCTATCGGTTCCTTCTAATTCCTGGTGTTTTGCCATGGTTCAACACTTATCAGGCAGTGGTCCATGTAGCCAATGGTTCTTGTCGCTTGTCTTTTATTGTTTTAATCCAACGTCAGATTTTGCGCCATATGTATATAATTAAATATGATTACTCTTTTGAATATGAGTCGATGCTCCTGTAGATAGCGAGCCAATAGTTTTAACTTTGTCAATCTCGAAATTCCATGACTCAAGTCGTGAATGGATGGATGACATATATAAATGGTGATACTATATTTACATCATACTCAATGTATCTAAAATTGTAGTTGTCTTGTGATTAACTTTTTATTCCTAGTCATGCATCGCTACACGTTTATCACCATGTTTTCTCTAGTATATTTAGTTCTTTTTTCTGAAGGTGCACAGCATGTTTTGTTTACACATCTGTTTTTTATTTAAAAAAAAACAAAAGGGAAAGAGTCTTGTCTTGATTCGGTAGGGAACGCTGAGTACGATCTCAATCAAATTCTCCTATGCAAGATTGGAGTTTGTAAATCAATCTATGAATTGATTTTAAAAAAAATCTATGAATTTAATATATAATGTCTATTTATATTCACCAAAGAATTCTTAAACAACTCTCTCTCCTTCTCTCTGTCTCTTTCCATTACTTGTCTTTTTTTATTGTTCCATAATCATGATGAAACCAAATAATTCAACATGTTATATACACTATAGATCAATCTCTGGTGAATACAGAGGCCAGGTTTCATTCCCCTTTTCGAAAAAAATATACTGTCAACCATGCTTTTGCGTTCCTATGTTGGTAAATACCCAAAGGCACTGAAATAAATCGATTAGGCCATATTTGTGCAGATTGCGTGTAGCGCTATACAGAAATTAAGAGATGAGAAGTAGTAAAAAAAGATAGAAACCTCTCACATGCTCCAAGCTTTTGGATGTGTGCGTGACACAAACCTTGGATTAATCTCTCATAGCTGTGTAAGAAGCATGATTAGAGGGCCGGCCGGCCGGCCAGCAAAGTCATCAAGGTTAGCAGTTACAGCGTAGGCGAAGAGAAGTCCATCCATAGTAAAAAATCCTATCGGGAAGCACAGGTACATACCCAGATTAACAACGTTGATGTGGATCACCGCAACGGCCGGCCGGCCGGCCGGCCGAGTCCTATCGGGATAAGTCGCTATTAACTAGTTTTTGTGGTCTCAGTCGACTGAGAAATGCTTAAGTCTCAGTCGACCGACCCGATCGTTGGATTAATTACGTTTGATCCCCCGCTTCCACCTCTTGACTGCTGCCGCTCGTTTCTTCTTTCCTGGCCCATCTTTTCTGAGCTTGTATTTGTGTTTGTGAGTCCGACACGTTCTAGCCCACCTAGCCCACCTAGAGCCTATTACGTCTTCAATCAGCCTGTGTTATGTCTTCAATCATTCCAGATTTTGTAACCACAGCTAGAAAATGCATCGTGTCATACATATTCTTGTGGGCTCGGTAATCCATGGTGTAAAATATATTCTTGTGTTATCTTGTGGGTTTTAGTTCTTGTGTTATTTTGGGTATTTTAGAAAAGTGCAACCATTTTGAAAAGTCGTGACTTGAACATTTCTCGAAAATACCGGTTGGAGTTGCATATTTGTTGAGAAAAATGCAACCCGTCTCGAAAATCGATCAATAAAAATCCTAGTTGCAAGTAGCATGCAACTGGTAAAAATTCCGAGTTGAAACTAGGATGCAGGTGGTTACGAAAAAAATTAAAATAAAAAATCCCTAGTTGCGAATAGGATGCAACTGGTGAATAAGAATGGTCGGTAAAAATTTCAAGTTGCAACTAGAATGCAACTGGTTACTAAAAAACAATAAGAAAACCTAGTTGCGACTAGGATGCAACTGGTGAATAAGAATGGTCGGTGAAAATTCCAAGCTGCAACTAGGATGGAACTGGTTACTAAAAAACAATAAAAAAACCTAATTGCGACTAGGATGCAACTGGTGAATAAGAATGGTCGGTGAAAATTCTCAGTTGCAACTAGGATGCAACTGGTTACTAACAAAAATCAAAATAAAAAATCCCTAGTTGCGAGTAGGATGTAACTGGTGAATAAGAATGGTCGGTAAAAATTCCAAGTTGCAACTAGCATGCAACCGGTTACTAAAAAACCTAGTTGCGACTATTATGCAACTGGTGAATAAGAATGGTTGGTGAAAATTCTTTGTTACAACTAGGATACAACTGGTTACTAATAAAAAAATCAAAATAGAAAAATCCCTAGTTGCGACTAGGATGCAACTGGTGAATAAGAATGGTCGGTAAAAATTCCAAGTTGCAACTAGGATGCAACTGGTTACTAAAAAACAATAAAAAAACCTAGTTGCGACTAGGATGCAACTGGTGAATAAGAATGGTCGGTAAAAATTCTCAGTTGCAACTAGGATGCAACTGGTACTAAAAAAATCAAAATAAAAAAATCCTAGTTGCGACTATGATGCAACTGGTGAATAAGAATGGTCGGTAAAATTTCCAAGTTGCAACTAGGATGCAACCGGTTACTAAAAAAAACCTAGTTGCGACTAGGATGCAACTAGTGAATAAGAATGGTCGGTGAAAATTCTCAGTTACAACTAGGATGCAACTGGTTACTAAAAAAATCAAAATAAAAAAATCCTAGTTGCGACTAGGGTTTATTTCTACCACGCTCACTTCTCACTGGTATCTTCATATCGGGTGCTCGTCATGTACTTCATGTTTAGATCGCCGACACAATACAATAAAATTTGGTAGTAACTGGTGAATAAAAAATGACCAGTTGCAGGTTGGATGCAACTGGTGCTCTTGTATGCAACAGAAAGGGGAAAAAATAATGAAAACGAAAAAAATGACCAGTTGCGGGTAGGATGCAACTGGTGCAAAAAAAAAAAAATCAAATTGCAACTGGTGAATACAAACTCGAACAATAAAAATTCCAGTTGCAACTAGCATGCAATTGGTGCTCAACAGATGGGAAAAAATGAAAAAAATGACCAGTTGCAGGTAGCATGCAACTGGTAAAATAAAAACTCGATCAGATAAAATTCTCAGTTGCAACTAGCATGCAACTGGTAAAAAAACATGAAAACATATGACTAGTTGCAGGTTGGATGCAACTGGTGCAAGTGGTGAAAAAAACTCAAACAATAAAAATCCTAGTTGCAACTACCATGCAACTGGTAAAAAATAAAACTAGCATGCAACTGGTGAATAAAAACTCGAACAATAAAAATTTCAGCTGTAACTGGCATGCAACTGGTGAAAAAAGGATAGTTGCAACTAAAATTAAAATCAAACAAAATAAAATCTTCAGTTGCAACTAGCATGCAACTGGTGCTCTCGTATGCCACAAATGGGAGGAAAAAATGAAAACGAAAAAAAATAACCAGTTGCAGGTAGGATGCAACCGGTGCAAAAAAAAAGTCCACTTGCAACTAGCATGCAATTGAAAAATCTCGTTTACCTTCACGCTAGCACGAATCGCGGCGTGATCTAGCAATTGAGGAGTCGACCGGTGATTAATTAATTATCTATCGACCGAAAATTAGCGAAACCACAAAAATTAAGAAAACTCGACAATTTGAATTTATCTAATTCTTAGTCGACTGACTAATTCTCAGTTGCACATGACATGCAACTGTTATATATTTTTAATTAGCACATAAAATGTAGCAAAATCATGAAAAACTGGGCTTGCTACAACACGGTGGCAAAAAAACATGAAAAATAGTGGACAACAAAATAGGAAATAATAATCATGCCATCATTTTTGAACAGATGGAACCATCAAATTAAAAAACCAGTGTATGAAAGAGAGACAACATAGTCGAGCTATGTGCAACAAGCCAACATGCAACAGAAAAGGAAAAAAAAAAGACAGAAAAAAGATCATGCAATTTTTTTTCAAGGAATAAAAAAAATCATGTAACTGAATGAACCGATCCAGTGCCAAGCTTGAAAAACAAAAACGACCGAATACACAAAAAGCCCAAACAACATGCAGCAGCAGCCCATGCATGTGCGCCAACAGAAGCAGCCCGGACTTTGTTTTCGTAGAGAAGCCACGCATGGCTTCATGCACAAACAGAAAACAACGCACGAATCTTGGCACCAAATCCAACGGTGACTAAGGCGACTGAGACTTAGCTAAATCTCAGGCGCCTGAGCTTTAGCAAAACCGTTTTTTAAAATCTGCTATCGATTAATTTCTGGTACGACTAATGTTGCACGGAAGAATCTCCAACATGGATCGTGTCAAACGTACACAATAGTTACGTTACTAAAAATCTCTCATTAAATCCTAACCATGGATTTTAGATCCAACTATCATAATTAATTTTAATGACGTGGCTTAACGTGGTGTCTCGAAAAACTCACTCATTTTGCTTTTAGTATATAATAGAAGACTCTGGCAGTGGCCACGGCTTACACATCCCTGTTTACAAAATTCAAATTCATTAGCTATTTGCACGGTAGCCCATCGATTGTGTCTTTCAAGAATGCCATCTTGGCCTGCCGCACAACCACTCCAGCAGAACACTTGACTTGGTCTGGCTTTACAAACCGTTGGTGATCGTCTCGCCACAAAATCGATCTTGTCGGGTTCGTTCTACTCTGCCCAGCAAGTTGCTGCTACGTTGCTCCTTGACGTTGTTCGATTATCTATGCAGCATATTGACATAGCTATCGGACAAATTTATCACAAAAAAGTTTATTACTCATAGCTACCTTGCTCCTTAAGTCTTGATTAACCATGTCTGTTAAACCTCAACATCGATCGAGAGTCGAGACCGCGTGAAGCTACACAGGCAACACAATGACGGATGGTTGCTTACTTGATAAATTTGCCGTCACATTCAGAGTGGTTCTGCTGAGTTGTTTATGCCAGCCGGCCGGTGATAATTACTCATAAGTATAAGCAGAATACGTGTCGTACACACTTAGAGATTGCCTAGGATCTAGTCATACTCTTCTTGCAACCTAAGTTTTGTACTCTGTATATACTATCCATTAGAGTCAAACCAATACAGGGATCAATGTTGAGCACGTCTAGCAAAAGCACGCGCTTCCCACTAGATTTCAGCGCACGCTCTCCGCCGGCCGCACTATCGTCCGACGCGTGGCGGCCCACTAGCTACGCGCGAACGCGACCAAACGAGCGAGGCAGGCAGCCAGCTAGCAGCTTCGATCGATCCGTCGCGAGCAAGCATGGCAGCTAACTTAGTTAGCTGGATGGATCCATCGTGAGCTAGTACCTGGATCGATCCATCACGAGCTAGCGAGGAAGCTAGCTACCTGAATGATTCACTGCTTGCATGATAAAAAAAAGTTTCTGCTTAATATTCTGTAGATATATTTTATAGCACGATTCAAGCAGTGCAATGTCTCATCTAAAGCGGTGCACCGTATCGTAAAAAAGAAGGCAGTGCATCACGAAAGGCAGTGCACTGCCCATTTGAGCCGGTATATCGTAAAAGAGAAGGCAGTGCACTGTCAATCTGGGCAGTACAACGTAAAAGAGAAGACAGTGCACTGCCAATCTGAAACAGTGCACCAAAAAAGAAGGCAGTGCACTGCGCTATCCGAGACAGTGCACGGCGAAAGAGAAAGATGCTCCATCTAAGGCAGTGCCCCATCCGAAGCAGTGCACGGCAAAAAGAAAGCAGTGCACTGCCCATCCGAGGCAGTGCACGGCAAAAAAAAGGCAGTGCACTGGCCCATTCGAGGCAGTGCATGGCAAAAAGAAGGCAATGCACGGCAAAAAAAAAGGCAGTGCACTGCCCCATCTAAGGCAGTGCACGGCAAAAAGAAGGCAGTGCACTGTCCCATCTAAGGCAGTGCATCACAAAAATAAGGCAGTGCACTGCCCATCCGAGGCAGTGCACAGAAAAAAGAAGACATTGTACTGCACTCCAGAAAACAGAAAGGCAGTGCAAACTACACACTCCGGGCAGTGCACAAAAAATATTTGTCGAAACATATCAATATGGGGTCTAGTTTTAAAGATTTCGACACGACTAATCCATCCCTGAAAACGAATCATGATTTGGAAACTCGGTTCATAAGATATTATATTTTTTGTCTTCGAACGAGAAAAGAAAAAGGAAGAAGACACACCCGAGCTACACATCCAGCAATAGGAAGCAGCGAACAGCCTCTGGCCTACACGTGGCCTGCAGGGATTGTAGGCACGAGCATGCTTAGAACGCGTCCACGTGCTGCTCGTTGGTGCGACGCTAAGCATGCTTTCAGGAAGCGCGTGCTTTTTTTAGTAAATTCGATCAATGTCGTATACATGGTATCAGAGTGGTTTGACTCACGTCGTAGATCTTAGGTTTTCACTACTTCCCCCATCGTACGCCATTCCTGGGAATGTTAATCTTTTCTTCTCGGGGCGCGGCACCCGGTCTTGATCAAAGATCGGATTGGTTCATTAGATTCAGTTTTTTAGTTCCTAGTTTATATCTAATTAGCAAAATAAATCCCTAATCTCTAAGACTCTCAAATTCCTGGTGAAAATCTGTGCAATGTCGGTATCGCGGTGGAGTAGAAGTTTGGCGGACAAGATCCATCTCGAGTCCTCGACCTTCCGGCTCCATCCATATCACACCACGAAGACCCATGTTGATGCATCGACCAGCTGCTCTTGGTGACAACGACATCCGCATACTGCCCAACTAGCACGAAGGCACGAGCATAGGGTATTTTTTTTTCCAAAATCTCTCCTATAAGCGTTGTCGTAATAAATTTTCTAGTAAGAAAGTTTACATAGATGCATGGGATCATCATGTGATTTGATAAGCTCACTTACAAGAGTGTTTTAACATTCAGTTTTGAGAGAACACGGGCATAATTACATCAACTTTGGCACTCAAGTCATCGACCTCCTCTATAGAATTGACTTTCTTAGAGGAAAAGTGGATCTTTTTGTTATAAACGACACACAAATAAATGATGAACAAAAGCAAGATCAGCACACGGGATACAAGATTTTAACGTGGAAAATCCATCCAAGTAGGAAGAGAAAAACCACGAGCGTCATCCAACAAAACTTCACTATATTTATCCCAACCGGCGGCTTACAAGATGTATTTATAGTCCTGACCTAATCCAGGTCGATAACATCCGTACCAAACCTCCGACGATGGGGCTCCTCTGCTCGTTAGAAGTTAACCTTTTATCTTTATATAAATTTGGATCACAATAAAACAACACTTTTATTATGCCATTGTCCATGACTTGATAACATAACACGTAGGATATCTTTGCTTCAGGCATAGTGTGTGGCATAAAGGCAACCCCTGCAGCAGAATCAAACAAAGTTCAAACCATGTAATTCAAGCCACCATAAAAAGAATGCAAAATAGTCCACTCTTCAATACCATGAGAGGACAACTTTCCAATAATTTTTTCAATCTTTCCCAAGAAAAAGCAACAAAGTCATTGTCATTTTATTTAAAATTTAAAACATTATTCCTCAAAAAAAAAAAAAAAGCATGCGAGTGCATAGGGGGATCCTCGTTAGTAGGGGTGGATCCACGATTTGAACATAGGGGGTGCAAAAGAAACAATGATCACAAACAGACAAATATACCAAGTCTCACACATACCATCTCATAGCAACATATGTTCCAATTGTCCACGACTATTGCACAGACAAGCACAATGACACCATGTTTGACAATTGTCAGTTTAAATTTAGCTATTACTATTACCAACAAGATCATAGAGCCGACTTAGAACATTGAGTTCATTTCAATTTTTTATAACAAGTGGCCTCAAAGATAAGTTTAATTCTTTCTGTCCAAATACCCGCCCTGTCTTTCCCCTTGAGAGTCGCATCTCCATCTCTAGCGCCGCTCCGTTCCTTCTTCCTGCTCGGCGGCCATGGTGGCCAGCAAGGGGATGGAATAGGAGGTCTGGCTTCCTTGTACATATTAGTTGTAGGATTAGTAGTAGGGTTGCTTGTAGGGCGTTTGGCTATATGCCGTATGGGGTGTCCTGGTGCTTCCGAGCTGCGGCCAGGAGTGATTCTCGGCTGCTCCGGCGAGCTCCTGCGGTGGGAGACGACAGAGTGGGCGGAGGAGAAAAGATCCCGACTAAATAAGCTCGTTTTCGGCGGTGTCGATGGCGGCGCTGCTTCATCAGTTCTTCTTGTTCCTCTTGGTCAAGGTGGTCAAGACGCAGAAAGAGCTGGCGGTAGCGGCTGCTCGAGGTCGGCGCTGCAGCAGGGGAGAAGCGATGCTTCTCTTGGGAGCGCTCCAACGCCGGCTAAGGCGACGCCGACGTATCTTCTGGCCTCAAGGTGGCCCCTCCCTCCTCTCGTGTCGGCAACGGTGTTCACCGGCCGGCGCCTGATGGTCTTCAACCTCCACGCGCTTGTGTCGCAACGGAGGCCCTTGGCTAGCTTCGCAGCGAGCTCCCCTCTCACCGCCCCAAGTGGTTTCGTCCCCGGCGACGGCGAGAGCGGCTGCGCGGCGGCCGGCAAGAGCGGTGGTCATGGAGCTGTCCTCGATTGCTTCTTCCAAATTTTTGTTGGGGACCTTTGTGCTAGAAGCAGGGACTTGAATGTAATTTTCATTTTCTTTGAGTCTCTTTATGTAAGGTGTTTGACCACCGACGATGACAATGAATGAAAAGCTTCAGGGACCTTCGGGTCCCTTCCCCTGTTCAAAAAAAAAAAATTTCTTTCTGTCCAATTTAAATTAGAGAAGTATTGCCAAACTGAAACGCAAGATCAATTTGATCTCTAGTTTCATGTGAGCATTAGTAATTATGTAGCGTTAACTATGACATTGGAAATGCAGATTAGGAGTACGTCCATACCTGACAAATGATCTGGTAGTGGATTCATGGCGGCCGTACAAGAATGCCATCAACTGCTCAGAAGTAACTGATTGAGTAAATATATACTCCCTCGTTACATAATATAAGATGTTTTATGTCTATTAATTCTACATTCACATGTATATACATATCTAGACACATTTTAGTGTATATTTCCACTCATTTTAGTATAACACTAAACAACATGTAATGCACCTAAAACATCTTATATTGTGAAACGGAGGGAGTACCTCACAATGTTGGGCAGAACAAAGACATTAAAAGACTCGCAAACACCAATTCCTGTCTGGACAATGGGACATACACGCACGGCATCCCGCGACGTTACTGACGGCACGGGGAGCTCTGCCCAACTGCATGTTTATATATAGTCCAAGAATAGAATTGAAGCCGATCGACAGTATCTATCTATCTTTCTATGTGCATGGAGTCGGAAGAGTTTCGGTTCGTGTGGAAGTGGCGCAAGTACCTCCTCCTGCTGGCCACGCTGGTGGTCAGCGCCACCTACGTCGCCGGGCTCAACCCGCCGGGCGGCATGTACATCGACGACGAAAACGGCCACCGTATGGGTGAACCGGTGCTCGAGAGCACCCACTACCACCGTTACGTTGTCTTCTTCTACTGCAACGCCGCAGCCTTCCTTTCGTCGCTAGTCATCGTCATGGTCCTACTGGACCAGCGCATAGCCGGCAGTCGCGTCGGCTTCGCCATGCTCCGGTGCGTCATGCTGCTCGACCTGCTCGCGCTCATAGGGGCTTTCGCCACGGGGAGCTTCCGCGACGTGGCCGCGTCCATCTACGTCCCAGCGGCGTTCGTGGCGCTGCTGGCGTACGTCACGATCCACATCCACTTCCTGGCGGATGGAACGGAGGCCTCGCCGCCTCGGACGCCTCTGAGCTCAAAGGACGGCGCAAGCTCCCGTTGCTGTTCGCCACCTTCGCGGCGCGTCTGACGTACGGCGCGGGGATGGTGCCACCAGGCGGGGCCTGGCTGTTCAATTACGAGGGGCCGGGGCATGTCCTCGGCGACCCGGTGCTCGCGGAGCTCCACGCGCGACGCTACCTCGCCTTCTCGTACTGCAACGCCACGTGCTTCGTGTCTTCCCTCGCCATCATCACACTGGTGGCGAGCAAGAGGACGCTGAGCGGCCGCATCGCCCGGTCGTACGCGCTGCAGGTTTGTGTCCTGGTGGACCTGCTTAGCCTTATGGGCGCCTACGCTGCCGGGAGCTGTAGGACTGTCCGGCTTACGGCGTACAGCGTCTCACTCGCCGGTGCGGTGCTCTTCTACATTGGGCTCGTAGTCATATTCTGCATGGACACCACCAAGAAATGGCTCATGGCATGCCTCCATCGCAGCGTGGAGCCAGACTCACGGCACGAGTAAGCTCACGATTACATGAACCACCATTAATTGCACAGGCAGTTGTTGCATGTATGCCTGCGTACGTGCGTGCGAATGTGTTATATGTACGTATGTATGTATCATTTATTCACCTGAACAGGGAACATGATGCGCCAGACGACATCGCCACACCGAGGGATGCAGACATTGTGGAGGGGTCGTGGTCGCTTCTACTGCTGCTGGGCACGCTCACGGCGGCGGTGACGTACCAAGCAGGCCTAAACCCACCGGGCGGGTTCTGGCGAGATCTATACCACGATGGTTATAGTTCGGGGCATCCGGGGCTCCTCGACATGCTGCCACAGAGGTATAACGCCTTCTTCTACAGTAATACGACGGCATTCGTGGCATCGCTGGCCATTATCGTTATCGTACAGAGCAAGCAGCTGGTCTCGGGAGCAGCCGTCGTCGTCAAGCGTCGCGTGCTACAAGTGGCCATAATACTGAGCATGTTTGGACTCATGGGCGCGTATGCCAGCGGGAGCTCCCGGGACATCTCCACCACCATCTATATCTCCGCCTTGGCTGTCGCCAATGTCGTGGCGTTCATGACCCTGGGCCTGGGGTACAAGGATGGCAAGCTGAGGTCTTGGGTGGAGGGTATGGTCCATAATATTCTGAAGAAGCTGCGCCTCTTGGACGACGGTGATGATGGCCAGACCAACGGAGAGGAGGAGCTGGAGAAGAAGCGCAAGTCTTTGCTTCAGCTCGCGATCCTCGCCGCCGCCGTCACGTACCAAACGGGGCTGACCTCGACGGGCGGGATCTGGGAGGTGAGTTACAACTACCGTTCCGATTTAAGTCACGTCACCGATACAATCCTTCTGGCTAACGACCGGACGAGGTACTTGGTGTTCTTCTACTGCAACGCGGCGGAGTTCATGGTCTCCGTCACCGTCATCCTCCTCTCGGTGAACCGGCGGCTGCACAAGCAGAGCATACGGAGTAACGTGCTCCAAGCCTGCGTCGTGGTCGGGTTTCTGGGCCTCCGAACTGCCTACGCCTTAGGGAGCTCCCCGAAAGTGAGCACCTCCATCTATGTCATCGGGCTCGTGGTCGCAGTGGTTGCCTACCTTGCCCTGCAGATCCTGCCTCCTGTGTTTGCAAGGTGTGTCCGCCAGCCGGCGGTGCCACGGCTTCCATCGTGGCTCTGCCGGTTGTTCGAGCCGCTGCCGCTGAGGCCCAACGACCAGAATAACTCAGAGTCTGGACGACCACAGCGACGACACGCCAACAAGTACACAGAGCGCAAGTACCTATTGTTGCTCGGCGTTCTCACCACGAACATGACATACCAAGCAGGCCTAGCCCCTCCGGGGAGCACCTGGGCCGAATCTGGTCTCAGCAGCCATCGTGCCGGCGACCCGATCCTGGCTAGCATCGATGCGGTGCGGTACCATGCCTTCTTCTACTGCAACACCACATCATTCATGGCTTCCATCATCCTCATAGTCCTCCTGCTACAACGCACGATGAGTCCACGTGGCACGCCGCTCAGGGCGATGCAGGCCGCCATGGCGCTGAACCTCGCCGGCCTGCTAGGCGCGTACGCGGTAGGCACCAGCTGGACATGGAAGCAGGCGTACGCGTACGTTACTGTGCTCCTCGCAGCTGTGGTCGTCTATGTCATGCTGCATGTGTTGTCATGGCGTGGAAATACCGTGGATCCTGCTGCTTCGACCAGTCCTGCTTCCTCCCATCAGCCAGCCGGCAACGCCATCGAGGTGTAGTTTTTTACATGTTTTTGCTATTTCGCACGCGGCTATTTCTTCAACGCCGAGTGGTATATTCTTAATGGTTGTAATCTTGCATGAGTGTGTGTATTGGAGTATACCACACCTGGTGTGTGTGGCTGTAATTTTTTTAGATGAAAAGATAACTTCAGGAGTGTACAGAGTTCAGAGTAAAAGGGATCACACCTTTTTATAAGGTTGATGGCTGCACATCATGGCAGCATAAAACATTGGGGTTTTATATTGTACTTTGTCAAAAGATGGTTTTTACGATCCCCCGTTAGAGAGTTTTATTTGTTAGGCAGGAGGCACAAGTGAGTCTTAAACAATGTAGATGAAATTTTCTCAGAATTTATTCATGGCATGGGTACAAGATGTGTATAAGCTGTTTACAAAAGAATCACAACAAGCTTATAAATGTGCTCGGCCAAGGAGAATTGTTAGCTAGCTAGGGTTTAAGCTATGGTGAAGATGAGGATGTGCAGTCTAGGGTAGATGATAATTCTTGCTTCGAGGGGAATACATTGTCTTGTCCGTGGTTTCTTCCTCTTTAACGTGTACATTAAGACTTGATGTCGTAGTTTTTTCAATGTAGTATGTAGCGAGATAATCTTTTGAAAGACTACATGCACCATGCTAGGTTAGGTCGGTTGGAGCTTCTAGAAGTGGGCCGCATGACATGGAGAGGATATTGAACGTCGTGAGCCGGAAGTGGTGCAAATCCATAAGATTATGGCCTAAACCCACTTATTTATGACAAACACTAGTAGAAAAAGCACTATTAGTAGTGTGTCTATAACACCTATTGGTAGCGTGGGGGCACGCTACCAGTAGCGAAATTAGCTGTGGGTGGCACCATACGCTATGTCATACTGGTAGCATGTGTCACTAAAAGAAATCCTTCCATATATCACGATTTTTCACGGCGACCGTGGTGTATAGTCGCTATTGGTCATGAAATTTCGCATCGTGGTTGCAACGACCATGAGTTTCCAAAAGCGTGGTCTATGACACCCATAGCTCACGATCTTCGTGGTTAAAACCTACGTTTGCGATTGCGTGTTCGATTTTAGACTCGGATCGACAACCCTTGTGCTCATATGACGAGCAATTGACACCTCCGCCCTCATATCAAGATCGAGGCTGCATCTGCTGCCTGTTTTTTTGGTTGCTCCATTACTCGAAGGCTGCACGCGATGATGTTTTAGCCGTTGGCTCCACCATGTCAGTGACTCATAATACTGTTAATACTGTTGATCGATTATTCCCTACTTTTTTCTTCCGTTACTCCGTTGCTCGATGGTTGCGTGCAATGCTATTGTAGCCGCTGGTTCCACCATGTTAATAACTCAGGATATCGTTGATTGATTCTTGTCCACGTTTTCCTTCCATTGCTCCGTTTCATGCGATGCTGTTGTAGTCGCTGGTTCCACCATGTCAGTGACTCAGGATACTATTGATCGATTATGTCCAACTTTTTTCTTCCGTTGCTCCATTTCGTGCGCTGTTGTTGATTCTGTCAACTTATTTCTTCCGTTGCTCCATTTCGTGCGATGCCGTTGTCTGGACCCCACGTCAGTGACTCATAATACTGTTGATGATTCTTGCAACTTTTTCATTCCGTTACTCCGTTTGGAATGGTGTTAGGACAAGTACGCATGGCAAGCTGTCCAAAAACGGAAGTCCTGAGAAAATAAATCATTTTTTTACACGAGGCTCGAGCTATTTATTTACTCAAGGCTCGAGCTAGCTGACAACGAATAACGCCAGGTTTCGTGGTGGCTTGTGTGTTCATTCATTCCACAATACATTCAAACTATTATATGTTAAATTTGTTTGATACAACATTAACTCAATGTCATCACCCAATACCATAATGAAACAAGATAAAATCACGAACTAGCCAAGAGAATAACAAGCTCCAGAACAAACTGCTACAGCTTATAAACTTCTCTAGATGTGAGAGCACAAATCCAGCACGTAAATCTTATACTTCTCTATCCAGTCTGTACATAATCAGTTGCAACATTTTCGGGAGACACTGCCAAATCCAAAGTGCATTTTTGTGATTGGTTCATTGGCCAAACTCAGTGCAAAGGCGTGCGCAATTACCAAAAACACAAACAAAGCTAAGTTTGTACAGATAGGACAAACTGAATCAGTGGTTAGTAATTCGGAGAACACCCTAAGGGTTAGTGTCTTTCATTCAAAAACAGATATTTCACCGGTCCAGCCACATGAAGCAATCACGTTAGGTATTACAGGGTGGTAAGCAACATAGGTGCAAGCCTCATTGAAGGCTTCAATCTTCCTTAAAAGCTTCGAGGATTTATAATCGTAAAAATAGATGCAGCCGTCGGATGAACCAGACGCAAGCTCCCTCCCGCTCAAAGAGAAACTGCACTTTATTGGGAAACCCCATACTCCATGTCCTTCGAACCGCCTATACCTGTTTAACTTGAATGGTGGCCTTGAGGAGAAAATGGCGATATAGTTACCGTTGGATTGCGCAACAAAAGAAGCTTCATAGGGGTGGTATCTCACACAAGGACAGGTGAAAGCTTCTGTATAAATCTGTCATACAAAGAGTGATTTGTGTCAAGTTTCAGGGTGATTACTCAGACCCAGTTCATACTTTGCAAAACCTATTGCCTGGAAAATAACAGGGTTTCACCATCTAATTAAATATCTATCACCTCCGAATTGAAAAGGTCAGTCCTAGCATGCAGCTGCTGAAGAGTCACGATGCATTAGACATCCCTTAAAGTTTTCTTTGAATAAACTAGGTAATCCAATTTGCATCAGGAGGTTGGCCAACCATATATGTAGTGCTAACTCTGCATATCAATAAACTAGGTAATTCAAGGCTACACAAGATTTTCTTCCCTCATATATTGAGGGAAATGAGATATACAAAAAATTACTTCGCAGGTCACATAGAGGCAAATATAAAAGTTAACCATGGATTTTCAATAAGGATCTTTTCTCTTTCTTTCGATCATTAAAGTATGCCCAACTTGAATGTGTGCATACAAATGAGGAAAAATCATGAGATAATGAGAAGAAGATAATATGTTATATCAAACTAATATACAATTATGTTACCTGGTTAGATAAAGGAACTTGTCGTAGAATATCCCACATAATTATTGTATTCTCACTAACATTGCTTCTGGTTGTGTCAGTTGAAGAGATAAACTGTTTCCCATCAGCACTGAACTCAAGATCAAGGATGGTGCCAAGACTTCTGTTGAACTCTATAGTTGCCAAGCCAGTTCGAATATCCCAAAGTCTAAGAGAACCCTTGGACCCACCAGACAGGAAGAGATTGGAGTTGCTTGGATTAAACTTGATGACCTCCACAGGCTGATCCTCCTTGAATACCCTGATTTCTTTTCCCTCCTCAGCATCAACTAGTCGTGAGGAACAATCAAACCCTCCAGAGAGCAAGACGGGCTGATGGTAGGACCACCTCACGTCCTTTACAGCAGCAGTATGGTGTTTTAATACTCGAGCGGTAGTATTGCCTTTGTTCCATACGTTCCATATGTGGACTGTATGGTCCATTCCAGCAGAAGCAAGAAGATGTCCTGCGGATTTTCTTTTTCGTGAGTATCTGCTGACAACAATGTTCTCACTGAATACAATTTAAACCGAGCAAGATTATTTTGAAATTGTCAAGATGACATTTTTTTGCAGTAGAGCTACATAATTTAGAGGTGGCATTTACCATCAACCCATCTCATGCATCACATTATTAGTAGTATTAAGAGGTGCACACGAATAACATGATGACATAACAAGAATCTTAGTACATAGAGTTAAGAAACACGTCATCAAGATATGTACTTCACGTACCTTTCTTTAGGGATATTTCAAATACTTAAATAACAAGAATACTTCCAACATTGTTCAACACGATCTATCTGTAATTCCTTGTGAGGGAAGAAAATGGAATGGTAAGGTGTGTCTAGTCTGGAGGGTGATATTTATAGATAACACTTTGCCATGTACCATTAACTTTAGTAATGATGTCAATATCAGGATGTACCGCATGTGCTTTATTTACGAAAAATAAGAGGCTCGTATGATGCATACACCAAAAAAACAAATAGCAAGAATACGACATTTTCTCAAACAGCAAATGAATAACTCTAGCGAACATCTTGGAGCACATTACTTGTAAGCTTGTTTACTTATAGTTAGGTGAGTATGTATAAGTCAAAGGCAAAAGGCGAACTCAAAGTATAGTATGTCAGAATAACTACTGACCATGACTCGGCGACCAATCCACGCAATTGACTGCTTTAGTGTGACCCCTCAAAGACACCGAGAGCTTCAAAGGTAAACTGCTGGTTGATCCAGGCTTCGGTTGGCATCGTAAAGACCGCAAAATATCAGGTCGAACATTTGAATCGGTGAGAGACCCGATAACTGTAATAAAAGGCAAAAAGCACGTGAGCACGGAAAATTCTGTATAAGAAGAAAAACAACTAAGGTACATGTGTGTCTCAACTCATTGTGTCATCATCAATTCATCGTGAGAGGTAAATATGATGGACAACACATGACTTTTGGGTTTCTAGCACAGCAATTAACAGTTCACAGCTTTTAACTCACATTTACATTAGAACTCAATACATAGTTTCAAGTTCAACCACTACCGGTATCCAACCAAATAAACAAGATAAAGTCGCCACTAGAAAGCCCACTACTACAGGCGACGAATGGCACTCAATTTCATCTTAACGTAGTAGATCACAAAAGAATCTAACTTGAACATTTGGTTACGACACATATCAGGATATTTCTATCTCCAACCTAACACGAATCGGGAATCTGGAATGACTTGTCCAACATTTGCAATGCTTGGCACAAGCACAAAGGGGTCAACAAGGGTCCTCACCGGAGGAGTCCAACTCTGGCGCAGTCGGCGGAGGAACCGGTGCCTCGGAGACCAAGGGTGCCTGCGACGCGGCCAGGAGGGCGCGCTCCCTCTTGGAGACGTACCTTCCGCTGGCGGGAGCGGCCAGCGGCGGCGTTGCTTGGTGGGGTTGCGGGGTGGGGAGGGGAGGAGGTTGTGGGTACGGGGTAGGCCCCCATCGCGGCCGCTTCAGGGGAGGTGGGGCGGCGGGGCCGATGCCCGTGGAGGTCCAGCTGGAAGCGGCTGGGGTGCCGTCGGCGTCGTCGTCGGAGGTGGCGCCGTAGGCGGCGGAGAGGAGATCCATCGAGGTCGTATTGTATTCCTTCGGCTCTGAAAAAACCCACTCAACTTGGTAAGCCACTGTTTCTTTGTCCGGAAAAAAATTGTGCATTCACAGAAGATGAGTTACATACAACCCCGTGATCGAACAACACCCAACATACCTACTCCCTCCGTTCAATATTAATCCCTCCGCTTCTAATTTAACTGACTTGCTATATCTAGACATTAACATCCGTTCAATATTATTCCCTCCGTTCTAATTTAATTGACTTGCTATCCACCAAATGTATGTATTAGATTCTAAAATGAATGTATTTACTCCCGAGTTTCAGTGATCTCGCATTTTTAAAAATTAAAAATGTATTTAAAAGTTTCAGAAAAATCTGAAAAATAACATACATGTTCTAAATGATATATCGTACAAACATGTAAAATCTCAATGCAAAATACAAGACGCTTTGAGCTAGACAAAAAAAAGACAAATTTGAAAATGTGGAACTACATATTGTTCACTATACTCAGATCTATACATTTGTTATTTTTGTGGACCTCAAACCGTAAAGTATTTTACGTTGAGATTTTGCACGCTTGTAGCATATATCATTGAGAACGTGAATGATTGTTTTTAGATTTCTTCGAAACTTTAATTTTTTTTAAATAGGTCAGATCACTGGAGGTCGGGAGCACCAAATCTCAACTCATCTACCTAGCCATTCACAAAAAGAAAATATATCCAGCACTAACATAAGTTTAGATATATCCATTCTAATGTCAAGTAATAGGAACAGAAGGAGTAGAACACCGAGAGCCCTATTTTTGACATAGCGGTGAATGTCCTCATTAAAAAGCCTTTAGGGTAAGAATAGGCTCTTGATAGAATTGTTTTTTCAGGTTGATAGAATTATTTTTTCTTTTTTGAGAGAAAGTCATCCAATGCACTTTATTGATTTGCAAACACACTAACATTTGTTTATAAGTTTGGACAAAATATGTAAAGTATGATCTTTGTTGGTTTGTTGGAGCTCGTTTGCTTTGGCACAAATAAACATGGTGTTAGAAAGTACTCATTATGTTTCAACTTAGTTGACGTGAATTTGTCTACACACTAAAACACGTTTAGATACGCTCGTATTTAGACAAATCCGTGCCACATAACGGTGGGAGTATCATCTTGTCGGGCCCTGCCACGACGAGCTAATCCTCATAGCCGGCTATCGTATCTGAGACACTGAAACCAAGCCGAGCAGTTACACAATTAACCATCCATTTATCTATATGGTTATTTATTTGTTGGAATATGTCGACATATCCGTCTTCATCGTCTCTGACAACATGTATATTTTTTTACTTCTTTTTACAACATGTAGTTCGGGGGGGGGGGGGGGGGGGGGGGGGGGGACGCCCCCCAGCCCAAGAACCAAAACTCGAAAAAGGCTTACGCCCCGCTATATAAATATAGCAACCACACCGATACAACAATTCGAACAAAAGGAAATGCTGGGGCATCAGCACAAACATACCCAAGGAGAAAAATAAATGAAAGCAAAGGTAAATCGACGAAACAATGACGACTCGCAACCGTGGCGTCCTCCGACTTTGCTCCACCACACTCCAAGCACCCCGAAGCGCCCCGTGCCAAGCAACACCTTCAAGAAGGAGGCACTGTTACCGGCACTGCTGCCCGGACCACCGGTTCTAGGGTTTCCCCCGGCACGTAGAGTATAGTGGACAGGGGATTCCCGCGACGCCCTTCAGGAAGGAAGGGTGCCACTCGAAGGTGGCACCACGTCAGGGTCAGGCTAGCCGACAGGGATTTCTCCCGACCCCGTCCACACCCTGGAGCAACGGAGCACAACCACCTAGCTTCATCCAGCATGCGCCGCCACAATTTTGAAGTCACCATTATCTGTCTCTTCGTGAACACTGGCGTGTGGCATGCAAGACAGGGGCAGACGACATCGTCGAGCCAGGGAGCAGCAGCCCCGCAGCCGTGCGGGAGGGATCCACCTCCACCGCCAAGATGCAGTCATCGGCCGGACAGAGCAGCCAGGGCACACCAGGCCCACATTGGCCAAGCCGGACCCAGACGGGCCCGTAAAGCCCCGGCCGCGCTGCTGCAATGGGCAGGGCGCACCGCCGCCGTCCTTAGCCTGAACTAGTTGTCGCCACCACCTGCAGAAGGCTCCGCAGCCGCCGAGCTTCAGCCCGCCCGAGCCCATCTGGAGCCCGCCCGAGCCCATCTTGGGCCCGTGCTGCCCAGATATGGCGCTCAGCAGCCACCGGCAAGCTTTGCAGCCATGGTGCCCCCCATGGCCAGCACCACCACCAGCGCCACCCGGCCGCACCGGACCCAGGCCTCCCGAGCCGCACCGCCGTCGGCCGGACGAACCACGCGAATCCCCGCGAATCCTCGTGGAAATCCTCCAAACTCGCGAGTAGAAGCAGGCCGCCGCCGCCGGCACCGCGCGGGCGGCGCCCGGCGGGGAGGAAGTGAGGGAGGAGGAGGACTGGAGGAGGTGCGCACGGGAGGCCCGTCCCGTCGCCCGCGGGGGCGAGCGGAACGAGCAGAGCGAAGCGTTTTTTTCCTAGTGTCTCAAGAACCAAAACCACTAATATTTGTGCTATTTTTGCCCACTAGTAAGCGTGCACGTGCAACACACGCCTATGTAATTAAACACAAAATCCTTGTAATTGTGAGTATACACTGTATGGTAATCTTTATGTGTTTATGTGTATGCTAATCTACACTTTGTCGTCACAACTTCAAAAGGTACCAACCGAAATTACTGCAATCTTGATGCATTACTTGATTTGACGTTAAACACTGTTAAAGCACCCATCAATAAAAAAAAAAGAAAATGGTTCCCAAACGAATGAACACAAGCTGCATCTCTACAAAACAAGTGCAAATTATAAATGCCATGGAAATAAGATGTCGACCATAATCAACAAACAGGTGCCTATGGACAAAGACATGGATCACAGTCCACATAACCATAAGAGCATTTTGGCACATCATTAACTCTTTTATTTTCTACCAATTGTCACGGACGATCTTGGACTTCTCAAATATGAACTTCACTTTCTTGTACTTCTGCAATTCATGGCATGCTCTCTTGTACTTCCAGCCTAGCCCCGCCATGAGCTGCATATCCTCCTCTTGCCCGCATAGAGAACAGAAACGCAGGGCCATTCCTCCCATAGAACAACCAAAAGAGCAGCTCGTGTGAGAGCCTTCTAAAGTTGCTCCAAACACAACGAAAATTGAGATCTAACCAACAAGTTCTTCATCTAGACGAACAGTTCATAGCATATTGAATTATCAAACAGCTCGTGTGAGAGCCTTCAGCCTTCTAAAGTTGCTCCAAACACAACGAAAATTGAGATCTAACCAACAAGTTCTTCATCTAGACGAACAGTTCATCGCATATTGAATTATCAACAGCTCGTGTGAGAGCCTTCTAAAGTTGCTGGTACAGACCACTGTAATCCTGGTTATCTTAAACTCTGCTATGCTAGTACCTGCATATTCATAGAAACAGAAATGCTAAACAGATTTGCATTTTAACAGATCATATGCACCCTCTCACTATCTACAACATGTAACTGAAGTACTGAGTCTATTTCGTGCACCACTCACCTCAAATCTTCAGGTCTATTTTGTCAGCAGCGAGTAGGCATCGATGCCAAACCTGGTACCCTTTGCGTTCCGTAAGCACCCAAGGCTTCTGAGCAGGCAAAAAAAATCCGGTTTTTTCGTAACCACTCAGGCTAAGCACCTGCATTGTACATGTTCTTAGCGTCGCGCGCTGTGGATGCTCTAAGGGCATGTACAATGCAAGATGATTAGAGAGGTGCTTATAAAAAATAAACCGGTTTTGTTTAACCACTGGTGCTTATTTATACTAGGCAGATGCCTAACTAGACATCTTTCCTATACAAATAAGCACCGGTGCTTCAGAAAAAAATTGGTTTATTTTCATAAGCATCATCTAAGCACCTTACATTGTACTCACTCCGTTCCTTTTACTCTGCATATTACATTTGTCTTAAGTCAAACTCACTAAAGTTTGACCAATTTTTTAGGAAAAAATATCAACATTTGTAGTATCAAATCAATATCATTCGATTCACCATGGAATATAGTTTCATATTATATCGATTTGGTATTATAAATTATTATATTTTATTGTATAAACTTGGTCAAACTTTAAAACGTTTGACTTAAGACAATCCTAATATGCAGAGTAAAAAGGAACGGAGGGAGTACATGGTCCAAGAGATTTGGTAGAGCAGACCATAGTATAAAGACAGGGTGAGTAGAAAACATCGAACAATTACTCCATTCAGTGGAGCATGAGACCAATCGGCCAACCTGGACAATGTACCATCGGAAGAAGGAATACCTTCCCTAAAAACAAAGACCTCCGGTAGTACCTACCGGACTGAATCCAACTACTCCGCCGGAGTAAGACTAGTCACAGTGGGGAGTATCATATACTAGTATCATGCATATGATACTAGTCTATGTTACTACCTCCACAATGGGTAGTAACATAATTGTGGTATCATACAATGCTACATTTATTAGGTTGTAGACTCATATTGCATTGGAATCCGTTATGTTACGGTATCTACCTATGATACTAATATCACCTCTCTCATCATTAATTGCAGTGACACGTCAGCTTTTTTGCCAACATGGCATGCATGATACCACCTATGATACCCCCATTGTGTCTAGTCTAAGGATTTAACAGGCCATATCCCACATAGCTTAAATTTCCGCAGAAACAGCCCAAACCAAGTCACTAACTCACTATTACCAGCCACTAATTACTATTTCTTTAAAAAACTAATTATTAGAGTTTCCTATGCAGCCCGAAGCGCCTGGTGAAGAATGCGTCGCGCGCCCACGCCGGCGACACGGCGAGCGCGGCGAACAGCACCGTCATGCTCCCGTACACGATCTCCCGCGGCGGCCGTGGCCGCATTACCCGCGCCGCCACGTGCCTGGCGAACGCTGACGCCTCCGTCGCGCCGGGCCCCTGCGACGCCCGCGCCCGCTCCTCGATCGCCACCGCGAACTCCCGGTACATCCCCACTCCTGCCGACCCCGCCCCGATCCGTCCCCGCCTGTTCCGGCGAGCTGCGCGGAGTTGGCGTGGCCCAGCCCGGACCTGACCGCCCCGGGGACCACTTTCACGACGTGCACCCCGAACGGCGCAAGCTCCAGCCTCAGGGCGTCGGTGGCGGCGTGCACGGCCGCCTTGGACGCGCAGTACCCGCCCGCCCACGGCGTCGCCGCGTTGCCCACCACGCTGCCCACGTTCACCACGCGTCCCGACCGCCGCGAGACCATGCCCGGCGCCACGGCGCGCACGAGCCGGAGCTGGCCGAGGAGGTTCACGTCCAAGGCGCGGCGCACGGCCTCGCCGCCGCCGAGCTCTGCCAGCGGGCCCGTGCATCCGACCCCGGCGTTGTTGACGAGCACGTCCACGCGGCCGTGGTCGCGCAGCACACGGGACACGGCATCGGCGACGCTGGCGTCCGAGGTGACGTCGAGCGGGAGGCGGTCGGTGGCGTCGAGGCCGGCGAGGCCCGGGACGCGGTCGGGGACGTCGGTGGCCACGACGCGGCAGCCCAGGGCGGCGAAGGCGCGGCAGTACTCGTAGCCGATTCCGCCCTCGGCGCACCCCGTGATGAACACCACCGGCGCCGCCGCCTTGACCTCCCCGCCATCGCCGCCGCTGTTAGCCATGGATCATCTGATCGTGCGTGCATGCAATATATACGATCATGTGTTCGGGTGCAGCTTGTGTACATGGTTGGGGATTTCCGTCGAAGGAGGAATATGCAGTAGGGATATGCTGCTGCTGTCTTTGTGCACTCCGGCTCGCCGGCCGGCGAGGTATGTGATATGTCTGAACTTAAATTCAATTGCTATCACACTCGACACGTCACCAGTACTGCCTTCTCAGCAACACTACAAACTATATCACTGTTTGTCTTCCAAACCATCAGCCACGCCCAGCAGCTAGGGCAAAGAAAAGGGAAAACAGATGGGTGGGGTCTAGCTTATGGCCCAACTTGTACTTTAAGCATTGCGGAAGTTTTAATCGGTTATAGCACAAGCGGTGGGGCCCTGCTTATGGCCTGGATGAAATTTAAGCATTGGAGACGCCCTCACACGGGAGAAATAAGCTTCTGAATTGTTCAGAATAACACAAGTTAATTTCATCACTATGCAGTGTCATCACTTGCATTTGGATAAAACTAAACCTACGTACCATTGCACCAAAATAAAGACAACAGAATTAGTTTAGAACATACAAGCCTCATCATCAAAAGGCAGTCGACCGACCATATCTGTCGAAGCTGTAATTGTTCTTTAATTAATCTGATGTCAGCTTCTGCTCAAACTCAACACTGCAATGATCGATAAAAATTTCAAGTCATTTCTTGCACATAACAAAGTTAAGGAGCTCATCAGAAAGAGAATCAACACTGCAATGATGAAAATTTCACGTCATTTCTCGTCACATAGCAAACATAAGGAGCTTATGGGGAAGAGCATTACGTACCGAGTCCCTAGAGCAACACATTCTTAATTAGTTACAGTACGTCTGGCAGGCCAGGTAGGCAAACTACTACAAACATAAGTACATTGGGTTAGCTCACCAGGTTAAAACCCGTCCAAAAGGCGTTTAGCTACTCGATTTGATTGCGAGTTTATGCAAAGGTTGTAGTACTTCGTTATCGTCTAACGAGAACGACATGGTGGACCAAAGGCTTTTACTATTGATGACCAATTATTTTCTAATTAACTTAACAAAGAGGCAGAGCTGCTGCTGATTGCTCAAAAATTAATGGGCCAAATGAATCATTAGCGCTCTTTCTCGCGAATGGACCCCAAGTGCCAATATCATGGAGAATGACGTATAAATCTCCTAGTCTAAGTAGGAACGATTACATAAGGTACCGCAAAATTAGTTCGTTAGCTGTCAACATTTCAATATATTTTTTGGATTATATGGTTTGTTGGACAAGAAAAGTCAACATTTCCAATTTAACCATCTTCAGACATAGTAATCTCAGCTCGGAGACTGGAATGAGGAAGTCCATTACTCTGTGTTGGCCATCGAGATCAGAGAGTTGGAATTTCTCATTTACAGTTAGCCGATCGTAGAATAATTAATACAACTAATATACCTGCATCAAAACCATGTGCTAAAACGAGTGAAGTTCTTCAGCGCGCAGGTAATTAATTACAACTGAAAATTTCAACCCAGATATATATAGCAGCATATTGCTTTTTGGATGCCTAATCTTCTCAACAATTTTAACCGTTCACTGAGAAAGTGAGAATGATGGAAAGTGCTAAGTTCCAATCATACTTAAGTTCTAAACAATTTCAATAATTTTTTGAATATAATGAAAAATGTCAAGCTCCTAATCATTTGATAGTATTTTGTAGGTTTCCTGTCCATCTTGTGCTCATCCATTTGGATGCCATTAGCAGTCAACGTTTCCATTTTTTTTTTCTCTCGCAACGGGATATCAATCTATGTGAGTTCTTCGTTGTTTCCAAGTTGTATTTTCTTGGAAAAGTATTCATACGGTTTGTGTCTTGCTTTCTAAGTTAGCACGGTTAGTACTATATATTATTACTCAGGTACTAGAGCAGTTTCGACTGCCATGAAGTCTCTGCAAGGTCAAGATTGAATAATATTTGAATTATTAAGTAGGCAAGTATACATCTGTCTCTATATACATATTCTTTTTCTAATTGCAACCCATATTTTACTGCTAGAGACACGTGTCCCTCTAACCGAACATCTTTCTTCTCCTCTTAGTTGAATTGTTAAAACAACTTCTAGATGGAGAGATTATTTGCACGTGTATTTTGTTTTGGAAAAATAGGAGCAAACATAAGAAAAGACAGGGTTAAATACCCATGCAACATATGCATTGGTCAAGCCATCACAACTGAAATTGAAGTCCATCTACACTACCAAACATGCCATTCGGTGCAGTTAACTCCAATAATTTATTAACACAGTCATTTCCCCTCATGTAGTACTAGTATTTTCCTAATTATCTTCATATATATACTTCTAACACCCAACTAATACTACTCCCTCCGTTCCAATAAGTCTTCTTAGCTTTTCCTTCATTAGTAAGTATGTAGACGTATTTTATAGTGTTGATTCGCTCATTTCAGTCCGTATTTGTACGTATCTAAAAAGGCTTATATATTTAGAAACAGAGTGAGCACTATTTTTAGTTCTAGTACACGCGTACGAGAATAGAATACGGTTACAAAGTACAGAACCGTTCGCCTCCCTCCATCCATATATACAGTCTCATCCGTTTGGCCGTCCCTGCATAATAGTCCTCCACTATCCTATAATCAAAGCCATAACCGCCGATGGAGCATAAATCTCCATTACCAACCCATTCGATCATGCACACGTTTGGCATGCAAGGACGCATGGTGCATTCATGATCCATCCATTTGCCCTCTCCCATCCCCTCCTCTTCTCGTTGTCGTCGTCGTCTTTCTCAGCCAAAAAGCAGAGAGAAGCTAGCAAGAAATCGTTGACAAGCCTGTGTTGATTACTTGGCTCTTGCTAGCAAGAAACGAGACATGGGGCAAGAAGAAGCCTTGCTGCCGGCCGCTGTGGCTTTCTCGTGGGAGCACGGGAAGCGCGTGCCGGCTGTGGAAACCCGTGGCATGCCGGCGAGCCCAAGGAAGGCGGGGCCGGCGCCGGCGTCTTTGGCCACTGTGGTCGTGTCGTGGGAGCACGAGCCGGCCATGACGAAGCCGAAGCCGGCGCTGGCGCGTCGGCTCTCGGTGCCGCCGCCGCCGGGGGGGCCGACTGCGAGGGGCGTCTCGCGTGCCATCCGGCCGGAGGAAGACCCGTTCCTGGCAGCCTACCTGGTGTGCACCAAGAGCACCGGCGGCGAGGGTCGGAAGAAGAGGACCAGCGCCCGGGAGCCCAAGAAGGGCCAGCGGCGGTTCGCATGGGCCTTGCTCGGGCTCGGCGAGCTGTCCTGCAGGAGGGATAGCAGTGTGGTGGAGCAGAGCATGGTGAGGCTGGCCAAGCTGCCTGAGGTGGATTCTCTGGATGCTTAATTATCTCTTAATTAATCTTCTTCTTCCTATTCTTCTTCTTTGGTACGGTTTGTAGTAGTGAGTGTTGCTGCTTAAGGTTGATTGATTGTGTGGCAAATCTGGTGATTAGGAGAAGTAGAAAGTTTAATCTGATGGATGAAACACGCACTTTGGATGTGTTTATGTCATTATGTGTGTGGTGAAGGAAGCATCATCTCAGTCATGGAACAGATTTACAGCAGCAATCTTCATCTTTTCAGATAATGTTGTGAGTTTCAGATCATGTTCTTTCTTCCTTCTCTGTGATAGATAGACATAATGATTGCCAGGACACTGACATGTTGTGTTTCTCGGTCAGTGTCATGTCAAGTCGACAGGGACACAGAGGTTGACCCAGGCTTCGAACATTCCTTTGTTTCTTGTGCTTCTGTATAAAGGAATATATATAAATGGACAATGATTAACGTGTAGTTAACAGAAAAGTCTGTGATAAATCCAGTCACAGGTAACTCTGTTGCAGTTGTTCAGTTCAACAAGTGCAGTGCCACTGACAGAGGAAACGTATTTAGTTAGTTGGTTAAAGGAAACAAAATTATCGTTCAGTGATACACTCCTTTTCTCTGACCAGCTCCACAGCATGAAGAAAAAAGGTTTTATTTTGAGGGACAACTTTTTGTTTGCAAGCCACATCAACTGGTTGGACCAGGAGGAAGTCAGAATGGCGACGATCCAAGACAATACACTGTGACTAAAATAACTACGGAGTACAGTCTTGAAGTAGCAAGAAAAGACTGCTAATAACAACACGATCGTGCTATATCCGGTTCTCAATCCAAATAAATATAATGCTATCCGGTAGAAATCTGAATCCAAACCACTGCAAGGTTTCAGCTACGTACCACAAACGGTCGATCACATGTCACTTCCCCTTAGCCTCCCTGCTTCATCGATTCGATCAGGGTGACAGGCGGATGGTGATGTGCTTGGTGTCGTCGCTGCGGGCCAGCGAGAAGGTGCCCTCGGCGGATGAGTTGAGGTATGTGACGGATAGCTTGTACTCTCCGAGGAACGCGCTGAAGTTGAAAGACCCCCTGTCGTTGGTGGCGCCGAGCACCTCCTTGGTCTGCCACTCCTCGAGCAGCCTGTCCACCACGTCCCCGGCGGGCAGGTTGGCGAAGCTGCCGTCCGTGAGGCACATCTGGTAGCAGCTGGCGTTGGCGTCCATGGCCGTCCAGAGCATGATCCCGTCCACGGACGGGTGGGCGAACCCCTCCCTCAGCACCTCCTCCAGGTACGCGGCCTGGGTCTTCTGGTCGAGGCCGCTGCTGATGTCGATCTCGGTGAGCCAGACGGGGAGCCGGAGCGTGCCGAGCTTGTCGAGCACGGCGCGGACGTACGGGATGTTGGGCTTCCCAAAGTGCCCCTCGAGGCCGATGCCCTCGAACGTCACCCCGGCATCGGCGAGCTGCCGGAGCCTGGACACGTAGGAGTCGGCGCTGGAGCTGAGGTCGTCGCAGACCTCCACGACGTTGAAGTCGTTGAGGAACAGCGTGGCGAGTGGGTCGGCCTGCTTGGCGGTCCTGAAGAACTCCGTGGTGGCGTTCCGGCCCAGCCGGCTCTCGTAGAAGTCGAAGTGGAGCATCTCGTTGCTCACGTCCCAGTGCACGAAGTCACCCTTGTACCGGGACAGGAGGCTCTCGATGCGGCCAGCCACGGCGGCGCGGAGCTGGTCGGCGCCCGAGAGGTTCTTCACCCACCCCGGGGTGTACTTGGGGTCCTCCCAGAAGATGTTGTGCCCGCGCGCCACCGCGTCGGTCGACTGCACGAACTGGAGGAGCTGGTCGGCCAGCGCGTAGTCCTCTCTCCCTGGGGACGGCTCCGTCGCGTACCACTTCAGCTCGTTCTCGAACACTGCCGCATTGAACCGCTTGCGGAACCACTCCTGGTAGGGCTTGTTACCGAGGATGGTCTTGCTGATGGCGGAGCCCAGGGGGAAGTCCCGGCTCATCTGGTGCACAGCCACCTTGGCACCCACCACGCGGCCACCGCTGCTGTCCGACACGTGCACGTTCACGAAGCGTTTCCGGATCTGCCATGGAATAATGCAGACGCTGCTGTCGTCAGTTGTTCACAAACATTATTTTTACTCTCTGCTTGCACTTGGGCAAATTAATTTGAGGGAACAAAACTTCGTAGCAACGTGGTACATACCAACTGGATGCGGTCCTCCCTGTGCTGGCTCCATTGTTCAGGCGAAAACGGTTGCAGGGAGGCGCTCCTGATTGAGACCATCGAGGCATTTGGGCTTGCAGTCTACAGAGAACAGAAAACATTTCACATTAGCAATTCTTCTAGAAGTATAACTTTACAATCAGTTATTTCAACTTTTCTGCTGGCAAGAGGATAATGTATTTAGCTTCTCGCCACTAGAATGTGTAGGCAATAATTCTGCACATGGGCCGCCAAGTGATCTAACCTGGAAGTAGAGGACAGAGGTTTGTGATGCAGAGCTGAGAGTGAAACCGCCCTTGAGGAAGGACCAGCAGTCGTTTCGCACCAGAGCTGTGCCCAGGCACTGAGATGCGCCGTTGTCTAGTGACAAGATCTTCGCCTTCACATGGACTGTTGCTGGCCCATCGTATTTCACCCAGCCTGGAGAAAACCAATCAAGAATTCAACAAACTGTGTTCATATTATCAAACATACAAATGTTTTTTTAAAACATCACACATACAAATGTTTGTCCTATAATAAGATAACCAGAAGAAAGAACTGTTCGATTAGACGATTACATTATTGTAAAATAGATATACATACGCATAAAAAATCGAAAAAATTCTAGTCGACCTTCAGAAATTCAATCTCAAAAAGTATTTTGAATAGAAAACAATGAGGGGATGTCTATATTGGAAAGCTTAGTACTGAACTGGGCTCAATACCAAATCAACCTCTGTATTGGAATGAGCTCTGATACCAATCTCGCTGTTTGGTTGTGCATAGTATTGCTAGATGGAATTACAAGAGTAGTCAATCTCAAAAAAAAACAAGAGTAGTCAATCCATAAATTATTGAAATGAGCTCTAATACCAATCTAATTGAATTGTATTCGGGCTAGAGAACGCACCACCTGCTGCGGCAAGCAAGCGAGAGGGAGATGCAGCGCTGAAGAGCAAGGAATCGGCAGCAGCCGCTTGATCTACTCCTTCGTGGCCCGTGGCACGGTCGTCCTGGCCGAGGACACCGAGTTCACCGTCGATCTAAGGCCGTTGTTCTCCTCGCTGGGGGAGGAGAAGCTCCCCGGGGTATAGGAGAGTAGGAGGCCGTAGCCATGGGTTGGCCCCTCCGGAAGGATGAGCACCGGCGAGCAGTAGGGGGAGCTCTGGTGGCACCACTGGAGCGGATCTGCATGGGGCTGGGGGTGAGGGTAGATCGGAGTGAGTGGGGACAGGGCGAGGAGGGGGCCTTCTTGGGGAGAGGCGGACCTGGCCATGCTCGGCTGGACCTGCGCCGGCGACGTCATCGACCTTGCTCGCAGCGCCCTGTTCTTTCCGTTCGGGACGAAGGGGCAAAGGGGATGTAGGAGCACATGCGAATTCAGCCCAAAACCGAGGCGGGGGCTCTGTATTGCGGCCTTTGAGTGTGCTCAGACTGGGCTCGGTATTCGGCCTCGTTTCCAGCGAACAGCGGAATTGGAGCGCCCGAATACGAATTCCACGTCCGAATACATTGCAAAGTTTGAACCGTGTTTTTCTTGGGTGGCGAATATTTTGCCCTAAAATTGGCCTAAAAATTGCGCTTTGATAAAACTACCTCAAGTTGGATTATGTGGTTTTGTGCTTTAAGGGTGGAGATGTATCTTAAATCTAGTACTACCTCCTATCCCGGATTAAATGTCGGATGAAAATAACTACCTATGTACAATCTGAGAGCAGTACTCACGAGTCACGTCAATTATTTGGGATCGGAGTGAGTAAAAGTTTGCAATGCCCACGATAAATCTTCTGCAGATTTAGTAGTAAGCAAAGGAAAGTTGAGTCAACCTATCAGTTGTAACTTACTGATAGCTACTTGATCCAAAGCTGAAATTTACTCCCAAAATTTGCTAGTGTGAAATTGTGAATACTAGCATCTATTCATCTCATTGTTCTACTCCGCCCGTTCACTTTTATAAGACATTTTAGCTTTTTTGAAAAATGCATGTATCTAAACATATTTAGTGTGTATATTCACTCATTTTGATCCGTATCTAGTCCAAATTGAAATACTTACCATGCCTTATAATAGTGAATAGAGGTAGTATCTATTTTTGTTCGACTTGACAACTTTCCTAGTTTTGTTAATCTTAACATGTTAGCAATGAAAGACTACGTAGATATGCACATCGAAATGCATCCTAGATTGTGACATGCGAATTCGGCCCAAAACCGAGGCAAGGGATTCTGTATTACGGGGACTCGGGGACGGGGGCGGATGTGTTCTGACTGCTGAGACTGGCTCGGCATTTGGCCTCGGTCTAGCGAGCGATACCGAGGCCACCCAAACAGCGGAATTGGAGGGCCTGAATTCCAATTCCACGTCCGAATACATACAATCCAAACGGGGCGAGTGAATTCCTTTCTGGGTGTTGCAATGTTACCGGTTGAACCATGTTTTTTGTGTGGCGTACATTTTGACCAAAATTTGGCCAAAAGCTTTGAAAAAATAGTGCTAGGAAAACCAAAGTATTTAATCGCCAGGTGAAGAAATACTTGGGACAATTTTCAGAAAAGTATATCACAAAATTCTTGTGCGTAGATGTGACTGTCTTTTTTTTCATATAGAAGGGAGAGAAAGTAAACCGAACTTTCTTTTTTAGCGAGTAACGAACATATTTATTTGCTATTTTAGCTTATGATTTAGTATGTCTTTTAGTGCAACCTTTTACGTTTGGAAAGTGTACGACGAAATCTAACATGCTTTGGAGCGCACCCTAGCAAGTAATAAATTTAGAAAAGCTTGGATTATTGTTTTGAAGCATCAGAATACACTTTGCGCTCCTTTTTACCAAGAATATATAGTCGGCCCATAAGGTCTGTGCTATACAGCCATACAGGTACGACATACCTTATGAGTTATGATGATGAAGCATGTACAAAGTGGTCGTGCGTGCTTTGCCCAATCTGGCCGTGCCTAGGCGCTACCATAGCCGTCCATCCCACCCAACCCACCTACATTCCCTCTCGCCATAGCCCGCGCGCATGGCCCGTTCGCCTCTCACTCACAAAAGTACAAAAGCTAGCGCTAGTAGATCGAGTCGCCTGCTCGATCGATCGCCTCTGCATGGACCTGTTCTCGATGGCCACACGCACGCGTCCTTTCCTTCCCTCTTCTTCCCCTACCATCGGATCGGAATGAAGGAAACGAACGCATGGGACGACGACGCCATCGATCGATGGTCCTGCGCCGCGGCCGGCCGGCCGGCCACATGCATCCGCCACCCACGGCAAGGTGACACGTACGTAGGGCACGACGGCGGCGGCTAGCTAGTGCGCGCACATATATATATTCCTAGGTCGCTTGCTCGAGTTTTTTGCGTCGCCGCGCACGCGCGTTCGAGGACGCGCCACCATAGGAATCTCGCCCCTACCACCACCGGCACCGGCCGGCGGCGGCCCTACGCGCACTCGTCTTGTTTTGCCGTCTTGCCTCGGCCGCCTTTCTCCGTGCTCGCTACCTGTCGCCTCTTTGTGCTTGATTTCCGATCTACCTCGAGAGCCTTCCTTCCTTCCACCGCAGGTCCGCAGCTGATTGGTTTCGTGCCCTTGGACCGTAGGGCGTTGTACAGTACGTTTTGGGACTACTAAATGTGGACAAATCTTGGGACCAAATCTACAGAGAACTCTAGTATAGGAGCTTGAATTACCCGGAAGCACACGTATGTAAATTTTTCTCAAGTTTGCGGCCAAGTTCAGTAGGGAGAATCACGATGGTAGGAGTAACATATATAAGTGGTAACATCACTGATACCTAATGAATAAAAATGATGCCGCACCTAATTAACAAGAAGAGAGACAAATAAAGTAACATATTATGTTACCATCACATAGCGATTTTCAACAAAAAATGAGTCCACGATCTATCTAGTAGTAAATAATAACATAAATTAGTAACATATGAATGTACTAGTCGATGAAACTATGATATGTACGACTCTAAGTGGGTAATGGATCAGTGGAAGGGTCCTAGTGGCGTGTTCCTACCGACTCGGCGGTATGTAGCTTCTACTACGGCCAGAATTTTTTACCATATCGTACGTATGGTCACTTTCTAGTTTCTACATTTATTGAAAAAAATTCAACTACTCCCTCCGATCCATATTAGTGGGCATAGCTTTGTCTAAATTCATATGTATCTAGTTAAGTATTTAGACTAGATACATGTGTATCTAGACAAAGTTGTGCCCACTAATATAGATCGGAGGTAGTACATTGATTAAACTATTTTAACTTAGCCAACGTATTTTTATGTCAAAATTATAACCTCTCCACGGTCTAATGGAAGCAGCTATGCACCAACATTCAAATCAAGTAGTATTCGCTTTGGTTCTGACTTGGTAAAATATATAACTCGCAAAAAAAAAAGGACTTGGTAATCAAACGAAAAAATATGACGATGAGTTAACTGGCTGTAACATTACCACCAAAATAAATAACGAGCTAAAGAAAATTAAGGTATGGAGCGAGTCACACTCACATGAGAAGCTGTAGACGGTGGCCGCGGACATGTTGTAGAGCACGAACGACGGCGAGTAGTTGCCCTCGTCCGCCGTTCTGAAGTCCTTGATCTTCTTCGCCCACCGCAGGATGCCGCCGTTGTACAGAGCAGGTTCAGGGTGGCCTTTGCACTATAAGTAAGAGGAAAAAAAACCAGAAGAAAACTTAATGCAGTCGAGCAGAGTGAGAGAGGTAAGCGGAGATTTATCCGGAGAGAGATCGAGGACTGATGTGTGCGTACTTCAGTGTAAGCTTTGTAGTCGTAGCGCACCCCGTCAGCTGCATGGACGAAATCAACATCAAAATCAACCAAGCTAAAGGCAACAACTGCATGCAAGGAGACTCACCGGAGGAGGCATGCGGAGCGAGGGAGGTGACGAGTAGCAGCAATGGCAGCAGGAGGAGCACCTTGGTCCGAGGAGGAAGAAGAGCCGGCGACGCCGCCACATCCACCGCCGCCATTACTAAGTGCACAGGAGCTATGTGTTCAGACTTCAGAGCACAGGCAAACGGCCGGCGGGGTTATGTAACCGATTCTCTCGTGATCCTTTTCTTGTCTCTGTTTGCGGTCGGTGCGCCTACCGAGCATTTATACAGCAACGCAACAAAGAGCGCAGTACTAGCTACTGTAGCATGAAGAGCTTCATGGTCTCTGGATAAATATAGCTGATTAATTAGTGCAGCAATCCTATATATGACCTGTCAAAACTCAGTTCTCACCTGCTGGAAATCTACAGAAAACATGTACACGCGTATTAGATTGTAACTGGGTGCCTAATATGGGTGCTGCACTGATATGACTAACCAAAGACCACCCTGCAAGTGGCACAAAACACCTGCAAAAGCTCTGTGTTTGCGCGCGAGCTCATGGATAACGATAGTGTATTCTGCATATGCAACGTTGCTAATCAGCAGTAGTTAGCTAGTTAGTGGCACTGCCATGATAGGCAAGTTAGTGTTTGACTGAGTTGCTTATGGACGTGGCTGGATGGAGGGCAATAATAAGTACTGTAGGTAAAAAAAAAGTGAAAAACAAAGGTGCTGCCCAGCCCAGAAGTTGGGAGGGGTGCGAACAGAACAAGAATGTGTATGGAATTGCGCGTGTTACCCAACCTTCCTTTCGGTGTGAGCGTTGTCAATTTGTCACGCGCGGACACCGGACAAAGAATCATTTCCAAGAATCTACCACTCGATTGGAATATGGAGTGGTCAGCACTCAGCAGTGCTTTTCATGGATAGAATCATCCAAGGAGAGAGCATGGACCGACTGACACACCTTGCTAATCGCGGCTGCTGACTGAATTCTGGTTTTTACCAATTACCACCTACTTTCAGATTCTAAATATGAATTATTCAATTTGACAGTTTTGATCCGGATTACCCTATTTAGTGGAAGTTTTGTCGTGGTGAAGATATTATAATTTTACATCAGATCTGTACATAATCACAAGTTTTTTGGGAGACAAACTATCTTTTTTTCCCTAAGGAAACACAGCAAGCTGCAGATTCCATCGGTAAAAGGGAGAAGGTTTAGTTACAATAGCATGTTTAGTAACTGAAAATAAGGGATGAGAAATTATAAAATAAAGCAAAGGAAAAAAGAAAGGGAGAGTAGCGCCTACGTGCGTTCTCCATATTACAAACTGGAACAAACTAGACAATTAAGTCGACGACTTTCCCTATTGGATAACTGGGCGTGCAGTTTCTTGATCTCCTTCTCCAAAGTATCGACATGGCCTAAACCGGTCGTCATCATTGTAAAGAACTCCTGTAGTACATTGTAGGCCTTCCTGAGGACTGAGGTCTGTGCTCGCTTAGAAGGAGGCTTTGATGCGCTTCTGAACATGCCTGATGTTCTCTTCGCCGAGACACGAATGCACACATATATCATCTCGCTCTTCTCTTGGCGGAGTCGGAGGCACTCAGAAAGTAACTTGTTCCTTTCAGCTCTCATCCCCTCGACTACATCCCTCGACGATGGAACTAACCAAGGCAGAAGGAGAAGTTTCTGTAGTGGAGGCAACAGTCTGGTTCAGCCTCCAAGGAGCCATGCTGCGTAAGGAAGGAGGAGATGATAGTGGGCGAAAAAAGAAACTGTTGGAAACGAGGAAGACGAGAATGAGAGAGCACAACGGAGAGGTCAAGTCTTATGTCCAGACTCCAGACTGCCATGTCCTCGCCTCTCTAAAAGCAAATTAGACCGTTCATTCAATATTAACGGATGAACACATAAACCATTAATGGGAAGAAACAGGAACAGAAGGTGAGGATAACAACCAAAAGTCCCTTTGTAGCCCGGGCTACATGTAGCCTGGTTTTTTTTATTTTTTCGAAATTAATATTTTCAAGTTTCCCAAAATTCCGAAAACAATCATAGAGGTGGAAAACAACGTACCCTCATGTTCTGTAAAGTATCAACTCGAAATATTTTGTATTCCGGCCTAGAAAAAAATAACAAATTTCTGATAGATCTGAAAAATTCGAAATCTACACTGTTCATCACCTCAGATCTGAAAATTTGTTATTTTTACACAGGATAAAATACAAAATATTCCGCATTGATATTTTTCACACTGGTTTTCATTATCTACATCCAGGAATATTTTCAGAATTCTTTGAAACTTTAAAGTGTGATTTTCGATTTTTTTTTTAAAGGGCTACATGTGGCCCGTCCTACAAAACACCTCTCTCTCACTATTAAACGGCCAAAAACGAACGAAACGGCCCACTATTAGATGCACGACGCAGAAGAAGACCTAGGAGGAAAAGCGAATCCTTAGCGCTCGATCCACCAATTATCGTACCGGTTTGCCTTATGTACATTGCCGGCTTGACTCGTCAGGATATTTCATACAGCCCGACTTGAGACATCTGATTCTGCATCTGTGTCCATCTCTGTCCAGGAGACTCTGTCGGTTCCAAAGCCGATTGTTTTTTCTGAACATCAATATTAAAAGCGTACATAGATCAAGGTCTTAATCATAACTTCCCTCACCACATTGTGGTACCCCTGAATCTATTAATTTGTACATAATAATGTTTCAGCTAAGTCGACATAACAACAAAGATAGTTGACAAGATTATTCGAATCAACACATAATTATACATACATCACTCTAACCAGTCAGGTAACGAGGCTGAGGGCGAGCACACATGACACATGGCGCGACAAAAGGGACGGAGCGGCTGAGTGGAAGAATCTACATATTACCCTAGAGTTTCTACGTGCCAGAATAACATTTTGTATACATATAATCTTGCTTTCAATCTTAATAGGAACTCATCTTCATTTTCTCCAAACGTTTCCCTAAATCCTTGCATTTCTCCAAACGTTTCCCTAAATCCTTGCATTGAATTCAGGTTCTGACCAAAATTCGTTGCGAGTTGACACCATGGTTTTGGTTACCGGTCGGGAAATCCGGTTACCGACTGGTAACCGGATATCCGAGCACACTCGGGAAATGGTCATACCGGACCAAAAATCCCGAAATTTTGAATTTTAACGAAAACTTTCGGTAAATGATTAATCTGGGAACCAAAAAAAATGAATATTCAAATTTCGGATTTCAAATTCATCCGGTAACTGGTCTGAATTTTCTGGTAACCATGGTAACCGGAAATCCCGACCACCCTCGGGAATTTTTTTCTACCGGTAACCAAAACCTTGGTTTACACTCACAATCTAACTCACATATCACCGAGTAAATAAAATGTGTGGGTGTGTAGAAGGACAGCAAGTTGATAGTGGTATTGTCTGAAATAGTATGCAACGAACTGGAGTGGGGTTATTATCACACTCTGTTTGTCGAGACCCCGAAGTATATATATTTGTCCTCCTTGTGCTACCATCATGATGTGCCGAGTGCGAATCCTCTGGACACAAATAAACCGTGACAATTACGTACTAGATTAGCGATGCACTCTCTCTGTTTCATATTACAATATATTAGGTTTGGTCAAAGTCAAACTTTATATTTTTGACCATGTATACAGAAAAAAATATCAAATCTCCAATATTCACCAGTAGAAAAACCACTTTTCGTCCAGAGCCGAACCAGCCATTAATCCCGGTTCATAGGAAAACCGGGACCAATGCCTGGCATTGGTCCCGGTTCGAGCTGCCAGGGGTCCGTGGAGATTGGTCCCGGTTCGGTTGGGGACATTGGTCCCGGTTCGTGCACGAACCGGGACCAATGCTCCGTGCAGGACACGTGGCGTGCCGCGGAGCTTTGGTCCCGGTTCGTGGCACGAACCGGGACCAATACCCCTCCCCTGCCTATAAATAACCCACCCCCTCTCTCTCTCCTCTTTTTTTTTCTGGTTGGATTGGTGGGAAGTGGGTGCTAGTTTTTTTTTCCTTTGCCACGCACAAGATGTGTTCGATGAAATGCCCGAGCCACACTTAAGTTCACACAAGATGATATCCTCGGCCGAGGTTAGCAACTTTATCCTTTTCATCTGTAATTGATACAGAAATATTGCACGTGTCGATGTACGGTGGTCATTTCACTATTCAAGATGTTATTGTAATGGTATTTGATAAACTTAATTATATGATGCAGATGGATGCACGGATGCGATGGATGTACGGCGAACGACGCAGTTCCGAGTTTATTGCAGGCCTGCATAAATTTCTCGAAGTGGCTGAGGCAAACAAAGTGATAATTTTATGCCTTGTCCATGTGAGAAGTGTCGGAACGTCAGGGAGTACTCTGACCCGAGAACCATTCAAGACCACGTGATTCGGAGAGGTTTCATGCCCAGCTATAATTGTTGGACCAAGCACGGAGAAAGAGGGGTTAGGATGGAAGACAATGAAGAAGAGGAGGATGATGACAACTATCCTATGTTCCCTGAGGAATGCGGTGATACTGTAATGGAAGACGTTGAAGAAGAAGAGGTGAACATCGGGCATCAGATGAGCCCGCTGATGGTCTTGGTGGGGTCATTTCTGATGCAAAGCGAGAATGCGATACAGAAAAGGAGAAGCTAAAGTTGGAGGCCATGCTAGAGGATCACAAAAAGTTGCTGTACCCAAATTGCGAAGATGGCAGCACAAAGCTCGGTACCACACTGGAACTGCTGAAATGGAAGGCAGAGACTGGTTGTTCTGACAAGGGATTTGAGAAGTTACTGAAAATAATGAAGCCGAAGCTTCCAAAGGATAACGAATTGCCCGAGACTACATACGAAGCAAAGAAGGCTATCTGCCCTCTAGGATTAGATGTGCAGAAGATACATGCATGCATTAATGACTGCATCCTGTACCGCGGTGAGGAGTACGAGAATATGGATAAATGCCCGGTATGCAATGCACTGCGGTACAAGATCAGACAAGATGACCCTGGTGATGTTGAGGCGATGACGAGCCCCCCCGGAAGAGGGTTCCTGCTAAGGTGATGTGGTATGCTCCTATAATACCACGGTTGAAACGTCTGTTCAGAAACAAAGAGCATGCCAGGTTGTTGCGATGGCACAAAGAAGAGCGTAAGAAAGACGGGAAGTTGAGACACCCCGCCGATGGGTCCCAGTGGAGAAAAATCGACAGAGAGTTCCCGACATTTTCAGATGACGCAAGGAACTTAAGATTTGGTCTAAGTACAGATGGCTTTAATCCTTTTGGGGAGCAGAGCTCCAGTCATAGCACTTGGCCCGTGACTCTATGTATCTACAACCTTCCTCCTTGGTTGTGCATGAAGCGGAAGTTCATTATGATGCCAGTGCTCATCCAAGGCCCGAAGCAACCCGGCAACGACATTGATGTGTACCTAAGGCCATTAGTTGATGAACTTTTGCAGTTGTGGTCCGAACCAGGTGTACGTGTGTGGGATGAGCACAAACAACAGGAATTTGACCTACGAGCGTTGTTGTTCGTAACCATCAATGATTGGCCTGCTCTTAGTAACATTTCAGGACAGTCAAACAAGGGATACAATGCATGCACGCACTGTTTAGATAAGACTGAAAGTATACATTTGGGAAACAAGAACGTGTACCTGGGGCATCGTCGATTTCTTCCGAACAGTCATGCCGTAAGAAAGAAAGGCAAGCATTTCAACGGTGAGGCAGATCGCCGGAAGAAGCCTAACCTCCCTGATGGTGATGTTATATATGACATGGTCAAGGATTTAGAAGTAATCTTTGGAAAGGGTCCTGGCAGTCTATCTGTTCCGAATGACGCTGACAACCACGTACCCATATGGAAGAAGAAATCTATATTTTGGGAGCTACCCTATTGGAAAGTCCTAGAGGTCCGGTCTTCAATCGACGTGATGCACGTGACGAAGAATCTTTGCGTGAACCTGCTAGGCTTCCTGGGCGTGTATGGGAAGACAAAAGATACACCAGAAGCACGGGAGGACCAGCAACGTATGAAAGACCCATACAACAAGCAGACGGATAAAGGGCGTCAATACTTAAGCAGCTACGCTCTTACCAAAGCAGAGAAGGAAATCTTTTTTGAATGCCTGAGCAGTATCAAGGTCCCGGCTGGCTTCTCGTCAAATATAAAGGGAATAATAAATATGGCAGAGAAAAAATTCCAGAACCTGAAGTCTCATGATTGCCACGTGATTATGACGCAGTTGCTTCCGGTTGCATTGAGGGGGCTTCTACCGGAAAATGTTCGAGTACCCATTGTGAAGCTATGTGCATTCCTCAATGCAATATCTCAGAAGGTCATCGATCCAGTAACTCTACCAAGTTTACAGAAGGCTGTGGTCCAATGTCTTGTCAGCTTCGAGTTGGTGTTCCCCCCATCATTCTTCAATATTATGACGCATCTCCTGGTTCACCTAGTCGACGAGATTGCCATTCTCGGTCCTGTATTTCTACACAATATGTTCCCCTTCGAGAGGTTCATGGGAGTCTTGAAGAAATATGTTCATAACCGTGCTAGGCCAGAAGGAAGCATCTCAAAGGGCTATGGAACAGAGGAGGTCATTGAGTTCTGTGTTGACTTTATTCCTGACCTTAAGCCGATTGGTGTTCCTGAATCGCGGCATGAGGGGAGACTGAGTGGAAAAGGCACGCTAGGAAAGAAAGCACTGATATGTAGGGACGGGCATTCTTTAACTCAAGCACACTACACAGTTCTACAAAGTTCCACCTTCGTGGCTCCGTATATCGAGGAACACAAGAATTATGTACGCTCCAAGAACCCGGGGAGGATGACTCCTGGATTAAAGAAAAACACATGGAGACTTTCGGCAGTTGGTTGCGATTACAGCTCATGAATGACACCACTGTCGGAGATCAGCTCTACTTGTTGGCCGCGTCACCATCTTCGACTGTATTGAATTTCCAAGGGTACGAGATAAATGGGAATACATTTTACACGATCGCCCAAGATAAAAAGAGCACCAACCAAAACAGTGGTGTCCGCTTTGATGCAACAGACGAGAATGGGCAAAAGGACACATACTATGGTTACATAGAGGAGATATGGGAACTTGACTATGGACCTACTTTTAAGGTCCCTTTGTTTCGGTGCAGTTGGGTCAACATGAAGGAGAAGGGATAAAGGTAGACCAGCTGTACGGAATGACAACAGTGGATCTCAAGAATCTTGGTTGTTACAGGAACGAACCATTCGTCCTAGCCAATGATGTGGCTCAGGTTTTCTATGTGAAGGACATGTCCTCCAGACCGAAAAAAAGAAAAAATAAGCAAACGAATACATCAGACGATGAGCCAAAGCGTCACATAGTTCTTTCAGGGAAAAGAAACATCGTGGGAGTCGAGGACAAGACAGACATGTCAGCAGATTATGATAAGTTTGATGAAATTCCGCCCTTCACAGTGAAAACTGACCCAAGCATCCCGTTAAATAATGAAGATGCTCCATGGTTACGGCCGAAGCGATCATAGGCCAGGGACATACGCGAAGAAGGGTTCATGGCATTTATGTAAATCAATGTAATGTATTAAACCTTTATGTGATGTGTAGTAATGTATTAAACCTTTATGTGGTGAAAACCATAATACACGAAATGTGGTAGGTGGTTGTCGGCTCCCACACCTCCCGTGGGAACCTCTCAAACCTCAGCTTCATTAGGTACAGCCTTCAGAAGAAAACTCCAACGTTTTACACGCGCTCGAAAAAGTTGGAACAAAACACACGGTTCCCCCTGCATACAGCCCGACGGTGGCTCGTGAGTGCCCGCATATCAAATGCACCGTAGGACGTAGCTAGGGAACCCGATCCAAGCAGCGGTAAGACGTCTTTGATGATCTACAACCGTCCGGTAAGACATCTCTGATGATCTGCAACCGTTTGGAACGGTCGCAGGTCATCAGAGACGTCTTGCCGCTGGTTGCCCAAAGATGCCTCTCCGAGTGACGCTGGAATGTTTTGTGTGAGTGAGTAACCTGTCTGAGGAGGGGGGCTATATATAGGGTACGTGTGCTTCTTTAGTCCCGGTTGGTAACACCAACCGGGTCATGTGGCTCACGAAGTGGTCGTGATACTGCTGATCCAACAGCTCACAATCCCTCAAAAGAAACACACCCCTGATCCAACGTCTCACAAGCGCTTGAAAGAAACACACGATCCGTGTGCTTCTTTAGTCCCGGTTGGTAACACCAACCGGGTCATGTGGCTCACGAAGTGGTCGTGATACTGCTGATCCAACAGCTCACAATCCCTCAAAAGAAACACACCCCTGATCCAACGGCTCACAAGCGCTCGAAAGAAACACACGATCCGTGTGCTTCTTCCTTATTGGTGGGATTCTCACTATATATATGTAGTCATGCATGGCCTCCATTGGCAAAGCACATCTAAACTCATATCTTCAACCTCATCACTCTCCATGGCTTCCACCGTACCCACTCTAACCTACTCGAGGCGGAGGCGCTTTGCGCCTCGAACTACCCCTGCCCGCCCGGCTACGACGTCCCCGCCGGCTGGAGGCTGAGCACCGGAGGAGTGCCGGTCCCTCCTGTCCCTCAAGGTTTGGCGCGCCGGGCGGCCATCACGAACCACTACTACCTCGAGCTCACTCCGGCACAGCGGATGGATCCCCGCTGGCATCCCGACTACCGCCCGACTTGGGACGCCTTCTTCATCAATCGGCGTGAGAGGGCGCTCGCCAGGTACGAGGACGACGGCCCGCCTCCTTCGAACTTCAACGAGGCCGGCCGTCGGCTGTGGTGGAGCGGCCGGACTCTCCAGAGCATCATGAACTACATCACGGCCGGCGATAACCCCCGCCTGCGCTACCCTCGCTTCCAGTCCAGGCGAGCGCCGCCCGACGACAGCGACGACGACGGCGGCGACTACGACGACTACGAGGACGAGTATTATAGGCCTAGGCAGGAGTATGACTAACCTGAGCCACATCGTTGGTTAGGACAAATGGTTCGTCTATGTACGACGACGATCGTGTAAAATGTTTGTCTATCTACGACGACGATCGTGTAAAATGTATTATTTATCTCTGCATTTCCAACTAATGATCTTTAGCATCTGAATAAGTAATCTGGTTTTGAGTTAGTTATGCAAAAGTAAATGAATTAATAATTTTTATCTGGTTTCTTCTGCATTTTACAACACCAAACATTCATCTTAAAAATATTACCAACCCTCAAAAGAAACACCAAACATTTTTATCTGTTTTTAAAATAAAGAGATGATTACTACAAATTTTTAGACAATTAAATCAATAGATATAAAACACACCCCAGCCCTCAAAAGAAACACCCCTGATCCAACGGCTCACAAGCGCTTGAAAGAAACACACGATCTGTGTGCTTCTTTAGTCCCGGTTGGTAACACCAACCGGGACTAAAGGCGGGCTTTGCGGTCACGACACGTGTCCTCCCCCAGCGCTTCCCTGGGCACGTGTCCTCCCCCAGCGCTGCCCTGGAGGTCTTTATATATTGTCGCCGACGGGGTAAACCCTAATCCACCATTCCTAGCCACGAACGCATCGTCTCCACGAGATGGATCCGCCACGCCCGCCGCAGCGCCTTCTGGACGAGGTCGAGCGTGCTCGGCAGAGCGCGCTTGGGCGCTACCGCGGGAGCCTATCCCGCCGTATGCCCACGAGCCGTGCACCTCCACCAGCCGCTGCCGCACCTCCACCAGCCGCCGCCGCACCTCCCGACGAGGAGGAGGAGGACGACGACGACTTCGACTGGAGCGACCATGGGGAAGAGGGCGGCGGGCCGCAGATGCAGCAGGCCATTGAAGCCTCCTTGCAGTCTGTCCGTGACGACCGTGTCCAGCGAGCCAAGACTGCCTACCAGCTCAAGGCGAAGGAGGCTTCCGAGCTGGAATGGGCGCTGAAAGACTCAAGATCCATGGATCTTGCCCTCCGCCGCAAACGTGCGCGCGAGAACCGGGCGGCCGCGAACGGGGCTGGCTCCTCCCGCCGTTCCCCCTAATCCTACGGCCTCCGAGCCAGCAAGTCCGTTTATGTCCTCACTTCTATCTAAATGACAAAGCCGGGGTGGAGTCCCCCTCCGGTCTTGTTGTTGTTGTTCTTTTATGTAACTGTGTGGGGATGTTGTATTAAGGATGTACTCCCTCCGTTCCATAATATAGATGTTTTAGGTGTTACACATGTTGCCTAGATTTATACAAAAAAGAGTGGACATGTAACAGATAATTAAAAATTAAAAAGGTTTTTGAAATAAACAGATAATTATTACAAATTTTTAGACAATTAAATCAATAGATAAAAAGAAATAAGAAAAAGACAATTAAATCAAAAGTATGCAAAACAAATTTAGTTAATGCATTTTTAATTGAAATTTGGCAAAATGGTTAATAGTTTGAAATTTGGCAATATTTATTCAAGCACTTTTCATGTTGTCAGTTTTTTCAAATTCAAAATTATTTAGCATTTAAAAACCATTCTATGAAATTTAGGTATAGAAGCAAAACAGCCAAATAAAAAAAAGGCGGGAACCGTGAAAACTTTGAAAAACGTTTGAAAATTCACTCTTTGGTCCCGGTTCAACAGACGAACCGGGACCAAAGAGTGCTCGGTGAGCGCTGCACGTGGCCCACTACCTTTGGTCCCGGTTCGTGGCTGGAACCGGGACCAAAGAACCGGGACCAAAGGTCTCTGCTTTATGTACGGTTGCCCCTTCGTTCCCCAATCTCTCCAATTTCACAAACTCTCTCTCTGCACGCGCGACGCCGGAGCTTTGATTCGACGCCGTCAGGCTGCCTCTCCGCCCGCGCGGCTCCACGACGTGCCCCGCCACCGCCGTAGACCTCCGCCGCGCCCTCCATTCTCCGGTCAGGCACGCCGGCCGCCCTTGCTGCAGAGAGAAGAAGGAGAGAGCGCCGCACGCCGGCCTCCACGCTCGCCGGCCCTCGACGCCCGGCCGCGCCCTCTACGCCGGCCACGCCCTCGACGCCCGGCCGCGCCCTCTACGCCCGCACGCCGGCCTCCACGCTCGACGCCCCTCAACTACCGTGCATCTTGGCATTTCCCTGGTTCTCCAGGAGTTCGCCGACGAGCCGGTGGTGCGCCGTCCGTGACAAGCTCTCCACCCCAGCGAACCAGGCCGTCCCCGACCCCATCCACACCATCCCCGGGACGCCATCGACCTCCTCGCCGCCCTGCACGCTCGCCGTCGCCTCCTTGTCTCCCCACGGTGAGAAACCCAGCCGCCCGAGGCCCCCCTCTCTGTTTCCCTGTGCGTCTCCACGTCGGAGGAAGAAGAAGAACCCGGGCCGTTGATCTTTAGATCGACGGTCGAATGCACGCTGGCCTCTTTGCTAAATCCTGGCCCTTTAGATTAGATCCAACAATGGTGTACATAACTTTAAAATTCAATAACTCGAGAAAAATATATCCAAATAAATCAAATGAAAATGCTATAGAAAGCTTATGAAATTCTCTGTGCAACTAAACTAATTTCACCATGTTTAGATTATTAAAAATTGAGTAATATTTAAAATGTCACAGAAGGTTGAAAACCTAAACTTGTTTGTTTCTGATACTCTATAAATCCAAATGATGCCAATCCAATTTTGTTAGTGTCGTGGTGGGATCACGGCAGATGCCATGGGTATGGCTTAGTTGGGGCCGAATGGTCGTTGGGGGAATCCGGGGAGGGTTTATGCACTCAAGACGTGCACAAGCAAGAACATGCAAGAAACCACAAAGACCAGAGCAAGAAACGAAAACCAAGAACACAAAAGACACCACGATGTACCCAGGTTCGGGGCCTTCGTGAGGAAGTAAAACCCCTACTCCTGCCTTGCCTCTCTCAATATATCAGTGTCGTTCTCAGGTACAAGGTGCTCCTCGAGCTGTATGATGCTACCAAAGTGAGAACTCGAGATAGAAGATGAAACTATGAAGGGGGAAATGAGCTAGGGTTTTTCCGTCCTCCTCCCTGGAGGTAGAGATGCTGCATATATACATAGGCCGAAGTACAGTTTTACCCCTGCCTCCAACTAACAATGGCATGGCCAAAAGGTAGAAGACAAGCCTCTGCCTCCTGCCAGCTCAACGGCCGGACTGTCAGGCCGGACAGGCCTAGCTTTCCTCTTCCGGTCATACTTCAGTAGCCTGCCGAGGTCTAGCCTGTAGACCTTTCCCGAAATAGCCGAGTCAGCTCCTAGGCCCCCGAGCTTCCGGGAAACCCGTGGACGGACCTCGCCGTCCTCTGAAGCTTCGGGCTACGAGCTCTGCGGCGCCCGTGACCTCTCTGACATGCCTCGATCCTTGCTGCCAACCTCGGATAACACTCCTGATCCTATACCTCGGTAGAGAATACCTTATTCCTGTGGTAGCTAGCTGACTGCCCCGAGGTTGATACCTCGGAGGATATACCTCGGAGAATATACCTCGGACGTACACCTTACGTCGGATGACGCCTCCTGCGTCCTTGCTCAATCGTTACCTCGGACAGCTTACTGCCTTAACCTTACATGTCTTTACCTCATCTTTACCCTACCCGGGGGTAACCCCCCGACAGTAGTCCCCGAAGCTGATGTGGTCTTGCAGCCTCGGATGAAAGGCCGCATCAGGTTCAACCCGAAACCACATGCGCTACAATGTTTTGCAGGTCACCGAACCAATACCCGGAAAATCCATCGGTCTGTTCCTCGGGCCATACTGCTTTTCCGAAGTATCCGCCGAGATCTCGGACGTCAACCCCTCGATTCCTGCATCCTTACTGACTTCGGTCAGAGAACACTGTTCACGTGTCCCATCCGTCACTTCCTGGTCCACGACAGTCAAAGCACTCGAGTGCTTTCCACCACGCGGCCCACGTCAGCGGAGATTCCCGCTTGCGCCGCTTCGCGCTCCAGTAACCGCACCGCCCGACGGTTTGCCTCCTGCAACCGATCCTGTGGCCTGCTCGCCCACCGCTATCTTCGTGCCACGTGGGCCATTGTGCACAAACGATCCCACTCGCCGTTCCGATAACCGCGCGGTAGTGCGCAGTTACCGCCCGCGGTTATAAATACAGGCCCAGGGCAGTGCATCCCTCTTCTTCCTCATCCACTTGCCGTTTCGCCTCCATCGCAACCAGCGCCGCCGCTTCCAGTCGAGAAGAAACGCGTTCCCGCCGCCGCCGACGAGCAGCTCCTTCGTCGCCGTTGCGAACGCGTCGCCAGCGCCGCCCTTGAGCATTTCATCTTCACGGTACACACCTCTTTTCTTGTTACTCTTAGCATTGCTCTTGGTTTCTCCCTCTTCGCGTTTTGGTTCTTCATATATTCTTGATTAAAACTTCATTTATCTCCTCCGGTAGATCTTTCTTGTATACTCCTTTGGGTAGAAAGTAGTTTCTTGCCTCGGATAGCTACTCCCATAGCATGGATCTGCCTCTATGCACATAAGATAGCCACCAAACTCCTCCTGAGTTAGCCAAATATTGTACTAGATTCCAGATTCCCTTTTTCCTTTACTGAATTTTTGCACACTCTCTGCAGATTGACTCTGCCGAGATGTCTCCGCCTGAGACTTCGGAACAAACCGAGGTTCATGACCTCGAACTAGAGGTCGGCGAGCGCGCCGGCTGGGAGGGTTCGGATGTCACCCGGACGAGATCCAATGGCTCAGGGACACTCGGCGGATTCCCGCCGAGGTAGAGTGCCGCCTACCCGAGGGCGAACTCGAGCCACAAGTCAGAGCAGGGGAACGGGTGGTCTTCGTCGCGCACTTCCAGCGCGGCTTCGGACTGCCCGTCAGTGATTTCTTCCGGAGCTTCCTGGACAAGTTCGGGCTCCAGGTTCATCATCTCCCCGCCAACGCCATCACTACTCTCTCCTGCATCGTCTCCTTCTCTGAGGGATACCTCGGCCTCAAAGCCACGGTAGACCTCTTTTCTCGCTACTTCCAACTTAAGCGGCAAGTGATCCCGGCTCCAAAAAACAAGGATCTGCCCAAGCTACTAACCGCCTGCGGAGCAGCCACCATAGCTCCTCGCCGAAACTCCATCTTCCCACGTATCACTACTCCGGACACCGTTCGCAAGTGGCTCCGGACGTGGTTTTACGTGAAGAACTCCGGCGAAGAGGACTTCCTCAACCTGCCGGCGTTTAACCTCAGCCCTCCTACAGAACAGCTCAACTGGGACTACGCTCCCCCTCACACCGGCGAACTCAAGTCCATCCATGGGTATATTGCGAAATGGCAGGACCCGGAGGACCCCGAGAACGACGGGAAAGTCCTGACGGCTGACGACCTGGCCTGCACATTCGTGAAGCGCAGGGTCTCCCCTCTCCAGGCGAGGTCTCACAAGATCTGCCATATGAGCGGTCTTTATGACCCCACCCGACATACGCACATTGCACTGGACAATGCCGCGGTAGCTCGGCGAGTCCGAGCTATCACCAAGTCCAAGATCTCTGATGCTTGGACATGGGGAAGGGAGCCCCACTACAGGACCAAGCCAGCGAAACAGGTACGCTATTCCGACGTTTTCTTCGATACTCCTTTACCACCGAGGTCTTGCTACCGACGTTCATCTTGATAATTTTCTTCCTAACTCCTTTTCATATGTCTGCCATACAGCTGTTCGCCGCCAGACCGCCGAGGATGGAGTCCATCCTGCGGACCACTTCGCGAGGATCTCCCTGTCGAGGACCCACCATCCAACGTGGACCCTGACGACGAGGATTTTATGCCCATTGCCTCGGCCCGCATCACCACCGCGGGTAAGCCTCAAGCACAAGCTTCAGTTCAAGAGATTTCGGATGACGAGGAGGGGTTCCTCGTCGTGGAACCAATAAACGCGGTACCTCTCTCCTGCCTTCCTCACCTTCCGAACTTTACTCCAGCAACCAGCCGGAAACGCGCTGGTGCCGCAACTCCGGCCGCCGAACCATCCGCCACTGGAGCCTCCGGACCCACTGAGGCTCCGGTCAAGAGACGCCGGCTGAAGAAGTCCGGACATCCTCCTCATGCCCGGGGGGCAGAGGCTTCCTACCTCGGATGGGTAATGCTTTGCTTCTATAGCCAACAATGTTTGTTGCTTAAACATATTATCTCGGTATTAACACTTGACCATCTTCTTTTCGTTGCAGTGCCCCATAGACGTGGATCAGGAGGTATCCTCCATGACTGCACCCGTTGGTGCCTCTGAAGCCACGACCTCCCCGACGAACTCTCGCCCCGGATCTCCTCCACCGAGGTCTGGCCCGGCCTTGGGGAAATCTGCCCCCACCCGAGGTCAGACTTCTCCGCGTCCTCAAACGGATGCGGAGACCAATCGCGCCAGGACTCGGCTACCACCTTGCCGGAGCCTCGACTCTCCCCCCGAAGCCAGACTGCCCGCAACCAACAGCAGCAACAGCAGAAGCATCAGCAGAAGCAACAGCCCAAGCAACAGCCCCAAAAACCACTCCGCCAAACCACCTTGCCGTTGGAGAAGGGCAAGGAGAAAGAGAAAGAGACGGTGAAGGCCAAGGTCACCCCCAAACCAACATCTGGGTCTGGCACCCTGACTATCTCTTCTCCTTCAAGGATCCAACCGAGGTCTCCTCCCCCGGTGACACGCCGAATTCCTCCATTCGCCGCACCCATTGATGAGACTGCCCTCCGGCCGAAGAATATGCTCGGAGGGCATCTCTCATATTGGAGAACCGGCCTGCTTCAAGTTCCGAGGCTGCTTTGGCCGTGGAGGCCTCGGTTAGGGGCATCGAGCAGGGCGGACCGTGGGGATTTCCTCCTCTGCGCACTGATAGTGGCCAGAGCCTCGGCTCCTTGGAACATTACAATGCAGACTGGAATTCTGCAGACGAGGTCTCCTCGGCCTCCTTAGCTGCTCCGGTGGCTGAGCATCCCGCGGGAAACAGCGCCTGCATCCGAAGCGTATATGATCTACAAACTGCTGCCCTGCGTGCTGCTCAAACCATCGACGTAAGTCCTATTCTCTTTACTTTCATGCAGTATCTCATCTAATATCCACCATCCCCAGTCCCCGAGATTCGAGGTAAACTATTGACGCTCCGTCGGAGTTAAAATTGTTTGGCTTGAATCTCAACTTTCCATTTTCATCCGACGTATCCAATCCATTTTATCTCACTTTAGCATGCACCTCGGGTACGAGTCCCCGAGACTCATGTCGAGGCATACCCCGGCAACATTTTCCCAATGATTTGACTCCGAGTCCCCGAGACTCTTGTCGAGGTATAACCTTTCTAACCGAGCTATATTTTTCTTCCTTGCAGAATACTATGAACATCCGTACGGACATCTTCCACTCTCTCTTGTTCGCACACAAGAACCTCCATGATGCGCACAAGGCCGCACTTGCAGCGAAGAAAACTTCGGATGACCAGCTAGCGCAAGAGAAAGCCGAGGTATCTCGGCTGGTAAAGGAACTGAAGCGCATCACTGAGCTGCGACGTCTGAAAAAGAGCAGCTGCAGGCGGAAAAGGCCAGTGTTGTCGAAACAGAGAAGAAACTCCGGGAGGATGCCGCCAAGGATCACCAGGAGCGCTCCAGTTAGCCGAGACCCGCGCCACCTCGGCCACCGAGGCTTATGAAGCCCTTCAAGCTTCGGTTAACCAGTCCTCCCGACGCTGCAACACATCAACCAAGAAATGGACAGTAAGCTTCTTGCCCCCCTTAGCTTTGCTTTGTCCTCAACAGTACTGGCTCTTTGCCGAACTATCTCTTTCATTATTAACAGGCTATCCTTCTGCAGAGCACTTCACCTACACCCAAGTCTCGGCCCGCAATGTCACACTCGTCACAGGGAGATGCGGAACGAAACGAACCCCGTCTGGACCGTTGAGGACCACATCGTGGCCATCAAGTCTCGGATCCATCCATTGAGAACCATTGGGTCGGAACTTCTCGATGCAGGTGTGTCTGCTTTCCGAGCCTTATGGCCTCTTGCCGACGCTCCCAAATCTACGCCCGAGCTCGCCGCCAGCTTCGTGACACCGAAAGAAGACTGCGAGAGTGGCGCTCATCTTCAGCTCGCGCTGGAGCTGATGCCGCTCTCAGGTTTATCATGACTTGGTGCGAGAAGATCGACCTCGAGAAGATGAACACTCTCCGGCGAGGCTCACCTTGGTCGTCCGACCCGATCCTCGTCGCGCGCCGCCAAAAGATGGCCAACTACTTTGCTGGATATGCCAACACAAAGAACTTGAGCGAAGGAGACACCTACTCCGACGCCGAGGATTACGCGCCAGAAGACGAGGAATACGAAACAGAATCCGACGTCGAGGCCGAGCAAGGTGACGACGGTGAAACCCGCGAAGCAGAAACCGAGGCTCCCCCACAACCTGATGCCGAGGTTACTGCCGACGTTGCCAGCACTTCCCAGGCTACCTCGGCTCCGGACGAAATCCCTGCTGCATCGGCTGCTGCCGACGTAATTCCTGACGCCTCGACCTGAACTTATGCTTGGCCAGAAAACTTCATTAAATCCCCGGTATGCCGGGACGCAGATGTAATCAAACTTAAGTAGTTCCTTTGCTACCTCTATTACTATTATGCTCATCGAACCATGCTTTTCTAGGCTTTATATCGAATCCTTTTGAACAAGTGCCCGAGTTCACTTTCGTGTTTACTATAGTTGGCAGTCTCTGCTCTTGTCTGCCATTCTGGCGTTCGACAGTCGAGTCACAAGATTGTTGTTCATAGCATACAGTACTTAGTAAATTCCGAGGTATAGTTCAAAGTCATCCGACATAAAGAAGAAGTAAAAAACAGGGGTTAGTAAACGACATATGCCGGACTGTCTTTTTGGACCGAGTCCCCGAGTTCATTTTCATGTTTCCCATGTTCTTTCGTCTTTGCTCTTGACTGCCATGCTGGCGTTCGTCAGTCGAGTCACAAGATTAGTTACACAGCATACAGTACTTGAAATTTGAGACGAGGTTCAAAATAGTCCGGCATACGAACGAAAAAGAAGTACAAACATAAAACAAGCATGCATAATAGCGAGGCAGTCCCCGAGCTCATTTTCAAGGTGCCGAGGTTTTTATTAAAGATCAGCCGAGGTACATACATTACTTCCTTCAACAGTAGAAGGGTCGGAGTAGAGCTACATTCCATGGACGCTGAAGCTCCGCATCGGGTCTATCCAGCCCATCTCTCCTTGGCTCCTGTGCATCTATAAGATAGTACGAATCATTGTGCAAAGCTCGGCTCACAATGTATGGTCCCTCCCATGGAGGTGACAACTTGTGCCGACCTTTGCTGCGCTGAACAAGCCTCAGCACTAGATCTCCTTCATTAAACTTTCGGGGTTTTACATGCCGGCTTTGATAGCGTCGGAGACCCTGCTGATATATTGCTGACCGAGATAAGGCCAATTCTCTTGCTTCCTCAAGCAGATCTACAGCATCTTCCCGAGCTTCTTTAGCCTCGGCTTCTGTGTACATTGCCACTCTGGGCGCATCATATTCAATGTCGGTTGGCAGCATTGCCTCGGCCCCATAGACCATGAAGAATGGCGTATAGCCTGTTGATCTGTTCGGTGTGGTCCTTAAACCCCACAGAACTGCTGGTATCTCATCGATCCAACACCCCGGTGTTTTCAACAGTGGTTCTACTAGCCGAGCTTTGATTCCGGCCAATACCAATGCATTTGACCTTTCTACTTGCCCATTAGCCTGTGGGTGAGCCACCGAGGCTACATCAAGTCGAATTCCCTTACTCATGCAGAACCGAGCAAACTCTCCGACAGCAAAGTTCGTGCCGTTGTCTGTAATGATACTATGAGGATATCCATATCTCAGGATTATTTCCTTCAAAAAGGTCACTGCCGTATGGCCATCCAACTTTCGGATTGGCTTCACCTCGATCCACTTAGTGAATTTGTCCACCATCACCAGTATGTGAGTCATATTGCCTCGGGCTGGCTTGAATTCTCCCACCATGTCCAGACACCAAACTGCAAAGGGCCACGTGATAGGAATGGTCTTGAGCGCCGAAGCTGGCATGTGCTGCTGCTTGGCGAACCTTTGGCACCCTTCACATTTCCGAACTATATCTTCTGCATCGGCATTGGCGGTGGGCCAATAGAACCCCTGCCGGAACACCTTGGCCACCAGAGCTCTTGTGCTGCAATGATGTCCACATTCTCCTTGGTGGATTTCTAAAAGCATCTCCTTGCCTTCAGCTGGTTCGACACACCTCTGCAACACCTCGGTCACACTTCTCTTGTATAGCTCCTTGTTGATGATGGTGTATCCCTTAGCTCTCCTCTGGATTCTCCTTGCCTCGGTTGTATCACTTGGCAAACTTCCGTCAGTTATGAAGTTCATTATCTGCTCCGCCCATTCCGGCACTGGATGTAGAGGAAAAAGGCTCTCATCTATCTCCATTGGTTCGGCCGCCATGATCTCCGCCATGATTGCCTTTACCATTGCTCGGCCAGTCCCCGAGTGTTGGTGCGAAGTCCCCGGGCCAGATCCGAAGCTCCCACCATCCACGTCCATGGAAAAGCTCCATCAGTCCCGGGTACTGCGAAGCAGTCCCCGATTCGGCCAAACGCATCCGACGTCTACCTCCATAGGCTCAGGCTCCGGATTTGGTGGTAAGAAAATTGACTCGGAATCAGGAGAAGGCTTGATTGAAGGAGTCCTCAAATGATTCAGTGCTATCCCCGGTGGCACCGGTTCTTTGGATGAACCGAGCTTAGACAATACGTCGGCGGCTTCATTCTCCCCCCGAGGTATGTGCTTGTACTCACATCCTTCGAAAAACCCAGACACCTTTTGCACATGAAACCGATACAACTCCATGTTCGCATCCAATGCATCCCAAGTGCCGGTGGATTGATGCACCACCAAAGCTGAATCGCCGAAGCATTCTATACGCCGGACACCTATCTCCTTTGCCACCTTGAGCCCATGGATCAGGGCCTCATACTCCGCCACGTTGTTCGACGCCGAGAAATGGATTTGCAGCACATACTTCAACTGGTCTTGCTTCGGCGAGGTTAGGACTATGCCGGCACCTAATCCGACCTTGGTCTTGGACCCATCAAAGTGCATCTTCCAATAATTATAGTCCGGCAAGGGCGGCTCATATTGCATCTCGGCCCAATCGCATAAAAAGTCCGGCAGCGCCTGCGACTTGATTGCATCTCGCCTTTCATAATGCGGAGTGTATGGAGATACCTCGATCGCCCATTTGGCAACTCGCCCAGTTGCGTCCTTGCATCCGATGATCTCCGAGATTGGAGCATCACATACCACCGTCATGGGATGCTCTTGGAAGTAATGCTTCAGTTTCTTAACCGCCAGGTATACTCCGTACGTCATCTTCTGGTAGTGGGGGTAGTTTTGCTTCGACGTGGATATCACCTCGCTCAGGTAGTAGATTGGTCTCTGCACCGATTTGCCTCCTTCGTCTCGCTCCACCACCACTGCAACACTTACGACCCGGTTTGTAGCCGCAATGTATATCAACATCGGTTCATTCTGCAAAGGGGATGCCAACACCGGAGCAGTGGACAACATCTTCTTCAGCTCATTGAACGCCGCGTCCGCCTGCGGGGTCCAAGTGAAACTGGTACTTTTCTTCATAAGTTGATACAATGGTAAGGCTTTTTCTCCTAGCCGACTTACAAACCGACTTAAAGATGCAAGGCATCCCGTGAACTTCTGCACATCTTTTAAACAGTTCGGCAACTTCATTCTTTCGATAGCTCGGATCTTAGCCGGGTTAACTTCTATACCTCGGCTCGATACGAGGAAACCGAGCAATTTTCCAGCCGGGACACCAAAGGTGCACTTGTCCGGGTTAAGTTTCAACCGATACTTTCTTAAATTTGCAAATGTCTCTTCGAGGTCTTCGATGAGAGTATGCTTCTTTTTAGTTTTGATAACAATGTCATCGACATACACTTGCACATTCTTGCCCATTTGAGAATGTAAGCACTTCTGCATACACCTTTGATAAGTTGCCCCGGCATTTCTCAAACCGAAACACATGACACGATAGCAATACGCCCCGTACGGGGTAATAAAGCAGTCTTTATTTGATCATCAGTGTTCAGTGGGATCTGGTGAAAACCAGAATATGCATCAATAAAAGACAACAGCTCACATCCAGCCGTAGAATCGATCACTTGATCAATCCGAGGTAAAGGAAAGGGATCCTTCGGGCACGCCTTGTTCAGGTTGGTGAAGTCAATGCACATGCGCCACACCTTGACTACCGCCGGTTCGTCCTTCTTTTTCTCCACGAGGACTGGATTAGATATCCAGTCCGGATGCAGCAAGGCATGGTAAGGGCTCTGCAAGTCCACAACCTCGAACTCAAGACTTTCAACTCGGCTGTTATCTCGGATACCAAAACCCACGTCGACCCAAATCTTTCCATAGGTGCACAAGAGACCCCGGGCACAATACCGTGAAATGTACAGCTGCTAGGCTGCAACTGGTTCGGTGAGTATCCCAGCTTGACCATCGTGTCTCGGTACATGATATTTATGGCACTCCCATTGTCCACCAAGACTCGGGTGAATCTCACATTATTGGTCGGCCCACAAAACGTCGGATCCACCACCAGTGCATAGTTTCCAGGGCTTGGCATGATCCGAGGTGTATCTTGCCTGCTCCAAGTGATCTCTTGCTCGGACCAGTTCATGTATTTCACCACCGCCGGAGTTACTGCATTCACCTCCTTGGCACGCCTCAGCATACTCTTCTATCAGTTGACTCAGTCACAAACACCACGTAGCTCTGATGTACTTCCCTATAATCATTACCGGGGTTCTCATACCTCTGATTCTCAAAGGACCACGTTTGGCTTTGGCCGGCACCACCGTTGTTGTTGTTGCCCTGGGCACTCACTGCATTCACGGTTTCGCCTGCGCCACTTCTGGTTTTGGGCCGCAAGCACCGGGGTTGAATTTGCTCCGGTTAAGCTCTGATTCTGCGCCGCTATGGTCGGCTTATGCTGCTGCTGCGCGTTCGGATATTGAGGTCTACGCCATTGGTTCGGTGGCCCACTCCGGTTTGCTCCAGCTTTCGCCCCTTCTGCAGCGGTTCGGTGATGAAAACTACACTGCAGAGTGGTATGGTTGGGTGTTCTGCCATTCCTGCCATGATAGATACATGGTCCATTCACCAATGACTCGTAAGTCACAGGTGGTCCGGACTCCTGCCACTGCTTCGCACACCACCTCCCTGATTCTGGTTCTGGTTCGGAGTCCACGCCTGACCCTCAATCTTCGTTTCTGGGCGCCTCCAGATCCGGACTGACTTGGGTTTACAGCATTGACTTGGAAATCTGGTTCTCTCCTCTTCTGCCGAACTCTTGACGGTTATCAAACCTCGGTCCGTTGTTGCGGTTTTTCATCGATTCCTCCTGTTCCGGGCATTCCCATCCAGCAGAGGCTGCATCGGATTGCCAAGGGCATAGGAATCAGCTATCCGAATAGTCTCGGCCAGAGTCTTTGGCATATCTCTGGAGCCTCTGCCACAACATGCTACCATACCGACATCCATCAGCAAACCACGCTATAGCCTGCGCTTCGATAACTCCCTCACAGGAGTTCCGAACATTGCTCCACGAGTCAAGAATTCTCGGTCAGTCTCATTGTCCTCCTGCTTGCACGCCTGCAAAAGCTGAGGTCGGTTTGGCCTCCTGTAAGTGCTGGCGAAGTTGCTATTGAATGCCTCCTCTAAATCCAGCCAGCAATCGATGCTATTCTCTGGCAGATTGTTCAGCCAGATCCGAGCAGGACCTTCCAACATGTGCGGGAGATACCGGACCGCCCATCGGCGATTGCCCCCGCAATGTATACTGCTGAAACATAATCAGCTAGCCAATCTTGCGGCTTGGTGCTCCCATTGTACGGCCTGGTACTCCGACCCAACTGAAACTGAGACACTGGTGGAGGTGGTTCCTTCATGATCCGAGGTCCAAAACACGCCGGACCAGGAGGGCCTTCCTCCTCCAACTTCTCGGACATGTAAATCCGATCTAGCTTGTAGCGCGCATCACCTGTAGGCAACATCCGAGCTCCGATACGCTCTCCAATGCACCATCCACTCTATAGAATCCAGCCCGCTCCATGGCTGAATTTCCATCATCATATCGGTCGCCACCTCGACCGACGTTCTTTCGGGTACGGAACAACTCCGGCTCTTGCTGATACTGCTCCTGCGGCCGGGGTTGCTGCTGATGCCTCGGGGGCTGAGGTGGTTTACCTCGGCCAGCCGACGCTGCTTGCCCACCGTTCTGATTTCCCTGAGCTGAACGGCCCTTAGCTCGGCTTGCATCTCCTGGGCCGGGGTCTCCATTGGCTCGGCTAGCGTTGCCGACCTTTTGCTTCCCAGCTAACACCGGATCGTACACTTGCAGCTGCATCTCCTTGTTCCGACCTGAAGTGACACTCCGGGCACGATCGGCTCCTCCGACGTGTGGAGACGAGGCTTGCCCCTTGGACCCTGCTGGCTATGGCCTAATCGAATGGACCGCCTGCGAACCGCCAAGCCCGGCCTTGCGGAGGGCTTCATTTTGCTTGCTGGCCACATGCACTAACTCATTGAGCCGCTTCTGCTGCTCACGCCATGCATCTCCGGTCAACTCCGATAGCCCGGCCCTTACTGCTTCGGCTGCTCTAAGGTTCTTAGCTGGTGAACTATACACCGGCCTACCAGTAGCCGACCTGCTACTTGTTGCCTTACTCGAGCCCGAGACTGCAGCCCTAGCCATCTCCTCATAAGAGGTCCTTGCCTCGGTTGAGCAGAGCAGCTTTCTTACGCCGCACAACCGGAGTAAAACCATCCTCTATACCATGTGCAGCATTGTACTCCTTCTGCTCCATATCGAACTGCTGCTTAACCTCGGCCAGCAACCGAGCTTCTCTCAGCACCTTCTGGCGCTCTGCCTCTAACCCGGCCACCGTATGCTCCACACTTGCCTCTACTGCGAGTGCCGAGCTAACCTATCAACGATAGCTTCTAAGGGAACTTCTTCCCTTGGCATGCCCAACTGCTCATTCTGACTAGGTTTCTCGTACGGAAACTTCGCCGCCCGACCTGATTTCTCAGGCAGCGCGGTTGGCGTCGCCTCCACCTCGGCTAGCGCGACCTTGCCAGCATCTGCCTTGCTAGCTGCAGGCTTGGTACCAGCCATCATCACCTCCACACACCTCGGAGGGCGAGTGACACGCCGGCCCAAAGCCGCCAGGAGAGGAGTTTCGTCGTCCACGAGCACCTGCTCGGGTACTCGCGAACCACCTCGACAGCAACGTATATGGGGAAGCTGCCGAGCATCATGAGGAAGCCATCGGTGGGGAAAGGCTTGCGGCGAAGCACCCCGCATTGTCGCTCACAAAGGCGAACTCGCCGATCTTGGCAACAAGGCCAGAAAGAACACACTCAGAGGAGCCCGTCCGGATGGAAACTCCACCCAACGCCTCAATCTGCCCCACGGTGGGCGCCAACTGTCGTGGTGGGATCACGGCAGATGCCATGGGTATGGCTTAGTTGGGGCCGAATGGTCGTTGGGGGAATCCGGGGAGGGTTTATGCACTCAAGACGTGCACAAGCAAGAACATGCAAGAAACCACAAAGACCAGAGCAAGAAACGAGAAACCAAGAACACAAAAGACACCACGATGTACCCTGGTTCGGGGCCTTCGTGAGGAAGTAAAACCCCTACTCTGCCTTGCCTCTCTCAATATATCAGTGTCGTTCTCAGGTACAAGGTGCTCCTCGAGCTGTATGATGCTACCAAAGTGAGAACTCGAGATAGAAGATGAAACTATGAAGGGGGAAATGAGCTAGGGTTTTTCCGTCCTCCTCCCTGGAGGTAGAGATGCTGCATATATACATAGGCCGAAGTACAGTTTTACCCCTGCCTCCAACTAACAATGGCATGGCCAAAAGGTAGAAGACAAGCCTCTGCCTCCTGCCAGCTCAACGGCCGGACTGTCAGGCCGGACAGGCCTAGCTTTCCTCTTCCGGTCATACTCCAGTAGCCTGCCAAGGTCTAGCCTGTAGACCTTTCCCGAAATAGCCGAGTCAGCTCCTAGGCCCCCGAGCTTCGGGAAACCCATGGACGGACCTCGCCGTCCTCTGAAGCTTCGGGCTACGAGCTCTGCGGCGCCCGTGACCTCTCTGACATGCCTCGATCCTTGCTGCCAACCTCGGATAACACTCCTGATCCTATACCTCGGTAGAGAATACCTTATTCCTGTGGTAGCTAGCTGACTGCCCCGAGGTTGATACCTCGGAGGATATACCTTGGAGAATATACCTCGGACGTACACCTTACGTCGGATGACGCCTCCTGCGTCCTTGCTCAATCGTTACCTCGGACAGCTTACTGCCTTAACCTTACATGTCTTTACCTCATCTTTACCCTACCCGGTGGTAACCCCCCGACAGTTAGCTTAGTACTGTGATCACTTAGCTCCCCTAATTTTGGTAGATTTAATTGAACTTGTTGTCATGTTGTGACTTGTTAGAGGTGTGATCATTTCCTATGTTTATCTTGGAATGATTATACTTGTTTGTTTGTGAGTGTGTGTGAACCTAAATAATTTGAATTTTTGTTGGACTCCTTTAATCATTACCTTCCATGTTTATCTATTTTTTCTACTATCAGATATATTTTGTTATACTTTGTTTTGTTGGATTATAACTTGCAAGTCTTAATTTACAGAAACTATGGAACACGATAGAGACGAACATCAGGAAGACATCATCGAGAGTATGATACGCGGGGAAGATGTCACCTCGCAGTTTCTGAACAACTCCGGTGAGGGAGATGAGTCTCTCAACCGAAGAGACGGCTCCGGTGAGGGAGAACCCGACGGCTGCGGTGGGGGAGAAGTCGGCGAGGGAGAAGCCGACGAGGAGAAGCCGAAGGCTCCGGTGGAACATTAAATGTTGCAAACTCCGGCGAGGTGCATATACATATATTAATGAAGCCGAAGATTGTATTAATTAAGCCTCTGTTGTCTATATACATATATTAACGCTCTTTCTTCTTTTAGCCCACCGGATCGAGCAAAAATTCTGTAAGGACAAAACGAGGCCCAACCAAAACGTTGGGCGACCAAGAAAGGTACAGGATCGAAAAAGTCGCTGAAGACGGCACACCGACTGCTCCCCCTGGTGTTAAAAATAAAATGGTAAAGCAATGCGAGTTCTTGTTAGGGACTACATCCCGATCACCGTTCGAGAATGGCATCAGCCAAAGGAGGGAGGAGTAAGATATGTCGGCGAGGAGGGCAAAGAAAGACTTTGGAGAAAGCTCATGCTTAATTTCACCCTGGCGCCAGAGGTGGATCCAGATGAGGAGGATCCAAATGAGGCATAAAAGATTGCCCGGAAAAACATGGAGCAAAAAGTCAGGACTGGGCTTTTAAGAAGATGGCCGAGCTATTCAAGAACTGGAAGAAAAGATTGAACATCGAGTTTGTCCAGAAAAATAAGACTCCGGACTTCGATAAAGGGTATGAGAAGATAAGGGACTGGGAAGAATTTGTGGCGTACAAGAAATCGGAGGAAGCTCAGGAAAAGTCTGCAAAAAATAAGGCAAATGCTGCTAAAAGATCTACCACCATACTATGGGGGCTGGTGGCTACGCTTTTAGCATGCCTAAGTGGGAGAAACTTGAGGCGGACCTGCTGGCTAAAGGGATCACTCCAGAGCCACTCGCATGGATCGAACGGGCAAGAAATTGGTTTTACGGGCATGGGGGCACGTTGGACGCAGAAGGGAAGTGCATATATAACAGAAGACACAAAATGATCCCCTACTACCCATCGAAGGCATTAGAAATGCAGTAAGGATGTTGCAGAGGGACGGTTCATTCCCGATAGAGAGGATGACGAGCTCACACGCGCCCTTGGGAATAAGGAACACGACGGACGGTTACGAGGCGTACCAGGCTCCAAGCCCAAGACAATTGTGATTCCGAGCACAAGAAGAAATTTCCTGATAGAAGCCATCAGAGGAGAAAGGAAAGGGAGGCAATGAAAGCACGCACTGCTGCAGACCGGCTAAGTAAAATAGAAGAAGAATTAAAGCGGCAGAAGGATCAAATTGCCGCACTTAGCCAGCAAGGTACTAGCGGCCAATCTCAGCGGCACATGGTAGAAGCTGCATGCGATGGTACCGGCGGCCCATCGAATCGGAAAAGCAGCGTGGCTTCCACGGAGCTCCAGGATGGTACTGATGATGCAGTGACGGTGGCTCCACTTCGTCGCTGATACGTGCATTTTATATCATCATTTATATAACTTTTAGTATCATACTAGAATGTTATTTGCATGATTATATGATTGTTTCTACATGTTTTAGATGATTTTGGGGACTTTCATACAAAGTCCCTATTTTTGGTATTTAATTTCTGGGAGGCAGAAAACCCCCTTTTCTTGTCTTTAATGTTTCATGAGCTACAGGAACTCAAATAATAAAAGGAAAAATACTGCGTCAGTTTTTCATCGGGAGAAAGGCAGAGGAAGAAGACCGAAGAGAGGAGAGCCACGAGGGCCAAATGGGGGTGGCCCACGCGGCCCATGTACCTGGCCGCGTGGGACCCACCAAAGGTGCCTCGGGCACCTCCTCGCCTGGGGCTTTTTATCGACGCCTTCGTCTCGCCCGAAAAGTAACGCCCTAATTTTTCCAAGTCCATCCGAGGTCGCGGCGGCGGCGAAACTCCTGATCCCTTCCGAGGGGGTCAGATCCTGCTGCTCCGGAACTCCGGAGAAGGGGGAAATCATCGTCATCGTCATCACCTCTCCTCCTTGGCGTGGGAGGAGGCCTCTACATCATCACCCCCATCAAGACCAGCACCATCACCATCATCATCACCGTGATCCACTCTCCCCTCGCAGTTTGAGAGTTGCTATACCCTAGATACTTGTCTTGTGCTACTATTCATGTTTGTGATTGAGTACTTGTCATTATTTGGTGGTGAAGTTATAATTTCAGATTGTGTTGTACCACTTATGCCACTGATTATGATCATGTTTGCACGTTGTGAGTAGTTCCCGTATGTTCCTGAGGGCATAGGATGAATTGGCAATGATTTATATATGACATGTGTTGGTATTTTGTCAAGAGTTTATCTTTTATGTGATTCTATGATGGTGTTGTGCGAACGTCGACTGCACAACACTTCACCTATGGGCTCATAGGAGAACACCGTAGTGTAATGAATTGATGGAGACTTGGGAGGACACGTAAACCTGAGACCGAGTCATGAAGTTATATTATGAGGGTATTAGTATCGGGGACCTTAGAGTGTAATGCTATGGTGGGACTTTATGTCTTAATAATTCTTGTGCAGTCATTTGCTTGGCCACATGATCCATCATAAGGGGTTGTAGTTTATTTATTTAGCTATACCTAATTATGGCTCCGTCCAAAGAAGATTAAAACTTGACAAGATATTCAACGTGTTGTTTAATAAATCTCTATGCCTAGCATCATCCATGCCGCCCTCGGGAACGTTTGCCACATATAAGTTACACATCACTTGAGCTTGTCCTCTTGCCACATAAGAGGATTGGGCTTTCTCTCTTTGAGAGCTTTCACTTGCTACTATCTGTTATCTGCTTGCAACTATACAACCAAAATACCAAAAACACTTGCATCTTTTATTTTTTATTTATCAATCTTACTAACCAATACCTTCAGCTCCTCGTGGGTTCGACAACCTTTTCTAATTGAAAGGTACTACAATTGATCTCCTGCACTTGGGAGCCATCAAGATACTTTTCTGGCGCCGTTGCCGGGGAGCGTAGCGCTATTGGTAAGAAGTTTGGTAAGGAAACTTGAAAGCTGTTTATCTCATTGTTACTATGGCATTTATGAATCGTGCCTCGCTGCATCTTGCTCTATATGAAAGTGCTTATGCCACTACTGCAAAGGTGGTTGAAACTACTGTGCTGAGATACCTAAAGTGGGATATAAATTCCCATGGGTCATGTTAAAAGAGTTATGAAAAATCCATTTACAGGAGATGGAACTAAGTGCACGCGAGCACATGGAAATAATTGAGGACATATGTGGCTTATTAGACTACCTGGTATTTCAGAGGATCAGGTAAAAAGGAAGCTATTGTATTTGTCTTTATCTGGTAATGCTCGTGATTGGTACAGGTCTTTGGATGAAGAGGTCCAGAATGAATGGAGTATCTTGAGGAAGGTTTTCTTTCTTAAATATTTTACTCCTAAAGAAGCTTATGATAACCGCTGCTATATATTCAATTTCTGGCCACATCTGGGAGAGAGTATTACTCAAGCTTGGGGGAGGTTAAAGGAACTCCTTCGCAAGAATCCATGTCATGATCTTACAAGGAAACTTATATTGATAAACTTTTATGTGAGACTACCTATGAAGCACAAGGAGATTCTGGATAATTCATCTGGTGGAAGTTTTACTAATAACACTGAAGAAGAAGCATGGAATTTATTGGAGACTATTTCTGAAAATACTAGCCACTGGGATCTTGATAAAGGTAATGAGCCATATTTTGATTATGATATTCATGTGTAGAGAATTTCTCTACTTCTATTTGTTTAAAAATCTGAGTGATACTTTTGGTCTTGATCCTTATGTTATAATTGAAATAGCTAAAGGTTTTGCTGATCATATCTGTGTTCCAAAAAGTGGATTTGAAGTTTATGTTGAACCTGTTAAACAATCTATTGTTGTTCCTAAAGTTATTAAACAGGTTGAACCATGTCATCTGTGACAATTGAGGAGTATGTTGAACCACCTCCATTTCCAAACCAAGTTAAGGAGAATTTACTTAAAGCTGTTACTAACAAGAGTAACAAAAGATGTTCTCAGCCTTATGAACAGGTGGAAGTCAACACTCAAATTTCTGTTATCAAGCAACTAAATGAAGAAGACCCAGTGGATGTTTATCTATGTGAAGATGCTACCAAAGTCATCAAAGGTAATTCGGCCAAAGTTGGGAAACCTGTTATATCATGCTCTATTGGGACTTCAAGTTATCATGGTCTATGTGATATTGGAGCAAGTATTAGTGTCATTCCATATTCTCTTTATCTTGAGATCAAGCCTGATATTGATCCATTGTTATGGAAGAGACAGGTATGACAATTCAACTTGCTAATAAAGATTATATTAGTCCATTTGGAATTGTTAGAGATGTTGAAGTATTGTTGGCAAAATAAAATACCCTGCTGATTTTATTGTGCTTGGTTGTCCTCAAGATTCATTTTGTCCTATCATTTTTGGTAGACCTTTCTTACATACTGTTGGTGCTGAAATTAATTTGCCTAAAGAGAAAGTGTTTATTAAATGTGCTGGTGAGAAACTTGAATTTAACTTTTCCAAATTTGCTGATAAACATGTTGAGAAAGAGCCAATTCCTAATAATTTAATTGAAACTCTTGCTCATATAGCTGTAGCTTCAACTGATGTTGTAGAACGTTATATGCTTAATCAAGATGAACCATTTAATGATGAGGAAAAGAGGCTTTGGAACAAATATTATGGCAACAACCACCACAATTACAATTGCATATCCCACCTGATAATTTAGGAGTGCTACCACCACCTAAAGGGGATCCTAGTTTTGAATTGAAACCTTTGCCTGCAAATCTGAAATATGCATATTTGGATGAGAAGAGCATATATCCTGTCATTATTAGTGCTAACCTTTCAGCTGAAGAGGAAGAGAAATTACTTGATGTGCTAAAAGCTCACCGACCAGCCATTGGATACTCTCTTGATGATCTTAAAGGTATAAGCCCCGCTCTATGTATGCATAAAATTAATCTGGAGGAAGATGCAAAACCTGTTGTTGATTTTCAACGCCGCCTCCATCCAAAAATGAAAGAAGTGGTAAGGAAAGAGGT